>OY986041.1:53939493-54539493 GCA_963920215.1 Nineta flava
TATACAAACATACATTTATATATTTGGTGCCAACTGAAATTAATTCTTGGCACTTATCCCAATTATAATTAAACTATGGAAGTGACATCATTTGTATGTGCATACATTCCATACAACACAGTAACAAAACAACAAATTAAAATAACAAGAATTTTTCATGCAAAATAAAACACAATATAAATATGATATATTCAATATATATCATTTTAATATTATTTTAAATTATATTGTTAAAATATATAAATCTTGAGACTCGTATGCAGTTTATTCGCTGTTTGTTCGCAAGATTAATTTTGAATAGTTAATATTTCTTTTGATAGTTGATGTATTTATTAATTGTTATTTTGGATTTGAGACATTTTAGTATATTGTATATAGTGATGCCGATAGAGACGACGGAAACGAGAATAGGTCAGCTACAGACGAGACGAAAATTAGAATCCTAATTTTTGATAAATATTCAAGAGACAGACGATAGTACTCTCTTTCAATCCCTATACATTTTTCATCTGTAAAAAGTTAATAATCATAAAACAGCAAATCATTTTGGGTGGTAATAATTGAATTTTTTCTATAGTCTTAATTGTTTCAATTGTTTAAAATATAAATAATTAAATAAATACGAATAATATCGAGATGATAGAAAACTTTTACTAGTCGATACAATACAAATTGCATGCTACTTTCGCCTCGTCTCGCGGCATCATTAATTGTATATACACGGTGTTATCTTCAAAACGAGCCATATAAATATCGAATGTACAACATGCTTTATGTATAATAAATAAGTTTGACAGAGACATACAATTATTTGTAAAGAGGAAAAATATACACACACAATATGCCTGTTTGATCAAAATTATAACAATTAAAATTATACATAAAAGGTGTATGCTTGTCTCTTTTCCTCTTTACAAGCAAAGGTATATCTCTCTCAAATTTATTTGTATTGCACATATACCATGTTGAAAGTTCGATATTTCTATGGCTAGTCTTGAAAATTACATCCTGTATATAATAAAAATTTGAGATATATTATTTCAAATAAAAATATTTATAAAAAAATTAAACCGACTTCAATAAATAATAAAAGAAGCACTAGCAATTAAGGTAGTTCCAGCATTGACTTTCTTATTATCCGGACAAAAACCCGGGTTGCTTTTATTATAGAACAAATATATAGATAGATTGTAGCGGCTGCCCTGGGCGGGCTACACTTCGACCATAAGGTCCATTGTGATGCCTAAGGCTGTGAGGATGTGAGTGGAGTGGAAGGAATTTGGTCTGTAGACTGGGAATTACTCTGATAGGAACTATGCCGATATTCATCTGGAGTTCGTGAAGGAAACTGCAGAAAACCTTCACAAACATAGACGGTTACTTCATTCTTGTCCATACAGAACAGTTTAGTCAATTAACCGCCCCCCTCTATTTTTTCTTAATAATTGACAAACTGCCGATATCGGGAACCAACAACCTCCCAGGTGCACATAACGCCTTAGACATGCAACACACATGTCTACTCACACACAGAATAGAATAGAATAAGTATATTTTATCATCAATATTTAACATAACTTGTAGTACAATACATCTTAAAGTATAGTTCCTAGCCTATGCTTTACCTATAATATATCATCTTATTAAATTATATACATCGAGATTAAAAAATTATTTTAACATCGTTTAGAAATGGAAAAAATATTTATACAAAAACCATTGACATAAAACTTAACCTAAATTGGATGGATAAGCCATCCTTAAAACTAAACTTAAATAGAAATACAGAAGAAACGAAAAGAAAATATATTTATATACAAATGTAATTTTGAAAGAAATACAAAAATTTATCATATTCCGAAAACACAACGGTAAAACGCGATTTAAAAAAAAATGTATTTAAGAAATATTTATCTATACTATCCTGTATTTTTTTCAATTCTGTCAAATTTTTTGTTCAGTGCAACAGATAATAGTTGGGCGGGCATAAAGTTTTACATGCTTCTAATGACAGAGAGTGAAAGAGAATGATAACTTTGATCTTAATAATCTCGCGTTCTAAACGGTCAAAAATTCTATTTTTAACCTGTGAAAAAAATGATCAAAATCTCGAAATTTGATTTCATGCTAGAACTACCTTAATATAAGTGGTACAAATTAGCTCACTCACACTATGATTTTGAAGATACATCCACCTATCGGTGTACTTATCAATTATGTTGACATAATGCAAAGATAACTATCATACTGTACCTAAATAATTTGACCTCTCACTAGTGACACGTTGCCTTATACTATGTATATATACTGCGTTGAATGAACATATTAATGTACTTGCTTCGGCAGTACATATACTAAAATTGGAACGATACAGAGAAGATTAGCATGGCCCCTGCGCAAGGATGACACGCAAAATCGTGAAGCGTTCCACATTTTTTTGCAACAATTTATTAATAACACTGAAATATTTTTCTTTTTCTAATCTTTTTTATTTGTGAAAATTTCAATAGAAAAATAAAATCATAAATTTAAAAATTTGTTTCAAATGAAAAGTGTTACAAAATTCTGTTTTAAAACTTTGAGATCATATCAAAATGAAAAAAAAAGTTAATATTGGTCCGAAAACATCTATTTCGTCCGAATTATTCCCTCGGGAAATGGTTTTGTGTTTGGAAAAGATGTATCGAAAATATACTACAGAATAGAAGTTAATTCGGTGGGATAGTTGGTTAAACATCAGAAATTAAATTATTTAATTAGTACAAATATGGTGGAAGCGTTGATAAAATATGAGAAATTTATTTATTTCTTAAACATAAATTTATATTTTCAAAACTACCAAAACAAACGCTTTTATTAATTGGTAACGTACTAAAAAGCAAAAAACTACAAATTTCAAAATCGTGAGGCATTGTGAATTTCTTAAAGAAGTCTGTAATGGCTTATTCTTAACAGAAACCATCTCATTCTTCTTTCTTTCGTTTTTTATGAAGCATGTATTTGAGTTTTTTGATGTTCTCCCCACCTTTTTGTTGTTTTTTAGGTGCTGGGAGGGAGTCATTTAGAGAGTCAAAAAATTGATTGACAAACAACTTGATTGACGTTTATAAATGATTTATTTTTATTTAACTTTGATAGCTACATTTTACGTTTGTATATATCAGGATTTCTTGATATACACCACCAAGTTCAATCACCAACATCCAACATAATTTTGCACACTCTGTATCTAACACCGTACCGCACCTTCCCCTATGCAGAGTAATAACATAACCTTACATATAATATATTCACGAAAATCAAACTCATACCTTTAAAACTGGAATATAATAATTCCACAATTTATCCACCACCATTACCAGACTCACCCTCTTTCCCCACACCAACTCCATCACCTCATATTATTTACTCAAGATATTTTCTTCTCCACTCGTGTGTATATAGTAAAGTTTATGGTAAAATTGTATTTACATTGCTCATTGTTCTTCGCATAACAATGTTGTTATCAAATTGAATTACTTTAATTACTAAAATTTTAATTAAACACAACATATAATAATACATTCACTTTGTTCAATGAAATTAACTATTAAATTTATTATTTTAAAAGAAAATAATTATTTAAAAAATGTATTTATACATTTTATAAGTCCCGACTGGGTATGGGTTGAAAATATTGATGGCAGACAAAATATTTTGTATACATATTCATTAAATGACCAAATTATTTCATTTTTGCATATTTGCTCGTTCATTCTGTCCTGCAAAACGATAACTCAAAAACGATAAGACATAAAGAGCAGAAATATTGACTTTTCTAACTCCATTTTCAGACATCCACCTCTCTGTCTTGTCCGCAAACACTCGAAAATGAAGATAACGTATTGTTATTTCTTCAACATTTTCCCGAGCTAAAAAGTAAGAGTTTATGAATCGAAGAAATCGGTCTATGCATCGAGCACAAAATCGATCGTTCTTAACTGTAAGACAGAAGAAATATTTAAAAAATGTTTTCTTGTAAAATAAATATAACTCTTGATTGTAACTATTTATAAACCCCGACGCAATAAGAGGGATGTAATAAGTTTGAAGATTGTGTTTGTCTGTCTGTGGATATGTCTGTGGCTTTCAAACGCGTTGACCGCGTGGCGTTTTATTAGATAGCTGGTTTTCTTACGATGGTTCTTAGCAATGTTTAATCGAAATCTGTTCAGTCGGTTGAAGATTCTCAGCTCTTTTCCAAGATGATGTCTTTGACATCGTAGCTCTCAAACGCGTGAACCGATTGAAATACGGTTTTTTAATAGATACCTCAACTGGTTATAATTAGTTAGTTTTTTCCAATAATTAGTGAACGATAACAAATTTTCGAATCAATTTTTTTAATTTTTCAAAGTTACATAAAAAGTTTTTGTCCACCTTACTGGAGAAGTTACAACTTGGTCAACTATTTCCTATAATTGGTAGCGATAGCGAATTTTGAGTAAATTGTTGTTAGGGTACAAAAACTTCAGAAAATCATAATTTGGTCGAAATACCTTGTATGGTCAAAATTTTTATTAAAGTTTTTTTTTTACAGGCACAGAATTTTAAAAAAAAAAAACTAATTAATAAGAAAAGAAATGTGCTATGATACAATTTATCGTTTTCTGCATAACAATTTTAATATAAGTGAATCATGTATCACATAGCAGGTACACACATAAAGATGTTTATGTGCGTACCTATATGTTTCTAAACTACTTGAAGGCTACACGTATTTATAAGTGCATATACTTGTGGGACTATCAGGGCTGTGCCTGGCCAGCGTTCATTGCGCGTACCGCACGCAAGCAGCTAAATTGCCAGGGAAATTATAACAATTTTTTTGTTTCCTGGTTTTTAAAAAGATTAAAATATTAAAATATAGAATTTGTAAAATTTGTAAATTTAACAAACAAAGTAGAAGGAAAAACAAATAGTGAATTGAAAGGACCCAGCAGAATCCTTATGAAAATTGGCTTTCGTTCAAATTGGCTCAAATTCAAGTATACTGTACCTACATGACTTTTCTATCAAAAGTTCTCGCGGGCAAATATCCCAGAAATCTTTAGTTTTTGAGCTGCAGGTTCTGAAAGTGGCGTTATCTGGAACATATCACATATCAATTTTAAAATTTTAGCTCGACGTTTGACGTTGATGGTATATTAATGCATAATGAGATGACGATGATTTCACCGTTGAAATCAATGAGTTGAAATTTTTTTAACTATCTAACTATTTTTTTCTCCAAGTTAAAATATCAAAATTGAATATTTAATAAGGGATTAACTACAAACTAGTGGTGGAAGTTCTCAGTGCCTATGGATGTCAAAACTGTAGATCTGCCACCACAAGGCAACCAACAATACTTTGTAGACTTTCTTTCAAAATCAAAAAAAATTATGAAAAAAATTTTCATACATACGATTTCCTCTCTATATATTTACTTTCTACATGATGGTTCCTTATATTATAAATTGTTCGTTCTCTGTCTTCTAATAACAATAATAATATCCCTCACCAAACCATCGTCCCACACACACACTTGGTGTATAATTTCTCGGTCCAATGTTTAGTGTGTATATCGCTGATATTATTCACACCTGGTGAGAATTAACCACAAACTTTAAAGCAATGTACGTTTGGTAAGGGATAGTGAAGCGGCATATTTAAATCAAACATAATATTAAATTATGGTTATTATTACTATGTTTAAATAATTTATTGTAATTTCATTCACAATTTTAGAATATAATATATAATATATAATTTTATTTTTGTTTTTTTTTTATTTAATAAATATTTTAAATAATAATTGTTGAATTAATTTTAATTATTTTTGTTTTGAACAATTATTATCATTAATTATGTTTTAATTAAATGGTTTTTATTATGTACTTGTCACAAAGTCTATAAAGGAGATGGCATTGTTCATTTGAGATATACGAAGATATATTCATCAAATTTATTTACAACTCTCGCTGGTGACATTTTCACTTGTGCAATATATATGTCACTAGTGAGAGTTGCAATGAAATTTGATGATTATATATCTTCGTAAGTCTTAAATGAACAATTCCATGCCATCTACGATCGGAATGAAATTTAATATACACGATGTGCTTTTGGTGTATATGAAAGGTAAATTTTCGTTAATAGACAAAATTGGTCAGGGAGAAAGGGGGTCTTAGAAGAAAAAGGAAACAAAATATTTGTTACATGTACAAAAGAAAAATTAAACAAAATATTTGTTACATGTACAAAAGAAAAATTCTTTAATCTGTATAACACATGTATCTTGGCGCACTCTACAGGACACAATTTTAATTCGCTCGGAATGAAATTTGGTTTGTATGATGCGCTTTTGGTATATAAAAGGCCAAATTAATAGACAAAGTAGGTCAAGAGGAGAGAGGGGCTTAAAGGGAGAAGGATACAAAATATAATTTACTACAATTTATTACCTAATTAAATTTTGTGTCGTAAGTATTATATGCACATCTTAAATATAATACCCAAAATAATGAATAATATAATTATATCATTTTGATAACTTGATTTCATATTCATTGTCATTCATTCCTCTTTGAAAATTCGCTTAACGTACGTAGCTCCTTCGCAACGAAATGCTATTTTTAAAATCATGTATATATAAACACATGTATGACATGTTTATATAATCGAATATAAAAATATACACAATAAATGTATATTTTTAATCCATTTTTATTTTTTCAAAAGTTACCATTATTTTTTTTAGCATTAAAAAAATAAAATACACATAGGAAATATTATTTGTTATTACAATTTACTTGTTTTGCCTGCAATATTTGTTTTTAATTTCTTTTTTTAATTATATATATATATATATATATATATATATATATATATATATATATATATATATATATATATATGTATTCAAACATTGATCAATTTAAGGCCTGTAGATAAAAATACATGAACCATTTACATATACGAGTAAACGTAGTCGACAGTCGTAAAACTCAATACGTGTTTGTAGTCTTTCAAGTAAATATGAAATTTTTCTATACTTGTAACCTCGTACCAGATTTGGTTTTGTTTTGGTGTTTGTAAGCAATGTATCGGTTCGGTTTCAATTTTCGTTCCGACAAAAAAAATATTTTTTCGATTTTCGGAGCAGCTGAAAGGTGCAACTTGAGTGATTATTTTTTAATAATTCTCTCATAAAAAACAAAAAACTCAATCGTAAATAACAAAACAATAAGTACTTCAACGATGAATGATGTGGAGGTTGGATGTTTTTTCCAGTTTGGTATCGATATAAAGCCCTGCTTATACTTTAGACAGGATCAATCCCGTACATGGAAAATATTTTGCAAAATACTACTAATTTTGGTTAATATAAAGATATTAGAAGCCAAAAACCGGTCTTAAAAATTTTGTTGCCGGTTAATATAAGTGGTAATTGTAGTGGAGGGGGGACCGAAGACTGAAAAATAAGTCTTTCTAGGTTTTTTTTGCCGACCCTTAAGGAATTCATCTTCTCAACCTCTTCTATCCTCTGCCACACCTGGATAGTTTCCTCTAGTCCTGCGTTCGTTGTCAAACCTACCCATCTTCTTTGCAAACGACAGGACAGAGCTATACTTTAATTATTTTACCTCAGGTTCCCCCATTTCAATTGAGCCAAAGGCTAGATACCTCATTCTGGCTATGTAAGGACATTCTGCCATAAGGTGGAAGGGCCTCATGACAGATAGATGTCTCAAGAGCCTGCAATGACCGATAAGCACCCTAACCAGAAGGTTTATCTCTTTCCGGTTTATATTAATAAGCCAGGTTGATCTTGCGGCATTGTACCCAGCTATCATTTATAGTTTGGCTTTCTTGAAGCCTGTTGTATCTTTCTATTTTCTGTTGATAGAACTCTTCACCCATTTGGTTCATGCGGCTCCTTTACGAGCGATGTCATCGAACGTTTCCTTGCCCTCAACTCCGCAGTGACTTGGTAACCACATCAAGGTTGCCTCTTGAATATAAAGTAATGAGTTATTTTTTTGTTCCATATATATCCGTATCTCGTTGCAACGGTTCCAAACAGAACATCATTCATATATTTTATTCTAGACAAAATTAAATCAGTGGAGTGGTATTATTGCTTTTGCCACTCAGTATAAAAGTCATGATTTCGAGGATATTGCCCTCGAAATGTTGAAGATTTTGAATTACTATACCTACACAAATCATCCAAAAAATATTTTTGGTCCATATAGATTGAAACACACACAGTTTACAACAACACTTGTCGGATATTTAAAAAAAAAAAAATTCGCATCCGGATGATAAAAGATTAAAAATGTATAAAATAAATAAATATTCCCCTCGTAGAATATCCCTCAAATTCTCCCCAATTTTTTGTTGCGTACGAGTGAGTGGATTGGATGATATATAGAATAATTTATTAAAATTATGATTAGATTTAATTGAAAAATATTTTATATGCACATCCACCTAAAATCGATTTTCATTCTTTTAGGAGGGTTGTAAATATTTATGTATGTGTGTGTGTGTATGTGTATATGTGTATGCGTGTGTTTGAGTGTGTATGTTTATATTTTATTACGAAGGGTTGTTAGTTAACTACCCAGTCTGGTTTTTGACAAAGCAACATCATCACATACATACACAGTTAAATCTTTACCTTCATGTTGTGATGAAGTTAGGTTGTTAGACAATATTATATATTTTATATTCTTACAACAATTTAGTTGAACGGTCTACCAGTTTGAGCACCAAATATTTTATACTTTTCACGTGAACTTTTCATCAATTTTTTGTATTGTGTGTTGATTTCTTCAATGTTTACTGGTTTCTTCCCGTTAATTATTGTCTGTTAAAAGTGTGTTTGTTAAAAAAATTACCTTAAAGTGATATTTATTTAAAACTGCGATATTTAGTGCAAATAAACAAATTTAGTGTAATCAGTAATGTGTTTGGTGAAGAATTGTTAATTGTTTTTTGTGATCTTGTTTTCCTTGTACAGATAAATGTGAGTAAATTCATAAAGTTTTCATTTTTGAATTATGGTAATGACTTGACGAAAGTCTGTATATAAATCATGACTTATTAAAACTATTAAAATCATGACTTATTAAAACATTTGTTTGAAATTTTTGTAAAAATATTTTTTATTTACTATTTGTGACTAGTTTCTGAAACATAGTTGTTCCTTCCTCAGACAGAATTATAATGATCTCATTATTAGTTTATTTATCTTCGAAAGGAATTGTGTTTCCGAAATTAGCCACACGTAGAAAAGTTCAAATATTGTTTCATTTCAACTCTTGGAAATAGACAAATTTAGAGATTTAGAGTCTTCTTCCAGTTTCTCTTCCCCTTGGCAAATGGTTCTGTACTGAAGCTCTAAAATTGAATTCGTATCCTCACAATATTTGTACTTTTTTCAATAGCCTTTTTATTTGAAGATCCAAAGTGTTCCCGTTCAATATTTTTTCTTGACCGTCGTAGTTTATATTTATCGGGAATAAATTGAATTTTCGAAATCTTTCGAAAGAATTAATTCAAGTTTTTCGTACATGAAAAAATTTTTTGATATCAGAAACGGTCATGCATTTTTTCCCGTTTGTTAGTTTTATAAATATATAAAGCGATGTGGAATATCTTAACACACTAAAAAACAAATTTCTTTTCACTTTTTAAATTCTCTGTTCACATTTTCTGGCTAGATTTTTTTATTTAAATAAAGTTTTACTTAATTTAAATAATTGATTTCAACAATAAATATGTTCGAATTATTTCTGCATAAAACACTTTTCCATAAAGTAGAATCTCTTCAACGAATAAAATCATTAAAATATTTTACAATAATTTTGTAAAATAGCTATTTTCAAGGCAAACCTTTTTCCTTGATGATTCTTTTGCCACATCTGAACAATATTATTTATAAACGTACAATCGTTATTAACATTTTGTTCCAAGTATTGAGATACTATTTTTTTTAATTATCTGCTTCTAAAACATAACTCATAAACCACTCAGTTATTTTCGTGTTTTGGGTCCAATTTACCTTATCTAGCGAAGATCATCCAAATCGAGAACGAATGTTTTTTGGACTCTTATTTAGTTGTGATTTAATTCATAACGCCACAAATTTTTTTACACTATATTTGAAGTACTTTGACGAATAGTTCAAAAAAAAAATTAACTCTGGGCCAAGTTATCAGCTTATCAGTTATCAGCATAAATCGTGAAATACCATGAAACCTCAAAATTCGAAATTCCATACCGTTATCTTCCGGTACAGCATCACCTGCTTTTAATTCAATTTTTTAACTGAAGCACTATTATTATTGTCAATATTTATAACTATTCAACGGATCTATTTGAAAATTTCACAGAATAATTTTGAAATATTGTTGTACTTTAAGAAAATCCAATTTTTTATTTTATTTATTAAATGCACCTAGTCCCTTTATTATCGATTGAATGAAAATTAATAAAGTAAATTCTATCCAAAAAAAATACAAAATCATCAACTGATTTTTCGTTTTACGATACTGATTTTTGGTTTGAAAATAATTAAATTGATTTGAAGGTCAGTTTCTTTCTTCATAATAAAATTATTATTAATAATAATAATAATATAGTTTTGTTTTTTGTCATAATTACACGAGATCTAAAAAATAGCCATGGATATTCAGGGAAAAAATCATGGAATTTTGTAACATCATTTCAACCGCCCTGAACTAAGAGTGCGTGAATCGTGATAAGTTTGATATAACTAAATAATATCCAACAAAAAACTTATTAAAAAAATAATCCAGTTTTTTTTTTTTTATAAATCATACCATCTGACATCCCCATCATCAACTTTTTAAAAAAATATTATTAAACAATTGTACACATTTGAGATGTAAAACATTAAAAAACCATAATCCAAAGCCGATCAACTTGAAGAAGGTATTTTTTATTTAGCACTAGAGTGTTAAATAACACCTTCATGTTAAGATGAAAAAAAAGTGCAGCTGTTCTTTTTATCTTGCACCATTATTATTTATTTAGCTTTGTATACCTGATCTCTTTTTTTTCTCAACAAATATATCCATACTTACATAGGCAGAAAGTCAGTAGCATTGTTGTGGACTTGTTCTTAAAACTAGGAGTTCAAATAATGCATTATTTTACGACAATGATCCAGTGAAATTTTAAACAGTATACAACAATGGCTAGCCAATTACAAAATAAATTTTCAAATTGAACCGATGACAATTTAAAAATCACCACAATTTAGCCAAAAAGAACGATATTAAAACAAGTATTTTTTATAGTTTTCACCCGGTATATATAATAAATGCGAGAATATATTAAGTTTAGTCCCGAATTTGCAACTGTAGAAATATTTATCGCAGAAAAAAATTGTTGTTAGAGAAATTCATAAAATGGCCTAACTAATCCATTTCCGTCCGCCCGTCTTTTGAGTTATAGCGTTGACACGATAACTCAAAAACGAACAAAGATAACAAGCTAAAATAGCGTGTGATTATTCTAGAGCTACAAAGTGAGGTGAAGCTTGTAAATGGGTAAAATCGAACCGTGCATTCCACCGCCATAGGTAAAACTATCCACCTTTGACACCGTAAGAAATATAGAAAAAATGTAAAGACAAAAAATGTCCCTTTTTAAAAATAAACACTTTTTGTTTGAAACTTTTTTCATAAACTGACTGATTTTTCATTGGTATAATATAACCAAAAGTCAACCATACTAGCCAATGGATAAATAGACTCTAGCAATAAGGAATATGCATGAAAATTTTTTTTCACTTGAGTTGAATCATGTTTACTTGACAAATATGAAGGTAAAATTACTTTTTAAATAACTTTAAAAATAAGCGAGATATGAATGATTGAAATTCCCGATTTGACAAAGACGGTGATAGCTCTCTTGATATGTTATGTGACGTCATATTACACTTTCACCATTTAAAATACACGTAAAACTCCGTTTTTAGTATTTTTGCAAGAAAGAGACAGATAATAATCTTTAAAAGCTTATAGCTTCCTTGATATTTGTCGGATTTTAATTTCGTTTTTAAATATTATTACAGTATTTACAGTATTTTCATATTCTGAAAATAAATGTGAAAAAAATTTTCATGCATATTCCCTTTAAAAAATATGTAAATAGTAAATAAACAAATAAATATTTCAACGATATCAAATATAGTGAAAGATCATGTACATTCCACTACCATAACATCCCAGATTTCTCAAGGGCAGAGCGTTGGTCTACAATGCCAGAGGTCGTGGGTTCGATTCCCATGCTTGTTGTGCATGATTTATCAAAACCAAGCATTTAATGTCAAAGAATGTGTTTAAACTCAGTTAACCGACATCTACCTAAATTAATTATCGCTGATTAGCGACAAAATGTTTTATACTGATACGATATGCACTAAAGATAAATTTTTATTTAAGCCAAGGTTATTCTTTAAAAATAGGAATAGAAGTACAGATGCAGAATGACGTGCGATCTGAAAAACCCAAAAGACCTGAAAATATCAGAAAATTTCGAGATTCTGGAAAAACTAAGGGAATTTGAGTCTTGTCTAATGATTGACCTACACAACGTAAATGTTTTTAACTTGATATAACTTAAAATAATGGTAATCGTTTTTAGTGAATTTTATGCAAATTTTATCCGTGAAAAACTGTCTGACATTTTAGAAAAGTTTATCAAAAGATATTTTTTTAATTTATGCGATCTTTTTTAAGGTAGACATTCTTAAAAATCACAAAATATTAATCGATTCAAATGATAATTAGTTTTATCAGTATATTGGACCCATGCACCATGGACCCAAAAACATGCAAATCCAGCCGGTTTGATGATTTGACGGATAGTTTCTGAGATATGCCCCATCTACTGACGACTTTGATTTTTCCCTTTGTTTCTTGAAAATAAATCAATTAAATAGGAAATTATCATTTTTTCCTTCAGAATAGCCAAATTTTGTTTTATTACAGTCAGAGAATAATCAAGGAATTTTATAACACTATTTCGATCGCCACCCTGAAATGTAATTCAGGATAAACAGCCATAAAAATAAATGCATGATAATAAAGTCCCTTTCACAATTTTCTTCCCTTATTGATTCCCATCTTCTTCTAATGATATATGTAATTAGTTTTTACCCTATTTTTTGTTATCAATTTCACACAAAATGTGTCAAAATTAATGAAACGAAATATTTCAAAAGTAATAATTAAAATGGAAAATAATAAATTAATTAAAAACAAAAAAAAAAACGAAAAATTTAATACAAAACAAGTCTTTTTAAATAAAAATAATGACAAATAAATATTTTTATAATTAAATGTCAGACATTGAAATCTGTTGTTTAAGATTCTTCTTTATTTTTCAATTCTTCTCTTTTATAATATTTAACAGTGAAGAAACGGAATGAACAGAACTGAGAATACAAGCCCAACGAAGAGAACCGTTGAACCTCCATATATGTACTGTGGTTCGTAAGGACGTAAAAGAAAAATATTGTACAAATTTGAAGCTTACATTAGAGCCACCAATCACGTGATGAGAACTAAACATGATGTCAGTCATACATTCTTTTGAATGGAAATTTTCTCTATTGGTATTCCAATTAATCAAAAATGACTATCAGTCTCTTGGAATGGATTGCTGATTTAATGTATTAATTTTATTTTGACGTGAAAACGTCTATTTGGTGCTCGGTGGAACAGTCTTGTGTGATGAATTACTGTATGATTTCAATCGCTAATAACTTCGAGACTAATAATGCGAATACAATGGTTGCACCCGCAAGCGTTAGTACATGTCTTATGAATCTGTTGCGCTGTTTTTGTTTTGTCTGCGACGTCATCGTACCAGTGTAGGTGCATGCAAGTGAATGGTTCGAAATTAGCTTTGTGTAAAGTTATAAATTAGTGTAGCGTGGAAACGTGCTTAGCGAGGACACTCATTCTCGTTTCAATATGAAGAACTTGCGGAGTACGGCTAAGAGACAATACAAATATTTGGCCTATTCGTGTTGCATCATATTTCCCATTTCTAACCAATAGGATACTCAGTCTACATATGGAGGTCAGTGCAAGAAACTGTATAGAACTGAGAATACATGAACAACCAAGACAACACAACATAAATGTTAGATAAAAAAGAGATATAAACGACCCCAACTGAGCCAATTACGGTGATCAACCATTATTTTTACCTGTCTTCATCCCAGTACACTCTGGCATTTTAAAATAAAATAAAAATAGAACAAAAGGGAATTAATCAACTTGAGTCGATCTTTTTTTTTTTGGTTTCTTTGTTGGTACAGCTTTTTTTTCATCTCTCCCAAACACATGTCATGTTACGAATAAATCAACTTTGTTTTTTTTATTTTATTTTCGTAAACGAACGATAAAATTAACTTAATGAACAATTTTTTTTTATATTATTTGGAGGGTCTAATAATTAATAATGAACAAGAACAACAAGTGTAGACTAACAATTGAGTTTTTGGTGTTTTTTTTTTTGGATCTTGTGTTTTATTAAATTATTTTTATTCTTTACACATGTTTTATTTTTACTTGTACAGTTTATAATTAAGTCTTTTATGGTTTATAAATGTAGACACGTTGAATATAATTCAGGTTTTGTAACTTAAACTAAAAAAATTGCTTGTTAAAAACCGATTTGGAATTTTTTTTTCAAAATCAGTTTTAATAGCTATTTGGGTACAAAATAATAATTATTTGTTTCCAGGTAATGACTTTATTGATTGATCTTCAAAATCCTGAATATTAAGACAATTAAAAACACGGGTTTTGGAAAAACATGTGTCAACTAAATTGATTTTTATAATTATAAAGCTCTACACGTACGTGTAAGTTTTAAGACTACAAACACTAATGCCTATTTCACTACGTATTAAACACAGCTTACTATTTTATAATTATAAAAACTTATTACTATTTTGTTGACAAAAGTGTTTTACGTAATCGGATTTTAAATTTTTTAACATTTAATTGAACTAAACATTGTTTGAGTATCCGTGAAATGCAGCTGCCACATTGATTTTTGAATGAGTACAAATCGATTGATAGTTCCGTAAGTATTACGTAAGCAAACTTTCTATGATTTTAGAAAACCACCCCCCCCCCCTGTATAAGCAAAATGATAAGACGTAAGAATTTTTTCAAAACTTTTATTAAATATTAAAGTTAAAATTTAATAGACTCAATTATTTGTAAAATTAAAGCATTAATGTTTTAATAAAATTAGAAAATTAAGAATCATTTATTGAAAGAAGGTATATGAAAAGAAATTCGGTATACCATAATAAAATAATAAAAATAGTATTATTAATTTAGATTATAAATATTGTATTAAAAACATTTTTATTGTTTTATAATTTTTTTTATCTTACGTAAAAGTAAAAGTAAGAAATAATTGCAGGTAACTCAGAGGCAAAGCATTGGTTTAGAATGCCAGAGAATGTCGCGGATCCGATTCCTATACTAGAAGTGTATGATTTTCATGATAAGCATTTGATATCAAAGAATGTTATCAATGTTCCGTAAATTTTATCATGTTATTTAATTATTCGATGAGTAATTTCTAGACGGTCGGCTCGTATTATATTTCTCGACATACAGTTTAACAATTTAAGCAACTACACTATTTTTTTAAGAACTTAATATGCCTGAATACTAAATACATATCAAATCCAATAAGATTGTAAACTGGCAAATTTGAAACAACGAAAGTACAATGTATTCACTAAATAATCGTATAAGCTTAATTGGTAGGAGCACTCCTCTAATTAGAAAATGGCACTCCTCTAATTAGTTCAAATCCTAGAACTTAAGCATTTGTTTTTAATTTATAATGTAAATTCAAGCAACCTTAGAAATATTTATTATATGATCGTGTTCCCCGAGTATCAAAAGTTAAGTAAAGCCGTTAAGTCATTTAGCGGACACTTCTTTCATATGTAAAATCAAAGCACGGGTAACAATAATATAAATATTTAAAATTAAATTATATCAATAAGAATAATTAATATTCATTGAATAAAATTAAAAAAAAAAAAAAATATATATATATATATATATATATATATATATATATATATATATATATATATATATATATATATATATATATATATATATATATATATGTATTGAATATAATTTGTAATGAAAATGAAATAAATGAGGTTAGGTTAATTGATCCTTATACTATAAAACATGAACGCGATTAGTTTTACATGTCATACAGACATACACCACACTACACCACATCACATATGTAGTAAGTAACTACAGAACTATTTACTCTTTACGTTCGTTGAATGTACTTTAAACTCATTAAAATAATTCATTTAAACAACCTAACACAAACAGGAAACACCAATCAAATGACACATAGACACTTGTATACAACGAATTCAGACATAGTGGTCTATGGATTGTATGTCAGTGAAGAATACTGTAATACCAATTCACAGTCAACAGACGAAAAACCCGTTGAAAAATCAATGGCAAAAATCAAAAAATCAAAATTTCACAATTTTTCGTTGTGAAATAACAAATGTTTATTTTTATCTTCTATTTAACTTTACTTTCTGTCTGTTTTTTTTCTTTGTTTGTTTGTGAGATAAATATCAAAAATTCGAGAAGTACAAATTGAGCTAATGCTTTGAAATTTTTTCACACGTGTATAAGTCACGTGATTATCAAATAATATAGTATATCTAATATCAAAAGTATTAAAAAATATCAGAAAGTAGTGGAAGCGGTGGGAAATGGAATTGCGTGTCGCCAATATGTAAATATAAATAAAAGCTTGGGGTAAACATTAACAATATGAGCGTCCGTTTTTATTGGTGACTCGAGAGAAAAAAACTTTGTTTTCATCTTTTTAGTTCATTTATTAAAAAAAAGCTTCTTTTAAAAATTATTATTTTTTTATATACAAGAATAATCAAACTGATTATTTTACCTTTTAATGATAATTTATAAAAAAAATTTGGTGTCTTTGGATATATAATTATAATAATGGAGTTTTACCTCCGTTTCTGAGACTCCATGATCTATAACAGAGGCCACCCACATCATTAATTTTATAACCTTTATTAATTTATAACCATGCAGTAATGATGTGGGTGGAAGATAAGAAATTTGTATGCACACTAGGAATTGGTAGGTTGTGCGATTGTAGCCGTCTTTGATAGGAACTGTGCCGATATTCATATAGAGTTCTTAAAGGAAAACTGCAAAAAACCTTCACAAGCACAGTCGTTTATTTCGTTCTTGTCCATACGCCGACAGTTTAGTTAATTATCCGTCTCATTAACTATAATTGAGAAAGTTCCATCGCCGGGTTTCGAACTCTAGTCTCTCAGTTCCAAGAATTGACAAACTGCCACCGCGGGGTTTCAAACTCGAGTTTCTCAGTTCCAAGCAGAGCGCATTTACCAGCACGGCCACATGACTGGTTATGAAATTCGTTGGACATGAAATAGGTTTATTTGTTTATTTAATTGTGTATATATATGGATATCGTGCGAGTGTTTCGAATCAGATTTGTTACTAAAACATAAATATTTTAAAAACAATCATTAATTATGACATATGTTTAGTATTTATCTAATAATTGATACTAATTGAAATATTTCTAATATTTGTTTTTCAATTTTTCAATTATATTATGTTTACATTATTAATATTTTTTTGATATGCAAATAATACAACAAAAAAAAACATATTTTATATTAAATTATTCATTAAATTTCAATTGATTGAGAGTATTTGAACAGAAAATATTGAAACAGTTTAAACAAATAATTAGTTTAAATAAAAATTAGGAAACTGATTTCGATTATGTATTCATACTTTTATCAAATAACTACCTAACAACTTTTGTATATAATATATTGAATATTTTGATAAGTTAAAGCCAGTCCAAAGATG
This sequence comes from Nineta flava, assembly GCA_963920215.1. Taxonomy (NCBI): domain Eukaryota; kingdom Metazoa; phylum Arthropoda; class Insecta; order Neuroptera; family Chrysopidae; genus Nineta; species Nineta flava. The sequence continues at coordinate 53,957,526 of OY986041.1, forward strand.
CTAATGATAGTAGAAATAAATCTAAAATTATAATTTGTAAAAAATAAATAACTTCAGTTTTGATTTATCGATGTTCTTTCTCCAATTTGTCAGTTTGATTAGTATATATCTTTAATTCTTGAAATAGTTTTTGCATTAATTAATCGAAATCTGTATTGAAAATATTATTCTGACAAATAGTTTACAAACAAATTAATAATAATTTAATATTTAAATAATATTATTTGAATAAAATCTTAAAAAAAGTGTTTTATTTATTTATTTACGCATATCACAAATTTGATATTCATTTGTTTAAAAATTATTTCTCTCCTATATTCATAACAATTTATACACAGAGAGAGAGAGAGAGAGAGAGAGATACCAACATTATAATATCAACTATATCCTATATATCTGTCTACACATATTAAACAACTGGTGTATAAAATTATAATGACTAAAAACAACATATTTTATTATATATTTTGTGTCAATTTATTTTAATAATAATAAAAAATATGTTGGGAAACACTCATTTAACCTCTATGAACATTGAATCCAAAAATTATATCAAGAAAATATTGTTTCTTCATGCTAATGAAAAAATCATTAAAAACTTAGACTTTAGGATGATAATTTCATCAAATAATTTACTTCAATATTCAATATTAAAACACTTGTTTTCATTCAATACTACCCAGTCGAACCAAAAACATATGTTTAGTTGAGTGAAGAAGCTAACATTCTTGAACGTGTTTTTTAATTTTTAAGGTTCGTTAGTATTGGCCTAAGAGAGTCTTTCCGAATACTCTTGGGATTCTTTAGTCAAAAAAGTGAAATCCTTGTAAAAAAAAAATTATTTTTCTTATTAAATAAAAATAATAAACCCAAGAAGAGATAGATTATGAAGCTTTTCTTTAAAAGGTTTCATTTGTTTGGATTAAACAAATATTTATTTTGGTCCGAAATTTTTGTATCTTGGTTCAAAGAATATGTATGTGTGTCTAATCGCTCTAGCGGTCACAATTTTATTCCGATTGAAATGAAATTTGGTATTGCAAGCTCAAGTTCGTTAATAGGTAAAATCGGACAAGGGTAAAGGGGGGTTTAAGGGGGGGGGGGGGAGACACAAAATTTGACTATCTCCCTTAATATTGGAAAAATCGAAAAATTTATCAGGAGTTAAGTTGTAGGTACTAAGTTTTACTGTAATTTTGTTTCTTATCATTCTTCTGTTACACTAATATTTACAGAAATATTTTCAATTAAAGATTGAAAGTTAAAATTCTAAATATCTCTGTTCACATTCGAGTTTGAGAAAAATGATCAGGTAATGAATTGTAGCAAACTTGATTTTCTACAACTTTACTCCTTATACATTTTTCGATTATTCTTATATTAAGAGCTATATTTAATATTTTGTGTTTGTTTGGTACGAATACATGAAATATATTTTATTGTAAAAAATTTTGATTGTCGTTTCCATAGTTACTATAAAATATAATCGTTATTTTGGCTATTAATAAATTTAATTTTTGCCAAAACTAAAATCATATCAGATATTATATTTCATTTTGATCTCACTAAAGTTATGACCGCTAGAGAGTGATTTATGTATTCTAAGGAAATTCGCCAAGTTGACGGAGCTCCTGCATAACGAATTTTTTTAAATATAAATTTGATATAATAGTCAATATTTACCGCAGATCAATATTTATGTTACATCGGAATTATATTATAAATCGATACATGACCATTAAAAGTGGATGAACACTATTTTTTTAAGCTCTATTATTGAAAAAAATAAAATTTTGTTAAAAATTCTATATTTTGTGCGATAAAAATACATTTTTACTCCGATAGTTGTCACTCGTAAGTAATAATGCAATGAAATCTGAACGTTATAGGAGTTATATATATATATATATATATATATATATATATATATATATATATATATATATATATATATAACTCAATGATGCAATGAAATATAAGTAATAATGCAATAATAAATATAAGTAATAATGCAATGAAATCTGAACGTTATAGGAGTTATATATATATATATATATATATATATATATATATATATATATATATATATATATATATATATATATATATAACTCCTATAACGTTCAGATTTCATTGCATTATTACTTACGAGTGACAACTATCGGAGTAAAAATGTATTTTTATCGCACAAAATATAGAATTTTTAACAAAATTTTATTTTTTTCAATAATAGAGCTTAAAAAAATAGTGTTCATCCACTTTTAATGGTCATGTATCGATTTATAATATAATTCCTATATATATATATAGGAATTATATATATATAGAAATATATTATATATATATATATATATATATATATATATATATATATATATATATAACTCCTATAACGTTCAGATTTCATTGCATTATTACTATATATATATATATATATATATATATTAGCTTGTATATAGAGGTATAAAAAACACGAAATAACTGTTTTCTAATTTTTGTGTTACCCTCACAGAATATGTATAAAATAATAAAGTGTAAATATTTGTTTTAAATCAATTATATATTTTATTTCGAGTATATATTTATGTACTATATTTTATACTGAGACGTCAGCAAATATATAATAGATGTAAGTATATATGTACGTGTGTCTGAAAACTTTTGGGTGTAAATAGCAGATAGTTTAATCCGTTTCTCAAATGTTGTTGGTGCGTGAAAATTCAATTTATTCATACAAATAACATCTAGAGATTTACTTTACTCCTGCTTGTTTAAAAAAATATTTATTTAGAAAGATATTTTTTTTTTTTGAATAATGAAGGTGATAAAAATTGTGACAATAGAATAAAATTATTATTTACGGTGTTGGTTACGCTTAAATGAAATTTGAGCAGAACGTGTGATCCTATTAATTTTGTTTCATGGGTACAGGAGGAAAATCTAGTTATGCGGAACATCTAATATCGGGAAATCATGCTTTCAACGATAAATAACCAAACTTCACATTCATAAACAAAGATTTATCATTTTTTCATATTTCACAAATTTATTTGCATAACTTCAAATTGTATTACCTGTGCTTTATAATCTTTGTATAATTTCGACAATAGTTTCTATAATTCTACATTTTCTTTCCGCTAATCTTTTACTGAATTTATTTTGTACGTCTTACTTGCATTTCCCCAAGTCTTTGTTTTTATTTATATCATACAATGTTTTTTTAAAATTTATATACATAACGTTTACCTATTTGTTAATATTTGTACATTTTGTCATTTCATCAATTTTTCTAACCAAGAAGTGTTTTTCCGAAACTATAGTAAAAAATAAAACGTATTTTACGAAAATTTCAAATATTTGTTTAATTTAATAATGAAATTTCGCTAAGCGAAATTTCATTCAATGCAAAAATGAGACATATAACGATTCTCCAATTAATGATCAGTATTTCGAAATACACTTGCTCAATGTTACACAATATTATCGTTAATATATATTCTACACGATAATATCGATAATAATTATCATTGTATATAAGTAAAATGAACATTTATAATTTGAATGACTCTCATATAGCACAACAGCTAACAAATAATTCGATCCAAATTTTGACAAGTAATTGTAACAAGGAAATAGATATGGTTTCCTAATGTCCATTAGTATATATTCATTATGTACCTGTCTAAGCTAATAATATGTACATAATATTATTCGATGTTATTAATTCATTTATCAATATACAAGATGTGCCCAGAACGTGAGTTACATCGACAGAGTCATTTTAAAGGACTAAGAATACATAATATGGATACGAGGAGTATCCTGACGGCGCTTGTACTGTACTATGCAACTAGATATTGAAGTCCAAGATCTAATGTGTAGTAAACTACAAGACCACGAAATAGAAATGAAAATTATTTTAAGATATGAGAATCCGATCAGAGTGTATTTTCAGCATGTAACAAATCGCTGATATAACATTCGACTGATATAGAACTCGTTTCATTGATGGAACACAAATTTCTATCCTGCTCTCTTGCACAGTGTGGGAAACATATAGTAAAAACTGTGTGTCCTACACTATAGAGACAAAATTTATATATACATGCATTATATACTTATACAAAATAGACATATGTCTTTCACATAACCAGCGTGACCACACTCTGTAGTGGATAGTAATTTTATTTGTATGTGATATGATTTTTGGATATTGAAAGTCAAGACAATCATTATAAAATGGTCGTTGTTATTATCGATATTTAAGCTACACCACCAGCTCTTACATTAGAACTTAAATTGGACTCTACAGTTGAAATTAGGTACAAGAATGTCTTCATCATTATAACTCCATGTTTCTGATAAAAGAAGAGTATTCGAATTACGAGCCACGTATCAACGTTAACATTTTTATGGGCTCGTAAACTTTGTATATTAAATGTACTATTATTATTATTGATAAACCTGACCTGAGCTTGATAAATTTCACTAACTCTGATTGAAATGAAAATAATGGATCTAATGCCAGCGTTTCAAACTCTAAATTTAACGGAAGAAGTGGTGCTGGTTCTGTATGTTAAACATTTTTATCTTAATAGTAGTTTTGACCTTATTTAATATTATTTCATTAAATTATTTAAAAAGAAGTATAACTTCTTACTTGCGTACACATCCACACACTTTTTTTTATTTTTAAGGATGTTCCAGCATACCACCTATTTTTCGACAGATTTTGCTCATTTTTTGTTCACAAGCTAAAAATAACGTTTTCTAATAAATCCCAAAGTTTGTAAATTTTTGACCGTTTAGAACGTAAGATAATTAATATCAAAGTAATCATTCTCTCTCATATGAAGCATGTGAAGGTTGTATTTTAAAAACACAAAAACATGCAAGACCCTTTAACAATAAGCTATTTAATTATACAAATAAAAGCGTATTTTATTTTTTGTAGTATTTTAAACAGATGTTTGCTTTAACTTCTTATATCTCGCAAATGACTCCTTTTCAGTAGGAAGAAATTGACCATTCGTAAACGTTTTCGGAGAAATTGTAAATCATTTAGTTTGGTCATTAAAATTTGAATAATCATTTATAAAATGAACCTGGTATGTAGGTACGTCTATAGTAAATTTTTTTTTAATTGGACAAGAGCAATCATCACAATTTCCTTATGGTATTAAAAACAATTGTATAGTACTCTCTCATTCCACCCCGAAGAACTCGAAAAATCAAAACGAGCTAATATTCATCATCGAATGATTCCTTGGACCAAAAAATCACCTCAAAATTTCTACGACATCTTTAAGGTACGACCAATATAAACACTACCCTTTATAGAATCGAGCAGCCTAGATCAGATAGTAAAACGCAATCGGTATCAAATATGTAACTTCACAGGTCCTAGTAGTGTGTGTACGTAGTAATAAAGTTCCAATATAAATTTGATTGGTGTGTTTCAATTAGATTTAATATTGGATTATCAATTTTCATAACAAATCATGAAACTATTGATAATGATTATTATTATGAAACAATAACTATATCTCACTTGTATTCAAATATAGCTCCGCTGTTTTTAAATTGGTCAATCTGTTTAATGTCTAGTCAATAAATGCAGAGAAATTAAGAACAATTGCGCCATTGGACACATTTTATATATTTAAAACTAGTAAAAATCGTAATATCGATAATACATTTTATATTGTATAATAAACTTCTGAAAAAATAAGTTGAAGGCTGAAACTATTAATAGAGTTAGTCTTTATTAAAACATTCAACTCACTAGTTTCCGTGACTCGACCCAACGCCGAGTCGACGACGTGATTTACTCAAATGAGGAACATTCAGTTCTTATACATTATCATGGAGATTTGATATTATATGGAAATTAATTACTTGTAACGTAATTAAACTTTTGTAGAAGGTTTAAATATGTGAAAACTTTGTTTATTGCTCCTTACTATTCTATTCCCTAATTTCTATTCTCTTTTGAATACGTGTCTTCTGCGCAAATCTCAGTTACGTATTTGAAATCCTTACAAACAGATATTAAAAGGCTGTAATAATTAAGATTAAACAAGTAATGTAACAACTAAGCGAAATTAAGCGAAAAATATTGAGTTTATGAAAAAAATTTTAAATACAAAGTTGTTTATTTTTAAGAGAAGAAGATTTTCTGTCAAACAAGATTTTTCCTATCTCTTACGGTTTCAAAGACGTATATTTCCGATTTTGCTCATTAACGAACTTGACCTTACTTTTTTGCTCTATAACACACACACAAATTTTCAGCTCCGTATCTCTTTTCTTTTTTGAGTTATCGGCATTACAGACAGACGGACGGACATGTGGAAATGGCCGAATTATGCCATTTTATGAATACCTTTATGAAGCATTTTTGTCAAGGATTAATATTTTCAAACGTTACAAAGTCGGAATTAAACTTAATATACCTTGTATATTTACATATACAGGGTATAAAAACTTAATATACCTTGTATATTTACATATGTATGGTATAAAAATGCAGTTTTGTTTCATTGGTTTCAATAATACAAAAACTATCAAAATCATTATCAGCGACACATTGTTTTTAAACAATACATTTATTGCTTAGACATTACATAGAATAGCGTATTTCATTCTTTGTCACCCATTCATTATAAATGCATATACAATTTACTACAGAGAATTACGTATTACATTTTACTATTACTACAGGTTTATTTCGTCATAGGAGATTTAAATTTCCTGTTACATTTTCAAATTATAATTATGTTTGTATTACTCAATAATAATTGACTTCAATGTCATATTTTGTTACAGGCTGTATTTAAGTTCTTTGATCACAGTTCAAGGTACAATAATTTAATTTCTCTAAAATTCGATTTTTAAACTCTGACATAAAAAGAGGGATATTCGAAATTTTCAAGCTTTCTTTTCCTTTTTACGACGGTCACAATAATCGTTCAATGATAATCGTTGAACACTCGTTGAGCGATCATCGCAATAGTCGCTCCAAGGACCTCTCTTGTCAAAACTCCCCTTTCTCCTCAGTAAAAATGTACTGAAAACCGCTAGATTAAACAAAAATTATATTTTCAAATAAAAACGTAACAATTTCAACATAATTTTGACATCAATGTTTTGATTTAAAAAATCTTACACATCTTGGCTGGGATTGAATCCAAGATCACTGACATTTCAAACCAGTGTTCTAGAATGCTGGAATGCTTGGGCTCTGACATTATATATTATATTAAATTGACATCTACACAAGTTCGAATTTTTGGAACTTGTAGCATACAAACAATAAAATATGATATGATCCATCGGGCCTAAGGGTAATGTATCGGACCGATGATATAATAGAACTCGAAAATAAGCTACAAAATATAGATTGATGGTGATGCTGAGAAATGAAAGCTGCCACTAAAATGAAAGATGATAATTTATGCTTTTAATAACTAAAAAAGACGCCCTGTAAAGCGGAAAATAATTAAATAGCTTCAAAAAGCATGGTTTCCTTCCCGATAATATGTTCTTGAGAAGACTATAATATTATTTATGCCAATGTAAAGCACCCCACGATGTCATAATGGAATTCATGTCATTGGAAAAAAAAACATGTTGGTGGCGTTGAGAAATTTGATTGATACAGAAATAATCATATGTGGAATAATCAGTTAGCGTTGACGACAAAGTAATACTGTCAATGATATGAAAAGATTCACTCATTTATCAGTATCATCGCTGTAATGGTAGCACATTGGGCTAGAAGTTCAGAAGTTCAGGGTTCGATACCTGATGGATAAGTTATTTTTTGCATATCAATATTTAATTAAAAATTCAATGTTTGTCTATATAATGTACGCTAGTACTTTTATATTATGTCTTCGTAACCTTAATGGAAATTGACATTAGTATTGTATTGTAATGCCTAAGTATATACAAAGAATATGTAAAAATTACTAAAGTGAAAAGTAATAGTCTATGTTTATAAGAATAAATAAAAAACGAAACGAAAAATAATTGAATAGCTTGAAATAGCGTGGGATGCTTCCTAATAATATTTTCTTACGAAGAGTCGTATATGTCAATAGTATGATTAATTTCTGCTCTATGTGCATTGGTAATAACAACCTGTTGTTTTTAGTAATTAATAATTTTAATTATAATACTGTTAATTAATTATTTATTTAAATTATAATTCTTTTTGCGTACAATTAATTCATAAAATAAATATACTGTTACATTAATATTTCTTTAATTTTGTAATATTCAAATTCACCGTTTGTCAACAAAATTAAGAAATTTAATTTCCGAACAACTGTAGCAAAGTTATCTAAGTAGATATATTTTATGTAAGTACAATCTCATTCATTTCTACAAATATTCCCATACCAGAATTAAAACATGGCATTTCTCATATATTGTAAATGGGAGTGAATATATCCATATAAATATATACCTTCTAAATTAGGTATATTTCAGTTAATTGCTGTTTATTTTAGTAAATATTTATTTAGTGTGTTGTATAAATTGATTGGACTCTAGAAACATGTTTACATGTTAAGGTATACACATACATATTATTTATTCATATTCTGTTTCAAATGTCTGTTCATTAAAACAGTCTTAAATTATTTTAATGGTGTGGTGAGCGATCTGAAGAGCCTCGAAAACTTGGAAATGTCAGGGGGTCACTTTGAGATTATGGAGAAGTGAGGTAATGTTAACCATGAATAAAAAAAATGCCTTCAGAAACCGAATTTTGTTTTAAATTAATGTTGTTAATTTGATGTAATGATTTATTTGTAGAAAATAATTGATTACATATCTCTTCCATTATGATAATTTTTTTTTGCCAACTTTTAGCTTTTAACATTAACGACCTCTTTCGAGTCGTTTTGAGGTTTGAAGTACAGTATATTCACAGAGGCTTTGAAGATCCATGAAGTGATTAACTACACTGATAGAAGGAATTTCTTGAACCAAGTAAATATGTTTTCTTCAAAATATGACACTCTGAGAAAGAAATCCTTCTTTTCATTCAAGAATTGTTTTACTTGAATAATTATCTTCAAGTAAACAAATTCGTGGATGAAAACCAATATTTCTTTCTCAGAGTATCATATTTTGATGAAAACATGTTTACTTGGTTCAAGAAATTCCTTCTATCAGTCTATATAACGTTGAAATTTTTTTAATGAATCGGTCTCAGTTTTAATTTTAGAAACACATAGCATAGGTACTTCGTCAGAAGGCTTAACGTAGCGTGTTACACTTAAATACAAAAAACTTGCCAAGTAATATATATGAAATACCCTGATTCTAAGAAATTTAAAGCACAATAAATAAATACAACCATTTCCTCAATTTTGTTAAAAAACTTGGCCCTTTCATAGATTTCACTACTTTGGAAGGCGGATATTTGTTATTGCAGGGATATTACTAATTTTTGTATGCGAAAACTTTTCCCGTGTCACATTTTTGAAAAAAGCTATAGCTTTCTTTGGTGTACATCAGATTCTTATCAAATAACAGACAATCATTTTTGTAATATGCTGAATATTATCTATTGCATCCGAATAGATAATAATAGATATAAACGAACTGTTGATTCAACGAATACTTGACTCAAGCTACAGGGTCCATCATTTCGATTTTCGATCTATGATTTTTCTTTTTATTATTTGTTTTGAAATTTTTTTAAATTAGTTCAAAATGATAAAATTAAACCAATATGTTGGATACAAATGTATAAATGCTATCACCACAAAACAGTGGTTCAACATAATAACGTATGAGATACAACACTCGCTCTTGGACTAATTGAGAATAAATTTTAATTTAAATACAGCCTATAATAGCTGTTATTCTATACTTTGTAAATAACCAATTCCATAGACTATACGTATTAAATAGATTCGATATATGTATGTGTAATATATGTATGTATGTATATATAATCTACTGAAATACAAACAAATAGTTTATTTTATTTAAATTATTAATAATGTTTGTTAATAGTTTCTATCTATTAATTTATCGAATATATTATATTTACTATATAAAATTTAGTAACGAACTTTGTGAATTATTTTCATTACACAAGGGGTGTTATTTTACTACCTAATATAATTAGATATATATATTTAATTATTTATAATATATTAAATGGGTGTTTTTAATATAAATAATTATCTAATATCTAACTTGTGATTCATTTTAATTAATCATAGTTGTGTGTGTGTGTATGTTTTCTTTTATTAATTAACATCATTATTATACTTTTTGTTAAAATTTAAATTAATTTTAATTATAAAATTAAATTTTTGTTATATTTCAAGTTTTCAATATTTCTGTCTGACATTTCGCATGTTTTGTCTTCGATTGTCTCTTTAAATTTGTAATTTATAGAAAGGTAAAAGCATTTTTTTCAAAAAATTGCGATTAAACCGCTGTGTTTCAAATCTCAATTAACATTATTGAACTTTTTAAACCGTTAAGCCATTTGTTCAATCTGTGAAGGACGATTGTGATTTGAAATCTTTGACGAACAAATGCAGACAATCATGTTCTTCCGTAATTCTCTGTGATAGTTTCAATATATACATTTGTTTAAAATCGATTTGAAGTGGAAGCTGTAGTGTTACACGTTGTAACCATCAACAAACCTGTAAATTGATTCTTAAATATTGAGGCTAATAATAAACATTGGTAAAAAGTAAACATTTACAATATATGAATAATCTCCCATATTTGTCTTTTTTTAGTAATTTTTATTCGATTAGATTTCAGCTCGAATACACTAAGATATCTTGGTATATTTCCACAAGGCAAACAAGTGGGCAAAGGATATAAGTGATCGCTTGGAGTACTAATTTAAATAGAACGCAAAATCACAAATGAATAAATAGGTGTAGGTCGTTATAATATTCTTTGAGAAAGTGAACAATAAAAAAATACTAATCTTTATTTCTTCGAAATATTTCACGTCCTAACACCAGTGGACGTTGGTTAAATTCAGAATCCACTTTTACATAGTTTAGATATTTCACCATTTCTGAAGCTGTTTTCATAATAACTTTTCATGTTTATAGTACAAAAATACCAAAATTCCGACGAATAATAGTTTAATGGCTAAATACTAAATGAATAGGGCATTAGAAAAGACTTACTCATAGTATTGTACAAAGCTAATTTACTATACACAAAAGAGAATTCTGGAAAATCATAGGCACTCAAACTATGGACAATCAAAAACTGGTGTATGCTGAGCGCTTCAAAGCTACTACAGTACTTTCTAAAGTAGGCACTCTCGATACTAATAACATCAAATTAATTTAAACTCAAGATATGAGCTTGTACACACTTAACTATCACTTCAAAGAATTATCATTTTCTTATCAAATTAATTATTAACCGATATTTATCGGTAAAATATGATATTTGTGTTCTCCAGTTGAAAAAATCGTAAAGCAATCAATTTTGTAAAAAATAAAAAGTTTATATGACAAATTCATAAAAATATTAGTGACGTCATAAAAAGACAATAAGATAATGTGACGAAGAAATTCTTCCCAGTTTTTTTTTGTTTTGTGTGTTATGTGATAATAAAAAAAAATTTTTTTTTTACTTTATTTAATGTGAATGCGTTAATTAAGGCCCAAATAGACGGAGAACATGGTTGCAGCAACATTGAACAGCAACTAGCTTGTTGCACTGTGTGTGGGATGGTTGCAGCAACAAAAAACAAACTTGTTGTTGCTGCAACCACTCCACACACGGAGCAACAAGCTAGTTGCTGTTCAATGTTGCTGCAACCATGTTCTTCGTTTAGTTTGGCCATTTTAAGGCCCAAATAGACGGAGAACATGGTTGCAGCAACATTGAACAGCAACTAGCTTGTTGCACTGTGTGTGGGGTGGTTGCAGCAACAAAAAACAAACTTTTTGTTGCTGCAACCACTCCACACACGGAGAAACAAGCTAGTTGCTGTTCAATGTTGCTGCAACCATGTTCTCCGTCTATTTGGGCCTTTAATATATCACATTACTTCAGGGAGGAGGAACAACAACAAAAAATAAATAAAGGAATTTATGATGTGAATTTATAGTCTTTAAACGAGGAAGTTTTTCAATTAGATAACATTACAGTTTATGAATGTTATTTTTTTTACGACTTTTTGCTTTTAGCTATATATATATATATATATATATATATATATATATATATATATATATATATATATATATATATATATATATATATATATATATATATATATATATATATATGTCTATATATACACACATACCTACAGATAAAAATTTTCGTTATAAATTTTATATTACGAGTATAAACGAATAAAGTTGATTGTACAGGGTTATTTTGTAAATAATTGCTTTGTGTCAGCTGGCGTATTTATTAAAATAAGAAATGAAATTAGAAACAGTTTAAAACAGAAACTCAGCTTTTGATTATTTATTAAAAGCTAGTTTTGAGGCAACTAATAACAAGAGAACCAGTGCCGAGGAAAGTCTCAACTTCCTTACGTATATTTGGATAATTAAAGAGACTCAAATTTCTTGCAGCAATGATTTGAGAAAAAGTATTTCAGCACGGACATTAACGATCCTAACCTTAATTTTTTCTAAATAAAAACATTGCTAAAATGTGTTTCATTAATATAAAATATTAAAAACTTTAAAATTTGAATTGTTAAAAAATCGCAATGATCCAACACCTATGCGATATTACAAGTCTAAACTATATCGGCAGTTGTATTCTATTGTTGGTTAACATTGTTCTTCCGCACACTTCTTCCCCCCCCCCCCGGTGTTCTTCTACTGTTTTAATAACCCAATTTATGTCGCTCATATGTCCTCAGATTCCCTTACGGCACACTCAACATGCTTGGATAAATATACTTCTATACAGACTGAAATCGTCAAGGCTAGCAATTATTTGGAAACGAAATTTATTACTGTATTTATATGAGTTGAAGACAGGCATACATTTATTTGGAGAGAGAAAAAGAGACAGACATATACATGTATTATTATTGTTTCTAAGAATTAGAAACAATATATGCGTAACAGTTGCATATTTCGTATCACAATGGCTTAGTCTTGGCGATTGCTGTCTGTATATATTTGCATACTTGTAAGACACTGAGATATCATCTTGGACTTTTCTTGCCAACCGATTTCATAAGCAACATTATTTCATTGCTTTTAAAGAATTTTCATCAATTTCAGCGAAATGACCCTGTTTATTAATAAAATACAAGTTTAATTAAATTAAATTTGAAGTAAAAGTCAGTACAGGACATTTAATTCAACATAAACCTTATTATTTCCGATATCCATCTTGATTTTTATTGAATTTATATGTTCATTTAGTAGAGTGAGAATTCCGGATATAATCTTCTTATATATTCAACAGATTTAATCTTAAATCACTTATAAATCACTCGGTATATTTTTTACTATAGGTATTATATTATTTGGTATGTTTTTTTTTTCTTTTCTTTTTTAATCAATGTTTTCAAAAAAATGCGTCCCTTCTTATTCTTGTTATATCAGAAGAAAAAATTATATTTTTATTTTCTTCGCTTGGTTATTTTTTTCTTTTAATAAAATATCGTAGGTATTATTTATAAAATGGTAATAAACTGTTTTGTACAAATTATATTTGTTTATTGTGAAAATTTACTTTTTATATGCATTTTTTTTTATATTTTGTTGCGTATCATAAATATAATAATTTTGGATGTGAATTTTCGTTTTTCTCGATGTTTTGTTAAATGTTTTTACAAATTCTGTACATATATATCTTATGTTTTATATAATCATGTTTTTATATCCTGTACGTATGTCACACCAATCAAGCGCGGATCCACCGATGTGGGCACGCTGGGCATGCCCACAACCCTAATAGACCGTGAAAGTGTGACGTCACAAGTCTATTAGGGTTGTGGGCATGCCCATCGTGCCCATATGGACTTGTGACGTCACACTTTCACGGTCTATTGCGGTCGATATGCTGATGATATTATATCCAATGCCTTAAAATAAAATAAAAACAATTATTCGTTCGTGATTCGGAACACAGCGAAGTACTTAGTCATCATAGACGATTTGCTGACACGTTATGTCACATTTTTGACAACTTTTTGGCAAATGAATACTTGTATTGGAAAAAAGAGATGACTATTCGCTGGGTGCGCATAGTCATCTACTAATTTAAAAGTACATAGAGATGTACATACACAAAGTACATACACAAAGATGTGAACCTGGATATCGATGGAATTATCAACGTTTTCGCGCAAAATAATCGTAAGCTTGAATTTGCAATTTAAGTAAGCACCTAAATAAAATTATTTAATGTAAAATGTATACTAGCGTTTAATTTAATTTGATATCCTTTGAAGTTGTAAAAATTTCATCTAAATCGGTTCAGTAGTTTAGAGTCTAAATGTGACACTGTGATGTGCAAACAAACACACATCTAATTTTGTAATTTTCGTGAGCAAACAAACTAACATTTTACAAGTATATTAATTCACCAGTGTTCGTCCCACGGCTTTGCCCACATGGAACTATACACTGTACAAAATCTTGGTCAGTGCGTCATATATTTTGTAAACATCTTCTTTGTAAGATTGCACTATATCGATTATGAGCGAGTTCACACTCCGACTCACGCTTGGCCGATTTTCGGGTGGCTGTAACCACAACCTTTTTTGTGGGCTGGATCCGCGACTGAAACCAATGAGGATATTTTAAGTAGAGTCCCGATAAAAATATTGCTCGGAGAATAAAATTTTTGCTATATGTGTTCATAAAACGATGTTATTAGTACATTTCCGTATGTCTACCTGTATCTCCGTCTGTCGGACAACACAATAACTCAAAAACGACGACAAAATTCATGGCATAAAGAATTGTTTTTGATATTTTGATATGAAATAATTTATTACTTTATATTAAACAAAAAATAAGACAATTAAATTTGATTGATTGCAATCCCATCTCCTTTTTATTTTTATAAATTTAAATTATTTAATTTTATACTTATATTATTTTTTATTTTGTTACAGGTGAGTGTTTCAAAACAATATTACAACACCATTGAAAAATAATTGACTGTATCACCTGGTCAATAAAACAAACGTCTGAATATTCTTCTTATTATTATTTAAAGAAATATTTTGGATTTCATATTATTCAATATCCCCAATTCGTATTTTATTTATGTAAGTACACCCAAAAGTTTAAATTTATTTTATTAGTTTTCTTCTATATCAATAAATAAAAAAACAGACCACACACAGTTTTTATACAGACTGTATATTTTTCTCGTAATATAGGAATTATTTACGAATTATATTTACAAACTAGCACTGCCCGTCGCAGCTTCGCCCACGAAAATTGTAATTTTAGAGACCTTATATTACTTAGAATTTAAGTAAATATTCTGAATGTTTATGCAAACTTTGAAGTAGATTGGACCAAGGAATCACGTTGCCCAATACAAACTTTGCCCCCGTTTTTAAACCCCTTAGGGGTAGAATTTCGGAAATCCAGCCTAAACGATCAGCGGTTTAGGCTGTGCGTTGATCCGTCAGTCAGTCATTCAGGACAAAGCCTTTTATATGTATAGATTACTTAATTCGATGCGGAAATTTATGCATTATAATGGTATTAAACATGTTTGATGTATTTAAAATAGTGTAAATAATTGCTAATAAATAATTGCACTAAGCATGTTTGCTGTATTTAAAATAGTTCACCTTTAGTCTCATTATTGTCTTAAGAATTGGGTGAGTTTAAACTATGATAATAAAATCAGCGTCTCTATTAAATTTTTTTTAATGAAATTTATGCCCGATTGTAAAACGAGATATTTGCAATTAAGCTAGACATTTTTAGCATGCATGATATACGTAAACGATGCGTGAATACCCGTTTTCTATAAAACAGGAAAAAATTTTTATGTATCTCTCTCACAAACAAATATCTTATAAAATTGAAGTTAAGAAATTAATGTAATAAAAGCATATACCGCGAATATTTAAAAAAAAGATACTGTGACACGAAAAGTAATGAAGAATCAATGTCAACATAATTCGTACAGCAGTACCAACAACAGTATATCATAAAAGTAGAGCATCATAGTCCTATTTTACACATGTAACTTTTCAAGCAACTATTCATAACGCATATTGTGGTGAGCAAGCGCAATAGTATTTTTTGATAAAACTATGCAGTTATAACACAATAGACCTGACTTCTATTTCGATGCAATCTTATATGTAACTTTAGATGTAAGAATAGGGTGATTAGTTTACTTCCTTGTGATTGGTTTACTATGATCATGTGACTGAAGTGGTTGACAAAGAAAGAAATACTTAGCAAGACAAGAGTTATATGCTATTAACAAAACAAGCGATTGATATATTTCTGCATGTACAAAGAGATGTAAGTATCGTTGTATCACATTTATTGCGATTGAAAACTTTCATCAAAACTTTCACGTGTAAAAACGATCCGAAATTACAAAATATTATATTACGAATATTACGTAAATAACTTTACGCACTGTATATTTAATAAATGAAAAAATGTTAAGGTTAATTTTGTTAGAATAGAGGTTAATAATTTTTAAACTAGAAGGAGGGTGAGGGCGTGCATTATTAATTGGGGTGAAATATGATATTTTTAGTTTTAACAGGTAAATAAAAGCAAGTTTTGTTGATTCTTATTGTTGCGAACTCCATACGACCTCGGTATATAAAAATTAAAAAGCCAAATTTAAGAGTAATAATTAATTCGGTCACATCCATGTTTGACAGTTAATAACCAAAATAATATCCAGTCGCTTGTCGCAAGTCGGAAACAGTTGAGAGTTGGTCAACTCTGGCTACGACAACGACAGTCCGTTACGACAATCAACCATGTAAAAACGCATGCACGCGACATCCGACACCGGCAAGCGACCGATTGTAGAACCAGCTTAAAGGGAATGAGCAATTTTAAATATTTTAAATACGAATTAGGGTTAGAACGCACACCTGCAGCAGCTTTACAATTATTGTAAAAACTAATTTATTAATTTTTACTCTCCAAAGAAGGCGATTTTTATTTTTAACCCGACCTCAAAAAGGAGGATGGTTCGCAATTCGTCTGTATTTTTTTCATTTAACAAGATCCATGGAAAATTGTACACAAATATACTTTTCTTTTCTAAAGGCCCGTTTTCATGGATAAAAAATATATAAATTATTTTGTTTATAATTTCAGTTCTTTAATTTGTACTTTTTAATTTCCATAGGAAAACAGACAAAATTGTACGTATAAATATATCATTTTTACACATTAATACCTTTCATTTGTTACGAAAGCACAGTCTCCTTTTTTTTTTGACAAGACAAGTTCGAATTTTGCAATTTATCTATTCCACATTTGACGTAATTAGATTCATCATTCAGATTAATTTTTATTATAGGCGCGGCTGGGGGACTTTATTTTATACTATTTAAGAATAATACACTACAGTATATGAATTAATAAACCTCCAAGTATTCTAAATGTGAGAAATGAAGTTAGACTCTCAAGACTGATTTTTGGAGTTTTTTAGCATCGAATAAATTTTACTTGAACAAATTTTTTTTAATAATAAAACAAAATTTAATACATATTTAAAAATGATATATGCGGTTAAATAAAATTTATGAACATAGTTACAAATCGTCCTATAAATAATGATTAGACGCGATACACGTATTAACACTAACCATATTAGATAAAGTTATTTATATGGGATTAGTTAAAAGTTATTATTAAAAATAGGTGTTAAATGCATTTATTTTTTATACAGAGTGTAATCTACATCGTATTACAAAATTTGTCTTATTTTAAAACTCATTATCAATTAAAATTCAAATTTTGTCCCAATTCCGAGAACAATTATTTGTATTTTATAAATACGTATTTCGCCTACAAGGTAGTCATCATCAGTAAGAATTAGCCAATCGTTACTATCTCAGGGATATGGAGTCAGAGATATGTTGCTCTTTGCTAATTTGGTGCGTTTCTCAAGTTAGCTAGATTAGCAACGAGCAACATATCTCTGACTCCATAGCCCAGAGATAGTTAAGATTAGCTAATTCATACTGATGATGACTACCTTGTAGTCGAAATACTTATTTATAAAATACAAATAATTGTTCTTGGAATTGGGCCAAAATTTGAATTTCAAAAAGCTAGAGTTCTCTTTGATTATTTTAATAATCTTTATATCATTTTCAATTGAATAATTTAAATTAAAAATTTAGGGCAGGTGTCTAGAACTAAATTTTTAGGGCAGGTGTCTAGATGGTCCATAAGGATTGAATCGGGATTATGACTTACATATTCAAAAACATGTATCGAAGTAGATTTTAAAACAATATTTATCACAGTGTCTAATTAATTAACATAGTTGTTACAAGTTTAAATATAACATATTATATATTTTCCCATAAGGCTCTAGATTAAAAATTGGATACTTTTTCAAATGATCGATAGGACGATTTCAATTTTTGTGGAAACTTAATTGCGTAATTAAACGTCAAATGTCTATGAATGCCTTTAAAACTATTCCACATGATGTGTTCCGTCGAAAAGTGACACCTTGTACGTACATACTATAATTGCATTTTATTATGATTTATTTAATAATAAAAACGTATTATATTACTTTTTATATATTTGTATTCTCGATTACTTCTACAGTAAAAATAGAATACTACAAGATTCTATCTCTGAGATAAATTTAACTATTTTCATCCAAGATACGTATAGATTAGTGGGATAACAGTATTCTTGAAAAAATAATCATGCGATATTATTTTGTGCAAATATAAAAATGTCGATCATAAATAGATCGGGAAAAACACAATACCATGTGACTATGTTTTATATTATTTAATGCTTATGTTTGGAGATAAAATTTTACTTTAACAGCATCTTATTTGATCTTATAGGTTAGGAAATAATATAAAAGTAATAACGCGTCGTGCAAATCCAGGTGAGTTTAGCTAGTTGCTAACATAAAATTTCAAATTCGCCCCCTTTACCTATATCAGTTTTTTGTATTATAAATAAGTATTTCGACTACAAAGTAGTCATCATCAGTATAAATTAGCTAGTCGTACTTGACTCTTTGACAATTAGAAATAGATATAAAGTCGAGATCAATAAACAAAAATAAAAATAAATAGAAAATTAACTAAATTAAAATACTGGATTTAAAATATAATAAATTTTAAATTATATTGAAATTGCTCTTGTTAAAATTTCCTTTATTCACATTTATTCCTGTTAATTTTACTCTTATTAAAATTACTCTTATATATTTTATAGTTTACAGTATATTTTAATTTAGTTAACTTTCTATTTATTTTTGTCTATTGATCTCGACTTTATATCTATTTCTAATTGTCAAAGAGTAAAGTACGACTAGCTAATTTATACTGATGATGACTGCATTGTAGTCGAAATACGTATTTATAATACAAAAAACTAATCTAGGTAAAGGGGGCGAATTTGAAATTTTATTTCAAAAACCTAGAGTTCTCACTAATTATCATTCGATAATATAATGTTTAGTTGCTAACAAACAAAGAGTCTGGACCAACATCTAAGACTTTTTTCCTGAACTACATATATATGTTTTCGAAATTAGAAATTTCGATTCCCACCGGTCTATAAAATACAGTGGTTCTATAAAATACAAAAAACACGCGAATAACATGTTCCAATCGCCCTTCTAATCGAACCGAAAATCAGAGTCGTAAGTCTCAATAAAAATTGGCCTTGTTTACCCATTATTAATTTTGTCATAATAAATGTCTTTTTTGTTGTTTTTTTTTTTTGTTATTTCATAAAACTGTATTTACAATAATTGTAAGATTAAAGCAAGTGCAAATAACAATTAACTCAGTTAATTGCTTTTGTTTCCAACAAAATTAGTTTATTTTTAAATTATTTTATTTTTTAAATATTTTTTATTTTTAAATTTTTATCTCTTACCGTTTTAAAGATGGATATTTCACCCCCTGGCGGAGGTGAAGGTCAGTCCGATTTTGTCCATTCATGAAGTTTACCTTACTATTTACCTCTGGAACACGCATACAAAATTTCGCTATATCATTTCGTTTTAGAGTTATCGTGTCCACGTACAGACGGACGGACATGCGGTAATGAACTAATTACTAATTTTATGAACACCTATACCAGAAATTTTTTTCTGTGACCAATATTTTTAACCGTTACAAAGTCTGAACTAAACTTATAATACCCTTGTATGTATAATACATACTGGGTATAAAAATAATTATTTTTGTTATTTTAACGGTAAAATTTTAATCTAATGTCTATTTTGTTAATATTTATTCCCTAATAACATTGCATCATTGGTCCTTAAAACATATACTCAAGGGTGACATTCCAATAACTCTGAAGGGGAAGGTAATGGATGCCTATGTGCTACTGGTGCTGGCCTATGGATCTCAAGTTTCGGCACTAACTAAAAAAGACTATAAAAAACTTCGCACATGCCAACGTGCGCAAGAGCGAGCCATGCTCAGTATTAAAAAGTCGCAAAAAATCTCTTCTATAAACATAAGAAACAAGAGCAAAATTAAAGATGTAGTAGTACACATTAAAAGGTTAAATTGGCAGTGGGCGGGACATGTGTCGAGGCTTGTGAATACGCGCTGCACTAATAAAACGACTACATGGACACCCTATAATTGCAGAAGAAAAAGGGGACGCCAGATAAAACGCTGGAGAGAGGAAATTGCTAAATATGCAGGATGTCTGTGGATGCACAAGGCAGGGAATAGGGTAAATTGGAGGCTGTTAGGGGAGGCCTTCGCCCAACCAGTGAGCTGAATTGGGCTTATAATAATAATAATAACATTGCATCTTAAAATTCTGAACGCTGTTTAGTTTGTTACTGAAAAAATGCCCTAAAAAACAATATATAGGTACAGTTTTCAATTTTTATAAAAGTAGTACCCACATAATACACGCCCCCGGTTAAAGGTTAAATGAAGATTTTAATTTTTTTAATGTTATATATTAATGTAATTCACTAAAATAAATATTAATTTACTTAATGGAAATGAAAGGCATCCGATAGATAGACTTTTTTATGAAAAAAAAACCTAGATGAATTGTTTGTAAACATTTTTTTCCTTCCAAACATAAGTAGAGAAAGCTTTACCACCTAACTATAAAAAAAATTGAAAATATGAAAAAACTAAATTGATTACATAGAAACTGAAGAAAACTTTTTTTCAACTCTCATATTATTTTATGCATGTAAAGGAAAAGTTTTTTTTTAAATAAAGTTTTTAGTGAACTAACCATATATATTTAGTTGAGTGTACTTCATCAAAAACTTTTTTTTTGTACCGGGTGTAACTGAATATTTATTGTTTAAAATAGAAAAATGTTGTTATTATAAATGTTGTGTACACCTAGTACGGAAAAGCACTTTAGAAAATCTTATTAATTGTTTCTAATTATGATTCCTCGTATCTCTAAAACTACCATACCTCTAACACTCAGGAAGTTGTCATTTTGCAAGTTAATCAACTACTCCAGGAAAACCAATCTTTATAAGATATACAGGCAAGGGTTTTATCTCTTCTCTACTATAATAATAGAAGTAGTTACGATTAGCAAATTCATACTGATGATGACTACCTTGTAGTCGAAATACGTATTTATAAAATACAAATAATTGTTCTAGGAATTGGGGCAAAATTTGAAATTTAACTGTAAATGTCTGGTTATTTGTTTCTTCGAGCATGACGCAAAAACTATTTTATCTCCCTATGAGAGATAGAATTCGAAAATATTCGCTGAAATAAAAATTTGGTGGATGTGTCGTTTAATATTTGAAGTAGTGGAAGCGGTGAGAACAATAAATACTTGAAATAGTGAAAGCGATGGAAACTTGCATACAGGTTTTTAAGTCTTATAAAAACGCAAGCGAAACCGCGGATATAAGCTAGTTACTTTATAAAAATATAGATCCATCTTATTGGTACTATATGGGTCACAAAACTAGCGTTCATTTTTCAGATTTTTTTTGTTGACTTTACCTTATTCATTCGGTTTTTGGGAAAATGAAAGTTATCCGAAGCATTTTTTCGAGAACTGAATGAATAGGGCTAAAACTAATGTACTTGAAAAATAATATCTGAAATACCAAACTTCAAATTTCCATATGCTTAGAACTAATCAAAACAATTGGAAGTGCAATATCTCAAAAATAGCTCTAACGTGACCTTTCTTTTGGAATGTTTCAACTTTAGTATCAGATAGTATGTGTATTCAAGATGAGGTCGAGAGGTAGATTGTAAAGGCTGCCCTGGACGGGCTACACTTCGACCATAAGGTCCATTGTGATGCCTTAGGATGTGAGGATGTGAGTGGAGTGGAAAGAATTTGTGAGTAGACTAGGAATTGGTAGGATATGTGGCTGCAGCCGACTCTGATAGGAACTATGCCGATATTCATCTGGAGTTCGTGATGGAAACTGCAGAAAACCTTCTCAAGCATAGCCGGTTACTTCGTTCTTGCCCATACGCCAACAGTTTAGTTAATTAACCGCCCTTTTTTGTCTTAATAATTGACAAGCTGTCGATGTCGGAATTCGAACGAATAACCTCCCAGTTTCCAAGTAGGCATACTGCACAGACATAACGCCTTAGACCGCTCGGCTACTTGGACTGGTTCATATGAGGTCGAAGTTAGGAAGATAAAATCAGAAAGGCCACACCCTCAACCGGTAACGTATGTTTTCATACATTTCGAGTAGAAGTCTTATATACGAGACTAGAATCGCTAGCCAGCTTACTCAAAACCGGCTAATACCTACTCCATGGATACTAAAATATTAAAAGTTCAATTCAATCATTCATGTAAATCGTATTGAACTGATCTTGTGTATGACATTGATGTAAATATCGGCCGGCATAAGTAAGTTGTAAATTCATATAGATGTAGTGAAGTCAATTGTTGTTGATTTGGTACATAAATATCAGCATTATTTACTTAAATTATACTGATTTCTATGATGTAACATAACAAACAAGTAAACAAGCAAACAATCAACAATATATAAATAAATATATTTATTTACATAGACGAATAAAAATATACATACAACATACAACATACAACATACATAGATAATAATATTTATAAAATTCTCTTTTATTACTTTCATTATTTCTTTCGTACGAGTTTATTTATTTATTGTTCGTGCTAAATTAATTTTATATATATAGTGTAGCTTTGAATAAATTTAGTATCAATGTTTGGACTATCAATGTTGCCAAGTGTGCGCATTGTACTAGACGCCGTCACTCAACATACGTAAAATTTTATAAAATTTAGCTCGTAATTAGTAGTTTTCCGTGGTTTCAATGCATTTATTATAAATTAGTAAGAATTTTATGTAACCATGCAAATCCATAAAAAATTGGACAAAACTAACCAACCTTTAAAAATAAATAACTTTTATTTGAAACTTTTTTTCATAAATTGAGCATATACTGGGTATTTAAGCAATTAATCCAGTTGATTGTTATTTTCCCTTGGTTATCTATCAATTAACATTAACTGCACTGATAGAAGGAATTTCTTGAACCAAGTAAATAAGTATTCTTCAAAATATGATACTCTGAAAAAGAAATCCTTGTTTTCATTCAAGAATTTATTCACTTGATGATACTTATTCAAGTAAACAAATTCTTGAAACAATTTCTTTCTGAGAGTATCATATTTTGAAGAAAACGTATTTACTTGGTTCGAGAAATTCCTTCTATCAGTGTGCATAATTCACACATATGAGAAAATTTACGAATACAATGCCAATACATTCTATTCTAAAATACGCATAAGCCCACAGAATTTGTATATAAACATGATAGCTCTATACATACTTTATAATATTATTTAAAATGAAATCGTGCGTGATAAGATTTTATTTTTTCTTTCGTTATTTTATATTTTCAAAAAAAAAAAAAAAACTTTTTATTTATTATTCTAGTGTTTGTAATTTATTAACATTTTGTTGATAAATTACCAATTGATTGACTAAAATCTGTTTATGCGACTTTAGGGCAAACAAGATTATTATGATGTTATTTCAACTTCTTTTTACTTTAAAAAAAACCACAAAATTATGGTTCATTCAAAAAAAAGATAATAGTTTTTTATTGGTTTGTAATATATTTTACGTAACCAATTTTAAGAAATCCTTCCTGCTTCTCCTTACACTTAAATTGTGGCCTTAATTGTATTTTATTTCATTATTTTTATCTCAATTAAATTGCATAATTTGATAGAGTTATGTAAAACACTAGTAGGTCAGTCAGGTCATCCTAATGAAAAAGGCAATTCAAAAACCTATTGGAGCGTTAAAATTTAAATGCATAATTATATGAAATAATTTATAATACAATATTTTTACGTCAGAAATTAAAAAGTGCCACTTTCGTTATGTTTCTTAAATATTGAGTGACTTAAGTCTTACAAAACTTAGAGAATTACCTATAGAAAGTAAAATATTTGTCCAGTGTACACAAAACGGTGTTGAAAAGATTCCATCGTATATGTATAAAGAATAGGCAATAATGGAGCTGAATTGCCTATTCTTAATACAAAATCATAGAAAATCGATTGCATTTTATATCTTGCGTTCTACCAGTTCAAGTTCAAAATCCTGTCTGATAATCATTTTCAGCGTCTGACAACAAATTACAGTTTATTCAGAGCTTGAAAATAATTGCACCATAACACAATTTTAAATTTTAATTTTCTCAATCAATGAATTTATAAATCATTGACAAATGATTTTCCTGCCATAATCGATGTTGAAACAAGTGAAAATAACACCTAACAGAGTTAATTGCTCAAATACCGGACATATAATGAGTTCATTATCAATGCGTGAACTGTTTATTTTGATTTCTACACATGCACAAATATATAAAAATACAAAGTAGTGTAGAACGCTGCTAAAATATGTAGTTTTGTAATCAAGAGTCAATACAGATGTTTGAAATTGTGGCAAAGTATTCAGTTTTTGAAAAAAAGTTTCTAACAAAAGTTGTTAATTTTGAAAATAGTAATATTGTTTGTTTTTAAATGTATTTTCTACCTCGTATTGAACTAATTAGGTCATTTTATGAACATCCACAACAAAAATTTTGTTTTTGCCATCAATAATTTCAACCGTTCAAAGTCGGGACTAAACTATGTATACTTTGTATTTGGTGTAAAGTTGGAGGCATAGTTCATGAATATGGTCGACTTTAGGTTGCAAATTTAAAATAAGTAAGAGTGTCTTGTGAATTAGGTACAGTTAAATTAATAATTTAACGATTTCTTTGAGCGAAAGTTTTAAATGTTGCTCAAAAAGAAATAGTTTTATTTGCTTTGAGCAGTATGCAATACATCCTTATCATAGTTATAGATTTAACCACCAGTCGTCAAATGTCGTCAGTTCTCAATATATTATAAATAGATTTAGGTTGTTGAAATTTTGCATAGAGATATATCCCACTGGAAAACCGCTATTCCTTGTAAAATTTCAGAAAAAATCAATTAGTAAAAGTATGTATTATGTCTATGGATACATATATATAAAAATAATAATATTATATCTATGGATATATTGTATGTATGTATAATTAGTTTGCCTTTATGTGTATTAAGTATATAAAACAAAAGGTTTTCCCATTTTGTACATTAAGTGTACTACTGTTGATTTCTCAACGAGTAATTTTCTCGTGCTAAAAATAAATATAATTACACGTAATAAATCAAAATAAAAAATGTTTCTAAAAATAGAACGTAATATACATAAATAACATAATAAAATCAAAATAAAACAAACATTAACTAAATAATATACCTGTGTCATTCAATAATAAATTTCCCGTAATTTAATTAAAATTAAAACGTTGGGGTTGGGGGGAGGTATTATTTTAATGGTAATAAAAAAAGAAAGAATGAGGTTAAGTGTGCGAGTTCATATATATGTATATAAGAGAGGAAAACGTAATGAAATAATATATACAGTGAAAATCATTTATAGCAAATTTGCTTCGTACAATGTGTCAGGTATAATGCTTCGTTTAAACTACGACATAGTTGCAACACAAATGTCAAACATAAATTTCTTTACTGTTCACACTTAAACAGATTTTGAGACAAAAATGTATAAAAATGTACGGAACTTGTGCCGAGCTGTTTACACATAAAAGAACTTATTGCTACTTATATTGTAATTAAACATCGACGTAAATGCTATATTTATTACTATATAATACATATATGAAAAGTATGGAGTGTATGAAAAAATGTCGAACCTGTTTGAAAGAGACACTTGGACACAAGGTGTTTACACAGCCGCTGATTCGACACTAATTATTGTGACGGAATAAATGTCACAATTAGAAACACCCGTATGCACACATAGACACTCGGTATATTCACTGAGGGTACGGTGTATATGGTCGTAGTCTAAACGACCCTTAACAACAAATTATTTTTACGCATGGTTGCATTTGATTTGAATTTGATACAAAATTTGATCGTATTCTTTGTAAAAATTTATCAGCAATAGCGACCAATAAAGATTTACTCAAATGAAGACGTATTAAAATTAATCAGTTAATTATCAATCCGCTATATTCAGAAATGCATTTTAAAATAATATTTTAGTCGAATATCTCGAGAAACAGACTTCGAAATACATGTAAAATATTTTTCTCTATCAAATTCAAAACCATTTTTAAGGCATAATAACCTTAGTTAAGGTTTCCCATTAATATTTAAAAATTTTCCTTCGATCCCACCAAAGGAAATGAGATTAACTAATTTGATATAAATCCTGTCTGTAGATTGGATTTTTTGATCGTAATATGGGGACTATTTTCACTGTCCCACTGTGGGACTCCTGGCCATCCTGACTATCCACTAAAACCCACCCCCCTTTTTGGGGCTTCGAGAACTTGCTCATTAGCCCCCGCAGGTTAAAAAATAACAATAACAAAACTTAACAAATAACAAAATATCACAACACTACATAGTCAAATGAATTGATTAGGTAGGAACAAATAACCAAAAATAAACTATATAAAAAAAAAACAACAAAATAAAAACAACAACAACAGCAACAGCAACAGCAACAAAATAACAACGTTGCAGTGAAGGTGTAAAAGGCCATCACTGCAACAAATAAAAATACTTAAAAACTAGATAACAATAAAACAAATTTAAAACTTAAAAAGTAGATAACAATAAAAAGTTTTAAAAACTATAAAATATAACAATGTGTTATAGTTTGGGTGTAAAGAGTCCACACTATTACAATAAAAACAATAAAACTTAAAAAATATGTGTAATAAAATTTGATATTGTGGGTGTAAAAGGCCCAATTTTCACTGTTAAATTTAATAAAAATACAATTATTTATAGAAAACGGAAGTTTACGCATTATGATGATATTTAAAAAAATCGTTTTACATGCTTGTCGCATTTAAAACAATATAAAATAGTGGAACAATATTAGCATACAAGCATGTAGCTTACGAAACTGATTGGCACGTCTATTTCATTCAGGCATTATATAAAATATGTTAATTACAAACAGCATATATATATATATATATATATATATATATATATATATATATATATATATATATATATATATATATATATATCAATTTCTATATTATGATAAAAAAACTTTACGAGCTGTATACGTATTTCGGAAATGCAGATTATAGATATCCCTACTTGTGAAAAGTACAATGAGAGTGTACCTTTGAAGGTACCTCTATTGGTGTATTGCATACGGTCTACTAAATAGAACAAATAGGTAGAACAAAGATAGTAAATGTATAATAGGTAACTCCATTGGG
This sequence comes from Nineta flava, assembly GCA_963920215.1. Classification (NCBI taxonomy): domain Eukaryota; kingdom Metazoa; phylum Arthropoda; class Insecta; order Neuroptera; family Chrysopidae; genus Nineta; species Nineta flava. Next base: position 53,985,541 of record OY986041.1, read on the forward strand.
ATCAATACAATCAGTGTACGTAGACACTAATAAACAGTTGAAAAATTCATTTTATTAGGTTTCACTCTTTTTGTATTTTTTACAAGCTTTTATTTAATTTCACATGTTTGTACATATAAGTCAAATCTTGCAATCAAAATTTCGACTAGTTCTAATTGAGCTAGAGGTTTGAAATTTTCAATTTTCGTCAGCCTTATGCACATGGGCATTAGTTGCGTATAGTATATCTTATATCATTCAATATAGATGGAATGCAAAAATATTCCCTGAAATTTCACTTTGGTGGAAGTGTTGATAAGCATTTGTAGAAGCTAAAACGGTGGAAATTTTTAGTCTAAAAATTAAAATAAATCAATTTAAATAAAATGTATAATTAATTAGAACAAAGCGTAGAAATTAATGTACATAAAAACTTTTTTTCTAAACAAGCTTTCTATTTAATGAAATTAAAAGTAGAAATGCTTCCTCGAGCCACGAATATTTGATCATAAATAAAAGCTTGAGGTGAACATTTAAAACCAGAGTGCCTCAAGCTGTTTCTGGCCGTTCGTCTGTTAATATCTCAAAAATGAAAAAAAAAACAAATAAAAATAACAACTAACTGAGTTAATTGCTTAAATAACCGGTGTATACTTATGAAATTATGAAAAAAATTTGTCTTAAAGTTTTTAATCTATCTCTTACGGTTTCGAAGATAAGCAGTTTTGCCTTTTTGTCCAAACATGGTCCGATTTTTCCCGTTCAAAAACTTGACCTTATTATTTCTAGAACGCACATACAAAATTTATCACGTTATCTCTTTTCGTTTTTGAGTTATCGTATTTACGTACTGACGGATGGACAACTTTGTGAAACTGGACAAATTAGGTCATTTTATGGACACCTAGACCAAAATTATTTTCTGCGATAAATATTTTGAACTGTTAGAAAGTCGGAATTAAACTTAATATACCCTGGTATATATCATATATTGGTAATTGAGTGCATTCCAAAGCTGGAAAGTGACTTCGAGTTCGTTGATGGGCAAAATCGGTCGGCAAATTTTGATGTTGACACTTTGGTATCTGTAATCTACAAACATTTAACAAGGTGATATTAGGTCCTCAGCAAATATATTAGCTTTCTGAAAAAGTTATTTTTTTTAAATAAAAGTATCATTTTTTCAACTTGAAAAACGAGCAGATAGATGACCCAGCCACATTATCTGTGACTGCGAACCTGTGGATTACAGCAGATACAGGATATTCGGTGCATCTCAACCCGAATATATGAACCTTCAGAAAGACCTGATAAGCAAGTTTCTGACTATTGCCAACATATGGAAGAAGCGAATCGTGTCGAACTGAAGTAGAAGGGGCAGCACAATGGACCATAAGGTCGAAGTGCAATACTTTTTAGACCCCAAGATGTATCTATCTATCTAACATAGAAGGCAAGCGTGGTATTGGTAGAAGGTCACAATTATGGCTATGAAACCTTTCTGATTGGTTAGGATTAAACATTAATTCTCGGTTTCGTGTTTATCTATCTATATAACAGCAGATAAACTTTTGATGTGGGGTGCATTGGCTAATTTAACCCATTGGCAAACTCAAAGTCAATTTATAACTCAAACAAAATTGAGATGGTTTCCTCTTTTTAAATTAGTTATCGTGTCGATAGACATACCGGAAAACATCCAGAAATGGGCACTAATTAGATAATTTCCTTAGAACACATTTCAGATGTTTTCTCTCCAATCAATATATCTGTAACCATCACAAACGTAGTACTAAACCTTTGAATACCCCCTTGCATATATATTACATATATACCAGAGCATAAAAATGAAATTAAGATATGTAAATGAGACGCGAATGTGTAGGCCATTAAAAAAAAAAAACATTTATTTAAACATTTCGGAAAAGATATATTTTGTTCAACATACACATATAAAAATATACTTTTTAAATTAAATTTATATTCCTGTAATTTCATTTAAACTCTTTTTTTTCTTTTTTTTTTTTGTTGCAAACTTTAATTTTAATTAAAAACAATTTTTGTAAATTAAAAATGTATGCTCTAATTCAATTAACTTTATATATTCAGCAGTTTGTTGTTGTTTTTTTTTAATTTTGTTTTTTTTTTTCTAATTCTATTTTCTGCTAAATACTGCAGGATAACAATAAAAAAAAGTCTATCCAGTTTTATTTTTATGTTGTTTACTTTCTCATTTATAATTTAGATGGAGAATGGAAATAAAAAAATTAGAAATTATTTGATTATGTGCTAATAAACTTGAATGAAAAGTTTGATATGTGATAAAGTTTGTTGAATCTCTTAAAAATTATGAATGTATAATAGAAAGATTAACGTTCAATTCTAACTAAAATATCACGAAAACTTTATGTTGTATCTCCCAGAGTTAAAATTGTTTAAAGTTTATTGTTACATGATCTCATTATGAAAAAATTTGTTATGTAGGAACTGCGCCAATTCTTTAGACCCCAAGATGTATCTATCTATCTATCTATCTACCGATCAAAATTTGAATCCGATCAAAATGAAGTTTCGTATCTGATATGCTTCTGGTGTTTGAAAGGCTAAGTCCGTTAATGAGTAGAGTCAGTCAAGGAGAAAGGAGGGCTTAAAAGACGAAACACAAAATATAGTATATCTCTCTGATTAGAAAAATCGAAAAATGTAAGAAATAAAGTTGTGGAAAATTTACTTTACTTCAATTCATTACCTGATCATTTTTTCTAAAACTATAATGTCCAAAGATGTTTAAGATTAAAATGTTCAATATTAAATCGTAAATATTTCTGTAGAGTAACCGAAAAAATTATAAGGAATAAGGATAACTAAGGATAACTTTACTTCTTGTACATTTTTCGATTTTTCTAATACTTAGACAGACATTCAAAATTTTGTATTTCCCTCCTCTAAGACACTATTTTCACTTGGACGATTTTTCTCACTAACAGAATTTCTTCAAATACAGAACACATCATTTACCAAATTTCGATCCAAGCAAATTTCGATTGAGTGTATATAATTTATAACACTTCTGGTATAAGGAAAGTATAAATTATTAAAATATAAGAAAAAACAAGGAATGTAACAACTAACTGAGTTAATTATTTGAATACCCAGTATATACGAGTTTGTATATCAATGTTCTAACAATTCTTCCAATCAAGTTTCTAAGATATGAATTTTTCTTCGGCGTCAATATTTTCAAGCGTTACAAGGTCGGAACTAAACTTAATATACCTTGTATATTTACAAATATACTGGGTATATGAACACACAAAAATTTTCAGCGTGTTATCTCTTTTCGTTTTTGAGTTATCGGGTTCACGGACAGACAGACAGACAGACAACAGACGGGCGGACATGCGGAAATGGAAATTTTATAGTAATTTTAGGTAATTTTATGAACACCTATAACCAAAAATTTTTTCTGCTATCAATATTTTCAAGCGTTACAAGGTCGGAACTAAACTTAATATACCTTGTATATTTACAAATATACTGGGTATAAAAAGTCAAAAAAGCAACTTGTAGAAAAATATTACGACATAAGAAAATACCAGAATCGTGAAAAATTATTAATGTAAGTAAAATGAAATATATTTCACGTCAATCGATGATACACCTACTTATTTAAATCGATATTATATTTCCGTCTATTTGAGAGAGAGAAATATCAAATATATTTGAATAATATGTATACATATATTTAATATATATAGCATGTTTGTTGAGAAATTATACTATAGCCCGTTTTTACACGTGAAAGTTTTGATGAAAATTTTCAATCGCAATAAATGTATATGATATAACGATACTTACATCTCTTTGTACATGCAGAAATATATCAATCGCATGTTTTGTTAATAGCTTATAACTCTCGTCTTTCTAAATATTTCTTTCTTTGTCAACCACTTCAGTCACATGATCATAGTAAACCATTCCCAAGGAAGTAATCCCATCACCCTATTCTTACATCTAAAGTTGCATATAAGATTGCATCGAAATAGACGTCAGGTCTATAGAGTCGTAACTGCATAGTTTCATCACAAAATACTACTGCGCTTGCTCACTAAGTCGTGCCTTATGAATAGTTCCATGAAAAGTTACTTATGTATTAAATAGTCCTAAGATTATTCGATTACTAATATTAATAAAACAAAAGAAATTATTGCCGAAATATACACTGACTCTTCTTCTATAAAACTCCAAATGTTACTTATAGATCCAAAATACTAAATCTTCATGGAAATTTGGACTTAATCTTCCCAACTAACTTCATAAACGATTTGAAAATCTTATTTTTTACTATCAATTGATGTTAATATCTGTGATTTTTCATTGTTTTGAATGAATTTTCATCATTTATGGTAAAGTGATCCAATATTAGTTCTTACAGAATGCTCAGAAATTTGATTCTTTTAATTATTAACCATGTAATTTTATTGATCCAATTCACTAGCAATGCTTAAGACTGCATCATTATTGGAAAGCGTTTGGGGAAACTATCCCCGTTCGCACAATTAATGTACCTTGACAAAAAGTTATTAATGTTCAGTATAGCATGATTATTTAAACCCCCAATTGACACTCGCAATTCTTCCAACTTCACAAAAAAAATCTTTAAAAAAATTTTTTCTTTATTCGTTTCAATCCTTAAAACTATTCCCTTAACTATTAAGTAATTACCGGTTTTTTACCGTTTTTTTCCAACAAAATTTTTTAAAAATGTATAAATACAAAACATTATATATACTGAATTCGTATTTCAATAAGTTTTCATTTGTCACCCTACACGAAGCCCTCGGAAAAACTATGTTTTTGATTTCGTGTTTGAACTGCCAAAAGTAATCACTAAAAAAACTAAACTAAGACAAATTTCACAACTATGACAAATCTTCTTAGAAAAACGTCTGTGAAAGACAATTAACTTGTTACGGAACACTAAAGAAATATTGTATTGAATGGATCGTTACTTGACGAAAATCCATTATCATTATCATTATTAAATTAAATAAATATTTGAGATTTTCATAACAATAATTTTATTTTTACTTGTTTCGAAACACAGTTTTTTCATCAGAAAATGTATGATAATGGAGATAATATGCCTTATCATATATTTTCTGATGAACGAACTTTGTTCCGAAACTAATTAAAATATAATTATTGTTACGATAAAATATTATTATTTAATACCTAAAGAAATAGTTTTTCAAAATTTGCTTATTTAATTGCTTTACTATAATGTTCAAGCAACAAAAAAATGTGCACACGATAGTTTCGAGTAATTTTTTACGTAAACACTCCATATAAACATATTATTTATGCCACACGAGTAAATTATATGGGATATAATCAAAAAACATTCGAAAACATTATAGGTTATAAAATACGTGACATGTATGCCATTCTATCATGTTATTCGAATTCTTCGAGTAGAAATATAAGGTAGTTCATCTTTCTAGTTTGTGTTCTTGGAAACATCGTTCAAGAAAATGTTTTGCATAAAAATTTATATATCAGACATAAATTTTCATATAATATATCAGTTTTTCTTTCTGAAAAGAAGAGAAAATAGTAGTAATAATAGAATCAAATCAAAAGTATTTATCCAAAGAGAAATTCATTTTCAAATAAAAAACAAACTTTTTGACAGTTTTTTTATTGTTGTTTGAACGAATTATTAGTGGGGTAAACAGCAGTGGCAAGGAATAAGGAATATTTTAGTGTATTTATGAATGTAATTCATAACTTTAATAAGAAATAAATTGATGTAACGAAAATATACGGTTTGGTTTCAGTTTTTTCGTGATTATTATACATGGTGTTTCATACCTTTCAGTGTTAGAGACTATCCAGAAACTACATAAAAGTTTTACGGGTGGGAGCGGTATAATATTATGTTATGTGTTGTTACGTGGGACGAGGGTAGACACAAATTCATGTTACGTAATACATATATAATGTCTAAGGAAAATTAATTGAGAAACGGACAAAAAAACTGACTGTTTGTTTGTATCTTTTTCGACTGCATGTATGTATGTATGTCTATTTGTTTGGCATGCTCTGTAGCCGAAACGGCTTGATGGATTTTAACATATGAGGTGTCGTTAGATTCATCGTAGAGTATAATATTTAAATATGGAGTCTTCAAATCAAAAAAGAGAAGGGTAATAATACAAAAATTTTGTTATTTATAATAATAACAGTTTTTTAAGGGTTATGAAACTTCAGCAAAAACAATATGAATTAAATCGCTTAAAATTAATTTTTATGAAATTAAAAATACGATAATATAAGCCTGATATTCTTAAAAATGTCACCGAAGTTAAATTTTGTCGCAAAACTGTATGTCTCATTTAAAAGTATCCTAAGGTGCAAAAAGTTTCATAAGTTTTCCTTCATTGGGTTCAATCTTTCGATAAAATTCCAAAGAAGTAGAAACATCCCTAGGAACCAGCGACAGTTCTAATAAAGATATAAGGTGGCAATTTTCCATTTTATTTTTAAATTCGTCAAAAAAGGCATGTTTAAACTTAAAATTTCTTTCCCGTTTTTCTATAAATTAAATAGAAACAAGCTTTCCGTTCGTGACTGACAATACGCAAAATATATCCATGTTAAAAAGAAAATGTAAAGTTAGCTACAACGACCGTGGTAATGACGACGAAGACTTAAATTTTAAACTGAGGTTTAAACTTAATATATAATAAAACACAATAATTTATCCCAAGAGAAAGAATTAAACAGGGAAAAAAGCACTAAACCTGAACCGTGGCATATCATCAACCCAACATTTTATTTCAAGAAAAATAAAATAGAGATAGGTTGTTTCTGGTCAATGTAGAAATCGCTTTCTACTAAAACATTTTACCAAATGATTCCAATTCAAAATTATAATTATTAACGGAGGACATAAGGAATGGCCGCACCCATTGAATTGCAGAATCATTGTCGCGATATGAAAACAAAATCGTTCCTTATATCGAATATTTTTTTAAAGAACGTCCTGTATAAAATATTAAAAGTTTTATTTCCTAAAACATTTTGTACACATAATAACTTAAGTGAATTGATTTGACGGGAAATATTGAGGAAGGCATATACAGAGTATTATTATATAGATTTTCAAACAATATATTAAATCGAATAGTCGTCGAATGTTCTTCTCGTTTACTCGTTAGACTGTTATGTTGTTTCACTGTATAAATAGAAAATAGTGTCTGGTCTGTGTATGTATGTATGTATGTATGTATGTATGTATGTATGTATGTATGTATGTATGTATGTATGTATGTATGTATGTATGTATGTCTGTATACCTATCGTTCGCTATACACAACAGTATAACATATTAGACTAGAAAAGAAACTGTATTGAATTTTTACGATAATATAATACAGTTCTTTCGTCGAAAAACAATTTCCTACATATAACAAATAAAAAATATAATATATTTGTTATAAAAATTGTGTTCGACATAACAATTTATTTTATTTTATTTATATCATCATTTATTTTTAATCAAATTTTTTATTTATATTTGTAATAAATTTTTTGATTGACATGTTATGTTAGGTCGTCATTCATTGCAAGAAAAAAAAACGTTTCCTATCACTGACTTCTATCACATGAAGGGATTACGGTTACTTAAGACCTAAAACAATAAAAAATTAGAAATATAAACTAGATTGAAGCATAAACTATAGAGGCATCTATACTAGTCCGGTCATTTTAGACATTTGAAATAAAGAAAATTCCGACAGAGCTAAATCTTCGTAGAGACCTTAGGTTTACCACAAGGAATAAAGTGTCAAAAGTCCCCATCAGTCCCATGTGAGCTTAGGGACTTATTCGGGGCCCAAGGTCAAAATTTTAGGTTTTTTGGATTTTTCTCGAAAACGGTAAGTTTTATCGAAAAAGTACCTCGGAGCAAAGTTGTAGATCTTAAAATTCTCTATAAAAATGGTTCCCATGATTTTTTCTCTAAGACCCACTATTTCCCAGATATTGCGCTTGTAAGAATCATGTTCTACATAGTATGCACACATATGCCACGTATATACATATTTAGGTACTCAAGCAAGCAAAAATGCCTACTCGTGCCTCTTCTATGTATACATTATACTATTCTAAGAAAATTTACTCTAAAACGACCGCCGGTCCCTTACCGAATCCCCTCTACTTGAATAACATCTGGCCTTGAAAAACATCTGCCTATTCTTTTGTCCATGTGGTGTCGTTCACGTATACCTGCTTCTTTTAGTGTTGAACGAGCAGTTCGAGTGACTATACGTATTTATTACAAGCGTCTACTATTGAAATTAGTGCTGATTAATATTTAACAAAAAATGTCACAATTTTGCTTTATTTGTAATAAACTTTTGACTGAAGATGAAACTGTTGTGGTCAGTCGTGGAATGCCAACTTTAATCGATGCAAGCGTCGCGAGAAGTGATGAGTTTGCTGATTATTTAAGAAGCCAAAAATCCGTTACAATTCACCATTCAACCATGACAGTTGTTACAAATCCTTCCTGAGACCTAATACTGGCGGTAAAATTGGCCGTCCTCAAAGTGAGGCTATAAACTCTGCAATGGAGGAAATTTTCAATTTCATCGAAAGTAGCGATGACTGCCAGTTTTCGTTAGATGAACTGAAGAATGTTTGCCAAAATGTAGCTTTAGAAAACGGGATTATAAAAATACGATTGAAATTAAAGTATGGTAGTAGAATTATTATTACAGAGAAGCCTGGAAAATTAACATTTATTTGTTTTGTAGACAATTACCAAGACATTTTAAGTCAAGCCTGGTCTGATAACAAAAACTTGAATGAAAAGGAAAAAAGGTGGAAAACTTTAAAAGCTGCGGCAGAAATTATTCGAGAAGATATTCAACAATCTTGTGTGTTTGATAATACTATGTACCCGCCACCGGGTAGAATGTTTGAAGATATAAATAACGATATTCCCGAATCATTATCTTTTTTTTTGGGACAAATCATTCTTAAAAATAAGCGTCATAATTTGGATCATTTAAAGTTAGTTTGCACAAATATTAGTCATAGCATAATGACTGCTGTTCGGCCTAGATCCTTCAAGTCTTAGTATTTGATGGCTACAGTGACACAACAAAGAACATAAAAGCTGCAGAACAACGTCGTCGTGCTACAAAAACATCCTCAGGTACCGACATAATGTTTGACGAATTTATGACAGTTCCAGTTAATCAACAACATTTTTTTGCAAACATTAATAATAAATCTCGTTTTATTTCTATGTTGAGTAACAAATTAACAGCTGAAAATATTGCCGTGAAACAAGCTCCTAATGACGCCGATGTCCTCATAATTGAAACAGCAATAGAACAATTTAATGCAAGAAATACAGCTATTGTAGTGGGTGAAGATGTTGATTTATTTATTAGTACTACTCACTGCAAGGACTCCATCTGATAAAATTATTTACTTTTTAAAACCTGGGAAGGCGCAGCAACGGACAGAAATATATTCTTCAAAAAGTTTATCAGCTTATCCGAAATGCCAAAACTTTATTTTATTTTTACATGCGATAACCGGATGCGATACTACGTCAGCAATGTTTAGAAGGGGCAAAAATTCAGTATTAAAATTATTTGAAAAAAATGATTTGATTGACTGCGCAAAAGTATTTACAGAAATTAATTCTTCACCTCAAATACTAATTACTAAAGGAATTCGGTTTCTTCTTGCGGTTTATGGAGCTCCAAAAAAAATTGATTGCATAGATACGTACAGATATTTAACATTCGTAAAAAATACACGAAACAAAAAGCAAGTACAGCTATCTTGTCTTCCTCCAACATCGGCATCTGCTACTCAACATTTGTTTCGAGTATACTATCAAGTTCAGACATGGCAAGGCAATGAACTGAACCCTGAAGACTGGGGTTGGAAATTGATAAATAATACTTTGGAACCGATTCGAACTTTACTGCCCCCTGCTCCAGAAAAACTTCTTAACACTATTTTTTGCAATTGCAAGAAAGGTTGTAGTGCCAAATGTGGCTGTAAAAAAGTAGGATTGCAGTGTTCTCCAGCGTGTACCAATTGCCAAGGTGTCTCTTGCTCAAATGTTCAATTAAATACAAGAGAGGAAGATTCATGTGATTTTGATGAAGAGACAACTGATTCATCTTCATTTGAACAATTTCTAAGCGTTCATCAACAGGAAGGAGAAGAAGAAGAAGAACAAGAAGAAATTGAAGAAAACATGATTGTTGAAGTTGAATATGAAGAGTATGAGTCAGATTAAAGTAATAAAAAAAAGTTAGAACGACAGTTAAACTCAGTAACCCATATCAATAATCTTCATACTATTAAATAATTATTGTTCCTGAAAATAACGTCATAAAGGTTCGTGGAATAGGCCTACCGGGGATACCACGTTAAAAAAAACGCGCCGAGTACACTACCTCACAGGTGGTGTGGAAATGTGTGCATATTATGTAGAACTTGATTCTTACAAGCGCAATATCTGGGAAATAGTGGGTCTTAGAGAAAAAATCATAGGAACCATTTTTATAGAGAATTTTAAGATCTACAACTTTGCTCCGAGGTACTTTTTCGATAAAACTTACCGTTTTCGAGAAAAATCCAAAAAACCTAAAATTTTGACCTTGGGCCCCGAATAAGTCCCTAAGCTCACATGGGACTGATGGGGACTTTTGACACTTTATTCCTTGTGGTAAACCTAAGGTCTCTACAAAGATTTGGCTCTGTCGGAATTTTCTTTATTTGATCACTATTTTTATGTCTAAAATGACCGGACTATACCTTGCGAGTTTAGTAGCGAGAACTTAATTAATTCAGTGATATTTTAAACTAATATGCATAACAATTTTTTCATAAATCTTTTAGTTTTATTATCAACTATTTACAATTATCATAAACAGAATAAATGGAACGAAAAAATAGGACAAATTATTTTACGAAAGAGGAAGACGTATGTTTTACTAGTAAAAGAAAACGTATGTCTATATTAACACCTACTTTTTTTTTACCCGGTATATAATATATACCAGGTTAAATTAACATTAGTCCCGACTTTGTAACGGTTGAAAATATTTATTGCAGAAAAAAAAATTGATATAAATGTTCATAAAATGACCTAATTAGCACATTTCCGCAAAGTTGTCCGTTCGTCCGTCAGTCAAAACGATATCTCAAAAACGGATAGAGATAGCGAGATGAAATTTTAAATATGTGTTCTAGGACTAAAAAGGAAGGTCAAGTTTGAGACAAAATCGGACCATGTTTGGGCAAAACTGCTTATCTATGAAACCGTAAGAGATAGAACAAAAATTTAAAGACAAAAAATGATACTTTTTTACAAATAAACAGCTTTTGTCATAAACTTTTTTTAATAAATTCCGAATATACCGGGTATTTAAGCAATTAACTCAGTTAGTTGTTATTTTCACTTGTTTTGTTAGTACTATGTGACACAAAAGTAGCGCTGTTTTTTCAAAATTATTTAGTTAATTTGTAGCTTTTCCATTCGGTTTTTGGGAAAAAATTTCGAAAAAAGTTGTTAGTATATTTATAATGAGCTTTTAGCTGAAGCATTTTTTCAAAAACCGAATGAATAAGATATAGATTTACTATAACATTTTGTAAAATGGACGCTACTTTTGTGGCCATTATTTTTTCTTAACAAATACAAAAAATTTCGTTTCATTTTGCTGTTTATCATCAAGTCAAAACTAGAAGACTTAATATTAAAAAAAACTCATGTTTAACTCTTGCGCGACTTTTTTTGTTTAGTTCTGGCTACTAAATTCGCAAGTATAGACGGCGCTAGTATATACAAAAATTGGATCATTTCTTAACAATTCAGTGGGTACCTTTGATTTTTCAACGCGTTCATTGTCTCGTAATTTATTTTATGCCATTTAGTCAGGTGGCAAAGTATAAACAAGTTATGTTTTAATAAAAAATTAACAAACAATAATTTAAAATAAGAATATTCAGTTAATCCGGATATTCTTTTAATAAAAATAAAATTATTGAAATGTTTATTTTAACACAGATGCTTTAAATTGGATGCTCATTTCCACTTCAAAAGAAATTTCAATTGGTTCAACATTATTTTCGATAATAATTTTAAATGTAAGAATTACGTTAAATGTTTTTCCTTTTTCAATTGCTTATTATTCCTTAATTATTAAAATGAAAATTTCAATATCGAAGAATAAAATAATTTTCAATTATATCATTCATAAAAACGTTAATGAATTTTATTTCTTTAATATTAATTTTAATGACTTTATTATATCAAATAATATTTTTTACACCTTTTAAGTGGATACTTTAAAACACTAAAAGTTAATTGCTGCTTAAAACAATTTTTACCTCTAATGCAGACTAACGTAATATAAGCTTATGCTTTCTTTAATGAGTATTAATGTTGAGTATTCACAAAAGCTTTATATTCTGAGCTCCGCTTCTGCCAAGAATATAATTTTTGAGCATTGATATAAGTGTAAAAACCGATATTTCGAGAACACAAAGCGCTGAAACATTCATATAATTAAGCTTTGCATCCCTATAGCTTATAAAAATAAACGTTTGGTTTATTTTTATTTGTCTTTTTGGTAAAAGAAAACATTGATTTTTATGTTAGGCCTTTTCCAATTTTGTAAATTTTCAATTTTGTACTGGTATAAAAATTTTGTAGCAAATTTCAAAGGAGTTTGAAATGTTTAGAAAAGATTATCACCTCGAATATTATTAGCGGTACTTTTTAACTACTCCATATGTATATGAGCAGCCATCTAACCTCTATATACAGGCGTGGTACTTAATCCTCAAAACAGTGTTTTCTCATGTCAAATATTATCTAAACAGATTTTTTTTTATAGTAACTGACATCTTCATAGCGCTCTAAATAACTGTAGATATAAATTTTATACTTTCAAAAAATAATTTATATTCAAAGTAGTTTTATATTTGACTGTCAATCTTCATTTTGTTTGATAAATTTATTTCTTATTGGTTCTTTTTGAATTCAAATTGGCAGAAATATTATTCTTTAACAAATATATAAATTTGAGAATCCAATCTTTGATTTGTTTTTTGAATATCATGAAAATATTGAAATTTATATACCTACGATGTTTTTATATTTGAATGTACATCTCTTTGGATACTAACCAAGATTTCTTAAACCAAATACCTCAAGCACAGAGAGAGAGATGTATCATCAAAATTCGGTAATTAGTTTTTATATCCAAGACACAACATTAAACATTTAATTTTCAAACCAATAGAGGTTATTTACTAAAGGCCTTCTTCAATTTTTTTAGGCTCCATAAAAGTACCATTAAGCAAAATTTAAAAAAGTGTTGGAAAGAGTTCAGTTAAAGCGATATATTTGTCTCAAAAGTTTATTTTTTAATGTTTTAATGGTATAAAGTTTAGATATCAAATTTGAAACTACAAGATTTTTTCATTACTTGCTCCATTTACGGCATTAGGGAACTCTATAACATATAGATCTGGTGTAAACTCTTCATACATCTCCATATAACATGCTGTGATGTAGTCTAGATTGGGTAGTTTTCACATATTCAAAGTCGGGGGCCATATAAGTTTAAAATAAAATAGAGATTAAGAACAGAAAACACAAAAAAGATTCATAAAAACATTCATATTTAAAAAACCGATTGGGTTTTTATGTTAAGATCCCAGCGCCGCGGTGGCAAAACTAGAAATCCTTCGCAGTTGTATATTTTAACGTACTGTGTAATTGAGTTTACGAAGTTTTTAGACTTTTCAGTTAAAATTTCAAGCAGTTATTAATCTTTGTTTATTTAATATTTATATATTATGTCCTCCAAAATATATATTTCATTTTACTTTTTCGGAATATTTTGGAAATTTATGGAAACTAATATCATAGTTTATTCTTTTTCTAGATTTACAGTTCGGTACACACCAAATTTCAGACATTATAAAATAAAAGATTTTAATAATGAAAAATGCACCGTCCATATACAAGTAAATATGTTTTGTTTGTTTGTTTACATTCACCAATGGTTCCTTTTTTAACGATAAAGTCTCTCTTATCTGGAATCTCCAATACCCCCTTACATAAGCCATTGCCTATTCTGAATGGAACAAGTTTCTATTAAAAAAAACATTTTTTTAAACAAGCTTTTTATATGTAAAACTAATTCTCTACAACTTTACTTCTTATGTGTTTTTCGTTTTTTTCAATATTAAGAGAGATATACCAAATTTTGTGTTTCCCCCTCTCCCTAAACCCCCCTTTCCCCTTGTCGATGCTTGTCATGCTTACCATAAAATGCATTGTCATCGGAACTGAACCAATATAATAATGGGGTTTAACCTCCTTTTATGAGAACGACGGTCTATAACAGAGGCCACCCACATCATTATTTTTCAGCCTTTATTAATTTTACATTACATTTTTTTTATGATGTGAGTGGAGGATCAGGAATTCGTATGCAGAGAAGGAATTGGTAGGTGTGTGGCTGCAGCCGATTTTGATAGGAACTATGCCGATATTCATCTGGAGTTCGTGAAGGGAAACTGCAGAAAACCTTCACAAGCATAGCCGGTTTCTTCTTTCTAGTCCATACACCGACAGTTAGTCAATCAACCACCCCATTTTTTTAATTGACAAACTGCCGGTGTCGGGATTCGAACCCATAACCTCCCAGGTCCAAGTAGAAACAGCGCCTTAACAATCGCGGCTACTTGGCTGGTTGAACCAATATGTAAAAATTATACTCCGTAGGGTAAGAGGGAGTATTTTTAATTCAGCTTGCAAGATTTGACCCGAACATACATACATACATACATACATACATACATAATACATTCATTGCAAGTAAAATAAAAGCTTGTAAAAACACAGTATATTACATAATATATAATCGAATTAAATGCAAAATAAATAAAAAACAATATTCCATATTTATGGAAATTATTAATGAAAAATACTATTAAGAAAGAAATGGAAAACAATAAATACAATATTAAGACGTAGGAAAAAATTATAATTTGCTCTGAAACAAAAAAAATAAAATAAAGAAGAAATTACTCACATACAGAAATTTATTTAAAAAGTTTTTTCGTGAATAAAATTGGTAATAAAAACACACGAACTTCGAATACTTATATAGATCTGAAATTTATATGTTATATATAAAGAAAAGAGAATAGGGAATAGTTGATATGTGAGTGAAATAACAATAGAATGTATGGGAGGTGTGAGAAAGAGAACGAGATATGTATGTATATGTTTATATATACATACTACATACATTATTTGGCACAATGCCAAATAAACTTTTGTTCTAAAGTTAGAAATAATTAAATGGGTTGAAGGAATTTAATTTATTGTTAAGTAAAATATAATTTTTAGTTTTTGAAATAAAACTTTTATTATTATAAATAATTTCATATTAAAGATGAAATATTATTATTATTTTAATTATTTTATTTTAATTACTTATTTATACAACATATGAATAAATATATTTAAGTATGTTCCGGCATGTAGCTCCTGGGTATAGTGTAGATTAAGAGAAATGGTTCTAATCGAATTGTAGCTTGTCTGTCATCACCAGTGGGACAAACATCAAATCGAGACAAACTTTTATACTTATTGCTAAGGAAATGGTAATAGCATTCAATATGCAAAATGAAAACGAATATACTGAGTTCCATACCAACGAATATACTGAGTTCCATGGATTGTTTATTTTACTTTCTACATGGACAGATGTATAAAAATACAAAGTATTATATAAAGATTCTATACACATATATTCTTTTATAATCAAGAGTAATTACAGATGTTTGAGCTAAAATTGTGACTAAGCAGTTTAAAAAAAATTCAAACAAACGGCGTTTTTTTTTTATAAAAAGGAGCACTTTTTGTCTTTAAATTTTTACTCCATGTCTAATGGTTTTAAGGGTAAAGGTTAAAGGATAATTAGGAAAATAACCGATATGCCAATTCCCGAAATTCTAAGCTCTAGATTACACACAAATTTTAACTTGTTCTGTGTCTTCGTTTTCTAGTTATCGTGAGTTGTATTTGAAAAGCATTTAACTTACACTCCCGTTCATAAAAATTGAACCAATAAGTCACATTCTAAGCGTATATATTCCTAAATATATGTATAATATTGCATACATTACCACTTAGAATGTTTCTACTGGCTCAACTTTTATGAACTGGAATGTACGTCTTAAGGATGTTCCAGCATAAAACCACTTTTCGACAGATTTTACTAATTTTTTTTTTTCACAGGCTAAAAATATCGTTTTCTAATAAATTCAGAATAAGTTTCAGAATTTTTAACCGTTTAGAACGCGAGATAATTTATATCAAAGTTATCATTCTCTCTCACTCTCTCTCATTAGAAGCATGTACAACTTCATGCCCGCCCAACTATTATCTGTTGTATTAAAAAAAATACTCGACAGAATTTTAAAAAAAACTAGGAGAGTAAAGATAAATATTTATTTATTAAATTTTTTTTAAAATCACGTTTTACCGTTTTGTTTTCGAAATACAAAAGTTTAAAATTATACAATTACATTTACTTGTGTATATGAATAGTGAATTTATCTATGTGTTATGTATGTGTATACATGTATTTGTTCTATAATAAAATTAAACCGGTTTTTTGCTCTTTTTAAATAAGACAGTGCTGGAACCTCGTTAAATATATTCCAATATTCGGTTTTTTTGTGGAAGACGAATAGAAAATATTTAGCCTATATTGTATACCGGTACACAGTCATTTTCATTGTAGGCTAATTATAGCACGACTAACATTGTAGCACGACAATTTTGAATTGTTTACATGGAAAGATATAATATGGGCTTTCCATTAAATATGGACTTTGGACTATGGAAATATAAATCCAGAACAACTCTACTATTCAAAACAAAGCCTATATATTATGCGATTCAACTTTGTTTGTAAACTATTCTATTAAATTCGGGTCGGCCGGACTCTACCTTAATCAATATGCATAAATGTTTTTCAGAAAA
Source organism: Nineta flava (assembly GCA_963920215.1). Taxonomy (NCBI): domain Eukaryota; kingdom Metazoa; phylum Arthropoda; class Insecta; order Neuroptera; family Chrysopidae; genus Nineta; species Nineta flava. Next base: position 54,002,636 of record OY986041.1, read on the forward strand.
TATAAAAAAATTTATACAAAACCAAAACGAATGAAATTTTCGAAAAATATCTGATGTTAATTGCCAAAATGTTTATGTTAAAATAAAAAAAACGGATTTAATTAACACAGGCATATACTAAAAAAAAAAAGAGTACGCATTTAAAAAAAAAATTAATAAATAAAAATTATTTAAATTATTTCCTCAGCAAATAACAACAAAATCAATTCTATAATTTAAAAAAAGTGGTTGTTATATGTAGTATTTCACATAAAAAAATAAATAAACTTTCAAATTTAATTAAAAATATATATTATTGAAATGACAGCTTTGATTTTTATTTTTCTTTATAATTAAATTTTTTTTTTAATTTAATGAAATGACATTGACAGACACATGATGATGATAACATATAACATGTTCTGTAAATGTTTTAAAGTATTTTTTACCTCTATATAGAATGTATTATATAATGTACTGCAGCCAACTGCTAGGTTATGTTTGGTTGTAGCGGCTGTAAGAGGCACTACAGACGTGCAACATTGAACAGCAACATTGAAGAGCAACTAGCATGTTGCTCTGTGTGTATACTGGTTGCAGCAACAAAAAACATGACCTTGAACGGTTGTTGCAACAATAAAAATTATTTGATATTTTGTAGGAGGAGTTAAATGTTCATATACAAATTGCCATATTATCTGAAATGTTATGCTTTCCTGATATTTTTTTATGTTTTATTACCTATATTGGTTACAATTTACATTATATATAATATATACAGTGTGTCTACTTAAGTTGGCTCCATATGAAAAACTTTTTTATTATAAGGTTTACGAAGAAAAGCTATCCTTTATGAAAATTTCTGCTTTCGAAAATATTAACATGCCGCTATTTACTTTTGACATCGAACTTTTTCAATTTTTAGACACCCTATACATTTGATGTCAAAAGTGAATAGCTGAATATTAATATTTTCGAATACAGAGATTTTTATAAAGAATAACTTTTTTTCGTAAACCTTATAGTGAAAAAGTTTTCCATATGGAGCCAACTTAAGTAGACACACTGTATATATATATTTTTTTTGTATAGATTTATAAGTATAGTTTTTACTAGAGATACATACATAAATAAATAAACTATACAAATTAAATGAGATAGATAGAGACATGATGAGAAATGATTTAATTTTTATGACTTGAGTCATAAAATAATAAAAATTAAATTTTATGATCCCAAACTTTGGTTGCAGCGTCAGTACTGCATATATAAATATTTTATAGGCGGAGTTCAATGTTGCTGCAACCAAGTTCTGTGTCTATTCTGTACTTAAGATCCATTGTGATACCTATACATTAAGAATGTGGGTGAAGGATTTGGACTTTGTATACAATTAGGAATTGGTAGGTTCTGTTATTGGAGCGCGCTTTAGGAAGTATGCCGACAGCACGTCCACTTGGGTTGGTTACCAATTGTGGCGCTCTTTTTTAAAATGTTTGTTGTCGATTTGTGTCGACAAATGTGTTTTCGAAAAAATTTCACGAATAAAATTTGTTATAAAAATACCAACAAATTTTCTCAATGAAATTTGGAAAAAAGAGCGATCCCAAAATAATAAGTTTTCAACAGATCTGTAAGTTTTAACCTCCCTTAGTGCCTAAAATACCTTTTTTAGCCGTTGGTCTGCGTGTGTACGGATTACTGACTGTGTGTAAAGACGAAATCTGAAGAAAAAGACCCGGTCTAATAAAAGCCTACCGAAAGGATAACTCAACTCCAGCGATATTTTTGAGTCACTAAAATGATTTCTATACATTATCCGATTAGGTTCATCATTTTCTACAGATAAGGTTCTTTAGTATTTTGAATTTTTCTGTGTAAGACTGAAGTCCTCAACATTTGTCCGTGGGCATTATGGCATGCCATGCGCTGACCGTTTAGTAATTAATTTTTATGGGCTAAAATTGTTTTTTGAAAATATAAATGGTGCTCGTCACCCAACCAATATCCTGGCAAACGAAATTTTCCGAAATCTCAAAGTTTTATTTTGTAATAAAGCTTATTACGTAGGGTTAATAGAAGAGAAGTTGATTTCCAATGTTAGTGGAAATAAATTTTTAGCTTGTTTGAACTTGTTTTTGAATATTCAAGTCTGGTTATACTTTGTTATCATTTAATTTTTTGAATATATTTTCCTAATAAGAATTTGTATAATTCCTAAATTGTGCCAAACTAGACCATTTATTTTGTCTTAATGGGATTTCTTTAGATGTTTTGCTAATAATAAACTTTATTTCACATTTTTTAGATTACATTCCTCCTTCTAAGCTGTATATAGAGGTGGTGCGGCACACACAACCATTTTTTTTATTATAAAAATACAATTCATTAAATGAATGAATGAGTATATTCATATGTGTTTTGTATGTTATCAAATAAATCGATCTTAATCAATTCATATTGATTTAACCACTGTAACCACTTTGGATATTGTAATATGAAATATTTAATTGATTTGTTATTACTTAATAAGCGTAAGTTATACGTATTTGTTTATTTTTCATTAAGTATAATTTGCATATAGATTACATAACGTTAAGAAAATGTACATTTCAGATTAAAATAATTGGCATATTCAGCAAATTGAGTTTCTATTCGGCTATTCAACCCAAGACTTTAAATTACTTTCACAAACAAATTGATTTAAGTAGGTAGGTAGATATCATTAAAATTTAGATTAGAAGAATATTTTTCTCATTCGTATGGAAAAAAATATGAAATAATTTTCATATCAAGAGCAAAAATTATGAAATAGAATCTTCATTATAAGTAAAATTTAGTTAGTGTAAAACTGTCAATTTTGCACCTTTCCGGGTGATTTTTTCTATCATATGACTTTTTCTTCTTTGTAACTCATCATTAAAGAGAGGGGAATATTATTGCCTTTTTAGATGTAAAATTTCAAATTCGCCCCCTTCACCTAGATCAGTTTTTTGTATTATAAATACGTATTTCGACTACAATGTAGTCATCATCAGTATAAATTAGCTAGTCGTACTTTACTCTTTGACAACTAGAAATAGATATAAAGTCGAGATCAATAGACAAAAATAAAAATAAATAGAAAATTAACTACAGTATTATATTTTAAATCTAGTATATTTTAATCTAGTTAATTTTCTATTTATTTTTATTTTTGTCTATTGATCTCAACTTTATATCTATTTCTAATTGTCAAAGAGTAAAGTACGACTAGCTAATTTATACGGATGATGACTACATTGTAGTCGAAATACGTATTTATAATACAAAAAACTGATCTAGGTAAAGGGGGCGAATTTGAAATTTTTTTTCAAAAACCTAGAGTTCTCACTAATTATCTTTCGATAATATAATGTTGTTAGATGTATCTCAAGTCCAGGAACACTTGTGTATTTATCAACTGAAGTGCGATTCTATATCAATAACTCGAAGTAAAAAACGAACAGAAGCGCAGGGCCTTTATAATTATATTCACGTAGAGTTTTGGCAACTGTAATCAAAATATACGTTTTAACGGTGAGAGGTCCAAAATCTCTAAAAGTTTAGTTTGCAGCTTTAACGAGGGAAACGGAAATATAATAACAAACATAATTAATTGGGTAGCCAAAATTTAATAAACAACGAAAAAATAAAAACTTAAAAGGTTTTTAATATCCAATAATAAAAATAATAAATTTCGTAAACATTAGATAGGTACTTTCATATCAAAAAACATTTTTATAATATGAACATAATAAATAAATTGAATTCAAAATTGTATTAAAAAATTGAAACTAAATATAATAATAATATTTGAAAAATATTTTTCAATTTATTAAATAATAATAATAATGTTAATATCATATAGAATATATACAGTGAGGGGTAAAAATAACGTTTAAAGTGTAACACATACACATACATCTCAAAATTCAAAATAACGTATTTTAACCAATTCTTGCAAATCAATAATTTGTCAATCTTTATGTACAATTTTTAACCCAATTTGCACCATTAGTTTATTAAATAATATTTTTTTGTTTATAAAAGGTTTATAAATAATTTACAAAGGCTTCGTACTTACAAGCTATAACTTCGTGAGTTCGTAGCCCCACTTTAAATGTGGTGTATAACACATTTTATACGTAATATTTTTAATCTTCTCTAAAGAGTTGATTTTCGAAAACAAGCTTTTATAAAACACTTTAAAGCCAAATAAACTTGTAACATCAATAAACATATGCACAAAATCAAACTGGGTACGATCTCTGCAGATTTTGCAATGAAGAAGATGAGTCGGAATACACATACAGTGCAAATGCGAAAACCTTTCTCTCATAAGACACTTTCATTTGCAGTGGACAATCTCCAACCTGAATAAATTAATATAATGTTACCAAACTAATTGTAATAACGTTTATTAGAACGATTAGACTCCTGGAACATCTTGAAGGAAAGGACTTCAAAGACTTTCTCCTAATTATAATATAATCCAAATTCCAACCTTGTGAAGATTGAAGATTCTAGGAGCTTTAGGTTCGAATTGTTATTAATAAGTTTGACTGTGAATGACATCTAGTGAATATTTGTCCGGAAATGCTTTGTATTGGAAACATAAACCCAAGAAAAATACTTATTTAACCAAGGCACTGCCGTTTACATGTAAGATATACGCTTTACAAGAATACAAAATTTTCCATCAACACGAGTATTTTTACACGTTTATTACACCATTTTATCTTTTAATAGTATCAACCATTATTTCTGTCGTATTCTGTAAATAAATATAAAAAAATATTTTTATTTATTTAATAAACATTAAATAACAAATTATTTGATATAAACATTCAATAAAAATCTTTTTACGATCATAATTTAACGGTTTATGTATCACAAAATTGTAATGTCTAAAAGAAAAGAGCGGAGAGCGGATGATATGTATTAAAAAATTATGTTCATCTTTTTTATTTTAGTGGTTATAATATAATAACACCGAGCTATAGCACATGGATGCAGTATCAATAAAACTGTACTCTATCTCTAATATTAATAAAATCTTGTTTACACATTTTATACAGATTGTCTCTAAATTACTGCTTGTATTTTGAAACTATCATCATGGCTACTACTAGCCATTGTGTCTCATACTGATGATGACCATTCGATAGTGGAAATACTTCTTATCACTGATATCATTAGGTTCACTACATTTCTAGTAGGAAGACCTAACCATCAGTGAATGCATTTTAATAACAGTTTCCATATGCTAGGAACCTTGCCTAGCGCTAAGTTTAAACAAAAGCTCAAAGAAAGATCAATCTCAGTAAGTTAAAAAATTATTGCATTAAAAGATTGTTTGTTAACCGAAAATTTGGGACATTTACGTTAATCCTATTTGTTTTTAAACCAGGTTTATTTATTGTATTTTGTATATGTAAGGGTAAGTTTAGTCCCGACTTTAAAATTGTTGCAAATAGTGATAACAGAAACAAGTTTTTGTTATAGTTATTCATTTAATGACGTAATCAGTCCATTTCCACATGTCCGTTCGTAACATGATAAGTCAAACGAGGTAATGAACTGGAATATTGTGTGTGTGCATGTTTGAGTCTAAAAGTGACTTTAAACTTGCGAACGGGAAAAATCTTGCGACAAGGGAAAATATATATCTTTGAAACAGAAAGAGATAGAAAATTAATTTATGGACAAAAAATGCTCCTCTTTTTAAAATAAATAACTTTTGTTTGAAACTTTTTTTCATAAACCGATGATGCTATTGTCCTAATTTCAGCTTAAACATAGCTTATTACTCTTGATTATAAAAGTTTATATGTATATAGCACCTTTACCTACTATGTTAATAGGGAATATGCATGAAAATTTTTTTCACATTTATTTTCAGAATATGCAAATACTGTTAATACTGTAATAATATTTAAAAACGAAATTAAAATCCGACAAATATCAAGGAAGCTATAAGCTTTTAAAGATTATTATCTGTCTCTTTCTTGCAAAATTACTAAAAACGGAGTTTTACGTGTATTTTAAATGGTGAAAGTGTAATATGACGTCACATAACATATAAAAAGTAATTTTACCTTGATATTTGTCAAGTAAACATGCTTCAATTCAAGTGAAAAAATATTTGCATGCATATTCCCTATTTTATTCATTTGTGCATGTTCAAAAAATTAAATAAATTGATAATGAAACGCATTGATAATGATGAACTCAGATATGCAGGGTATTTTAGCAGTTAACTCTGTTAGTTGTTATTTTTAATTGTTCAGATATAATTTTCCTATGTATAAATGGTGGAAGCGGTGGGAAGTACTGTATTTATTCTTCTTTTCCAAAATTTTAACAGTTTCTAAACCAGTTAACTGTTATTCATTTTTTATAGAATTTAAGACTAGACTAGAATTTTTTCACCTTCCACGAGTAGAATGTTGTCCCTGATTTACGAAGGCACATTTATTTGTAATTGAAAAATTCAATACTGATTATGAGAGTAAAGCAAAACATCAAAACGTGTTTGAATAATATTAAGTAGCTAATTCGAAAGGAATCATTACTGTAAATATCTGAGAGCTTCCTCATAGTTACCGAAAAAAACGGGAGAATAATTTACAATTATGAAGGTCTGTAAATGCTGGACAAACTAATTAAAGAGTTATAATCGTAAAAAATGTTCAGGTTACAACACTCTTCAAATTCAATAAAGATAAAATTACAAAATCTTTAAAGAAAATAATAATAATAATAATAATAACATATTTGTTGTTTACCATTGATGCGGAAAAACAGGTGAATTACCTTTCATAAAATTCTATATATTTATTACTATTGACAAACATATTTTCCATACAACATCCGGTATAAAAATATAGTTTTCATCTATGTGTACGTGTACTTGTGGATGATGTGACGTGCGGGAGAGGCAAGGAGATGACATACATAAAAATGTTTGCTTGATTTATTTCCAGGAAGGAATTTATTTTAAGAAATTAATCATAAAAAAATAAAATAAAAAAATATATATATAAAAAATATAAAATAAATAGTAAAAACTTCAGAAACATGAACGATTTATGAGTTATTTTAAGCGGATAAAATTCTATATATGAATGTGTGTTTGGTATTTGGTGTGTGCTCCAAAGTCTGTCGGTAGTTGTGTCTTGACTTTCAGTTAGTGTTGGACTAAATAATTCTGATTCAGATGATTGAATTTAAGTGAGGAAAAATATTACGTCAGCGATTTAAATGAAGATTATTTTATAAAGATAAAGTTGACCCAAACTAGCAAAGTCAGCTTCAATCGCACAACCTTCCAATTCTTAGACCACATAAAAATTCCTTGTCCTTTAGGGGTCGGTAAAAAAAACCTAGAAAGGTCTACTAGCCATTCTACGACCTCTCTTCCGCTACTACTACTACATGATTCAATTCACCAAAAAGTAAAAGCACAACTCGATGATCGTTTTGATTAATTTTCTACTAATGCAAATTCATAACAATTCAGAGTCAAAATTAGTCAGTCCAACACTAATTTCAGCAAAACGTAAACAAACGACTTTTCAAAATAAATTTCGGTTTTCAGTTTTTTATACTTTATGACGTTTATACCTATATTTTTTTTTTAATATATAAATTATATGTTTATTTTTAAATATATTTTTTATTGTATTATTTTTTATTTTATATGTGATTAATTTTTTTTTTTATTTCTTACTAATTGAAAATTATATGTGATAAAATTAAATTAAATGTTTTTTTAATATAAAATATATATACAGTTTTTATTACTTTTTTTAGGTTAGATTCTCTACTAGATAAAATTTATGAAATGATATTAAATCAAATAAAACGAATTAAAATTTGTTTACTTTATTCATGTAATATAGAATACGGTAAACTGAAAAAACATCAATATGATCATAAGTTGTTTGTGTTTTATCTGTAAACAAATTGTATCAAGTATCCGACAGAAATTTTCCTGTTATGTTTAACAAGGATGATATATATTTCGAAATCTCATGTAGAAAGTAACAAAACCACAGAGACAGGCTCTTTTTTACATGCATATGCAAACTAGGATCGGCATTCTTGATTTTGCTAATTTATTGAACCAGCCAAGTAGCCGTGCTTGTTAAGGCGTTGTCTCTATTTGGAACTGGAAGGTTATGGGTTCGAATCCCAACACCGGCAGTTTGTCAATTAAAAATTAATGAGGCGGTTGATTGACTAAACTGTCGGCGTATGGACAAGAACGAAGTAACCGGCTATGCTTGTGAAGGTTTTCTGCAGTTTCTCTTCACGAACTCCAGATGAATATCGGCATAGTTCCTATCAAAGTCGGCTGCAGCCGCACACCTACCAATTCCTAGTCTGCATACGAATTCCTGATCCTCCACTCACATCATAAAAAATGTAAAAGTTAAAATTAATAAAGGTTGAAAAATAATGATTTGGGTGGCCTCTGTTATAGACCGTCGTGTCTCAAAAATGGAGGTTAAACCCCATCATTACCATCATTATCATTATCAATTTATTGATTGTCCGATTTTGTATAACATAGGCATGACTCAAGTGATGCACAGTATCAGATCACCCCTGTAATGGGACGCCTTGCTAGATTACTTTTATACCCGGCATATGTATATTACAATGTATATTAAGTTTAGTCAGGACTTTCTAACATTTGGAAAGTATGGTTCGTAGACATAAATTTTTGGCATAGGTGTTCATAAAAATACTTAATTCGGCCATTTTCGCATATCTATCTGTCCGTGAGTACTCTAAAACGAAAAGAGATAACGAGCTGAAATTTTGTTGTACGTGTGTTCTAGAGCCAAAAAGTATGGTCAAGTTCGTAAGTAAGGCAAATCGGACCATATTTGGGCAAAATGGGCAAAACTGTCTATCTTTCAAACCGTAAGAAATAAAACAAAAATGTAAAGACCAAAAAATGTTCCTTTTTTAAAAATAAATAACTTTTGTAAAGAAACTTTTTTTCTTAAATTCAGTATATACCGGGTATTTAACCAATTAACTCAGTTAGTTGTAATTTTCACTTGTCTTAAGTAAAATATACATATAAAACAACTTCGAAATAGCACCGACTACCCTAGAACCGGCCTTATGTGTAAGGTGTGCTACTTGTAATATCTCGTATAATTTGTATTTCTTTGGTAATAACGGAAGGCAATGAGCTACAATCTTAGCTCTAACCTTAGAGAATTCAGATTCTTTGAGAGAGCATTTATTTCTTTATTCAATTACTATTTTTATTAGTTTAATCATCAACCAAAGTTTATAGTAATAGAAAAAATGTGTACAGAACTACTATTTCTCAATTCAAGGAGGGATAGTTTTTAAAATGCATACGTTCGTACCGATTTACATGGTCGTACATCCTGTATATTCTCATACAAGTCTACTGTGAAATTATAAAACCAAATGAATCATCATATAATTTTATTGATTTAAAATAAAGAAAATAAAAACATTTCAATTAATTAATTATAGATTTTTAATAAAAACCAATAAAATACATAGAACTAACTATTATATAATATAAATAATATATTAAAATCTTGAATATTTACCTAGTGCAGTAAAAACCAGGGCAAAGTAATTAATTTAATAATCAATATATATATATATATATATATATATATATATATTTTGAAAATAACATATAACAACAGAAAGTATTAAATTTTAATCAGTTTAACAACATAAACTAAATTGTGTTGATCTACTTATATTTATACGTTATACTTTACTGTACGTTTGTACAGTCAAAACTGTTATCAGCGATATCACTACACGTACAATCAATGAACAATGCGCATGCGATTTTTGGGCAGTCTGCAATAAGATGAACAGAATGAAGTATGGCTTATTCATTTCTGCACATTAATTTTTACATTCTGTCCGAAACAAAAACAAATCGTAATTTGAGATGAAAAGGTCTATTTTTGAATGTTAACCATTAAAGCTGGTAATTATGCCCCCAGTAAAAAGATAGTGAAGGTGGCTATTCGATTATAAATGGTGAATTGAACACATTAATGTTATGGCTGACAAATTAACAGTATTTTAGTCATGGAATTAGATAGATAGATTGTAGAGGCTGCCCTGGACGGGCTACACTTTGACCATAAGGTCCATTGTGATGCACTGAGGATATGACTGGAGGAGTGGGAGGAATTTTTGTGTATAGACTAGGAATTGGTAAGATATGCGACTGCAGATGACTATGATAGGAACTATGCCGATATTCATCTGGAGTTTGTGAAGGAAACTGCAGAAAACCTTCTCAAGCATAGTCGGTTACTTTGTGCTTGTCCATACGTCGACAGTTTAGTAAATTAACCGCCCCCCTTTTTTTCTTAATAATTGACAAACTGGTGTTGTCGGGATTCGAATCCATAACCTCCCAGTTTCCAAGTAGACATACTGCTTAGACATAACGCCTTAGACCGCTCAGGCACTTGGACTGGTAGTCATTGACTTGCTTACTCTATTGGACTTGCTTTCAATGGAATCAGTGTTTACAATTTCAGCCGTCAGTTAGGGGATACATGTTTGTAATTTATTATTGACTTTTGCTTAGAATGTTTCAAGTCAGTAAACGTTTACTATAAGAGATATGATAAATAATTTAGCCACTTAAGATAAAAAACGGTATGATAGCCATTTAAACAGTTTCAATGGTGCAAACAAGGCTACATACATTTTTACAGATGATGGAACTTCTGAAATCTGAGGAAAATATGATCAAAGTTTATGTTAACACGGGTTGGAAAACGCTTAGTTTTCCGAAGATAAAGACTAAACCTATATGTCCCTAAAAGGCACCAACGACCACGAAACTTCATTTTATGATATATGAACTGGAATACCGTAAAATTATCTGATTCTAACTCTTGAATTATAATATTACAAAATTCTTCTCGTAGCAACCCTTTCTGCACTAACTTTAGAAACAGTTTTCACTGTAAGGTATGTAGAGGTGCCTTCAACTAATTTATATATAATATTTTATTGTTCTAATTAAATTTAAACATAAATTATGTGCTTTGCTTGTGCTATGTTACATTTAGAGTTTGTTACATCACATACACACACACACATATATATATATAAATTCACACACTCCCATACCTCTAACATCATCCTATTATACGACCGGAATTAAATACCACCACAACCGGGCGTGTGTGCGGGTTGTGGTAGATGTTGAATATAGAATGAAAAATGTGTAATGTGTTTCACTAAATGAAGAAGGTACTAATTAAATACAAATACTTCCTATTAAAAATTTTGGACGTATTTTAATGAATTAGTTTCTTAAGGGAAGCATAAATATAAATCAATCCCCGCCGAGTCCCGCTGAGCCGGAGCCCACTGTTCCAGTTGGAGTTTTTACTGTAGAATTAATAAATTTTTGAATTATAAAGACATTTTGTTTTGTTAATCCTACACCAATTTGTTGGTTAACAAGTGAAAATAACCATTAAGTGAGGTAATTGCTTAAATACCCGATATATACTGAATTTATGAATAAAAGTTTTAAACAAAAATTGTTTATTTTTAAAAAAAGAATATTTTTTGTGTTTAAATTTTTGTTCTATCTCTTACGAATTCAAAGGTAGGACCATTTTACCCATTTTACTCTAGAACACACATACGGAATTCTATTTCTTATATTTGTTTGCAAAGTCAATGATAAAATACATCCATCTCAACGTCAGTTTTTGATGTGTGAAATCTTCATTTAGGAGGATAATTCAAGCACAATGATTCAAGCCAAAATATTCAATTTAGAAAGTTAGAAAAAAAGGTCAGATTTTATTAATTAACTGTGAAACAAAATTTCGTTAATTACGCAATAACAATTTACAGACATAAAAAATAATTTTTAATTTTATTTATCTATCTAATAAGTTAATTCTTTAACGATTAATTAATTTAATTTTGATTGTTTTTTAATAGTTTTTTATTTTTTTATTTTAGCTGTCTATAATAAAACTAAAAATTATGATCAAATTAAAAACAAACTACTAGGTGTAACATAAATCATTATTTCCATCATATTTATATGTACAGTTGGCCACAAAAGTTGATTTGTGGCTTATTCATTCGGTTTTCGAAAATAATTTTCGAATAAAAATTGTTCATTTTAGATATAGTAACACCTTTTACTCGAAAATTTTTTTCGAAAACCGAATGAATAAGGCACAAATTAACTATAAAATTTTAGAAATGACATCAACTTTTGTGGTCCATAGTACACATGGCCACAAAAGTGGCGTTCATTTTTCGAAATTTATAATGGATTTGTGCGTTGGTCATTCGGTTGTCGAACAAATGCTTCGAATAAAAGCTGTTCATTATAAATACACTAACAGTTATTGTTCCAAACATTTTCCTAAAAGCATTAATCAATTATAAATTTCTGAAAACAGAACCCTACTTTTGGCCCATAGTTAGTTTTGTCGATTTTGTGTCGCATCCATTGCGTGTCCGAAAAAACGTTTAGAACAAAAGTAATCAGTATTTTAAAAACGAACAAATTTTTGATCCAGAAAAAAAAGCTCCTCACAGGCCGACAGCAAAATTTGTAAAAGTAACGTCAGTTTTGGAGTTGTCAGTGCTATCCGCTTCATAAGTCAATTTGCATCAAATCCATTTCGCATAAAAGTTTTTGAAAATATATCTCGAATAAATGTACTATGCAATACCTGTGTTGACAGTGATTATTCATTATTTTGGCATCACAGTTACAAATCAACTTTAAACATTGATATATTAACTTCAACTTAAAAAAGAATTGTTGAAAGAAATGTATACAAAATTTTTCCTGTATTATAAATAAATGGAGTATTGGCAAGCCGTTTACGTGTACTATGTCAAATTAAATATAACTCGCTTCACAGTTAGCCAAAAATTTGCTGTCTTTTAAAATTAAATAATAACGTTGAGCTTAGTGACTTCAATTACGTCAAATTCTTATGAAAAACTACGTTAAGCGTTACTTCTGTTACACCCTGTAAAGATGCTTGATTATCAGATTTTGGTTGTTATTATATTTATAAAGTTTTTTTTTCCTGTTATAATAACAATAATAATATTGAATGTATATTCTTTTCGATATTATTGTAAATATTTACATAATAAATATTTTATGGAGTAATTTTCTTTGGCATAAAACATTTTTTTTTTATATAACCATAAAAATATTATATTATTATAAATTATTTTTATTTATTAATTTTTTATATGAAATCAAAATAAATGAAGCGAAACATTAAACGTGCATAAAAAATTTTTTATTTTTGAATTTATTTTTGGTAGATTTATAAATTCACCACATGTTTATTATAATACATATTATAACAATAATTTTAGGATATTTAAATTTTTGAATATCCTGAAGGCAGATTTTAAGCGTAAATAGTAAATTGATTAATTTTGCATTATGGTAATATAGAGAAAATCATCCCGAAAATTCTACATAAATATTTGAATAATTATTCACTTTTCAGAGAAGATTTTATTATTTTTGCAGATACGTAAGGCTGTTGGGGACAGTATGCAGTATATCAAAAGAAATTGAACAATTACTCGGATCTAGGATATTATTTAATTCTATTCATTTTTATTTTATTAAAAATTTTTATTACATGACTTTTCAATTTTATTTTACGAAATTTTTATTACATGATTACTTTTATTTTGATTACTTGATTACTGAATTTACAAATTATAAAATATATGTTTACAATTTTCTTGTTGTTTACATCGAAATATCTCCCAAATTACTCGTCAGAATACTTTGTTTTCGCATTTAAGGATGTTCCAGCATGAAATCACTTTTCGACAGATTTTGCTTATGTTTTTCACAGGCTAAAAATAACATTTTCTAATAAATTTCGAATTTTTGACCGTTTAAAACGCGAGATAATTAATAGCAAAGTAATCATTCTTTCTCACTCTCTCTCATTAGAACTATGTAAAAAATAGAATAGTAAAGATAAATATTTATTAAATAAATTTTTTGTTAAATCGCATTTTACTGTTTTGTTTTCGAAATAAAAAAGTTTAAAATTATATTTTTTTTTTCAAATTTACATTAATTTGTATATATGAATAGTGAATATATCTATGTGTTGTGTATGTATTTGTTCTATAATAAAAACAAATCGGTTTTTTGTCCTGATTATATACGACAGTGCTGGATCGACGTTAACATAAATTATGATAATTTAAATTTTATTCTTTAACAATTGCAATTTAATTTCATAATATTTAATGATGTGCGATTTACGTAACTTTATTCGAATACGTGATAAAAAATCCAATATTTAAAAATTAATTATTCGAAAACTGGACGTCGGATATAAAATTTGTGACCTTTAAATATAATCTTTGATGAGAATATCCCTAAACATTGATGGGAATAATCGAAACTTTTTAAATAAAATGATCTTGAATTTTTTCGATGATAGTGGAAATAGACTCGGGTTGGTTAGATTTAAATTAAATTTTTTCAAATACGATCTAACGCCATATTAAGTTCGATAATAAGCCGTGTTTAAAGTATATACTTACATAACAAAAAGTATTTCTACACCCGTCAAATAACGGTATCAATCTTGGAACGAACCTTTGTTTTAGCATTTTGAATCCGCGAGTCAAGATATCAAAGGACCAAGGGCAAGGTTTGTTATACGTCATATGTCATAGGAGGTTATTATAAATTGTACATTTGACTGGATTATTAAGGTTTAAATAGTTTAAATTATAAAATGAATTTAAAAGGTCTAATTCAGTGATTCTCAACCTTTTTTTATTGTCGCGGCACACTTTTAACGATTTCAAAATTTGACGGTACACAAAGAAAAAGATAAGTTTAAAAGTTGTTTACTTACCTATAATACACTGTGTAAAATAGTTTATGATAATAATTTTGAATGTAATTTAAAATAATATGTACTACAAAAACAACAGTACGTTGATTAAGGGATTAATTACAAGTTAAAAATAAGAATACTTTTAATAATTTCATTTATATTTGGTCGTAAAAATGGCAATGCTACTCTCATATCGTCTTCTACATTTAACAGTCTCGGTCTTTTCTTCGTTTTTATTTTGGTTAATACTTTACTATATACATTTCTAAAATTTAGCGGCATGCAAAAGTGCCGCGGCACAGTGGTTGAGAATCACTGGTCTAATTATTTGCAAAAATCATAGAATAAATAATTTGAATATTATAATATAAAAAATATCATATTTAAATTTTAATAATTTATTTTCATTTTTTTTCAGGTACGTTAATTTCAACAACTTCAAATTTTCAAATATTTTTGACAATTTGGTGAGTTAATTACTTTTTATTTATTTTTAATAAACATGATAATATCGTAAATAGATACTTTGATGTAGTATAGTTACCTCAGTAAAAGAGAACACCCAAGAATATGTCGTACTCTAAATTCAACACTAATGATACGACTTAATATCACCCAAAAAATCAATAATATGTACCAACCAACTTGTTTGTGCTTCTTTCTCATTCTTAGCCTTAATGACATTTTAATTACATTTTTTATTTATTCTCTCTATACAGGAAATTTATTCTTAATATGTTCATGTAATTTATTTTTTATATTTATAGAATTCTAATCTAATAGGTTTTGATATAATCGACCACTTACACTCATGAAAATAACATAATTCATGTTGTAAGATAATATTGCTTGCTAAAGTAACATTATTTAAAACTTATACTGTGTTTGTTGGCAAGCTTTTCCAGTAGGGAATCAATGTTTAATATTATTTATTACTGACTGTCCGTCTAGTTACTATATGAAGTCAGTCAGTACACATGTTATGAGAGTCATCACATGTACAGTCATCAACCATACACATGTATGCGTATGGTTTTTTGTTTGTCATTTAAGAGTGGGGCTTTTGTGATTCACATACTAAAGTTAAGAATTCAATGAACATATTTAACTATCACATGTGTACTGACTGACTTTATACAGTAACTACACGGACAGCTAGTAATAAATAATATTTAACATTGATTCTCTATTGGAAAAGCTTGCCAACACAGTCTGTATACTACTCTTGAGGATGTTAGGGAGGCATGTTAAAATGCTACGAAACGAACGAAAATTTAATAGAGTGTTCCTCACATAAAGCCAAGAGTTAGTTAAAAATTTTGCATATTATTTTGTTATTTCTTATTCAATTCAACATTACTGGTAAAATTTCCTATTTAATTTTCAATTATATATAATTATTTTAGTATTGACATTATTTATTATGCTACAAAACGTAGATATTCACGAATTTCTAATTTAAGTACTTTTGCGTACAATTGTACGAATCTCTCAAACATCCTTAAGGTTCATCGGACACATAGATTAAATCAGCAATGTATAGATAAAAATTTGAATTTTTGATATTTTATTAATTGCTAAACTCATAGAGTTTTTATGTAATTAATCATTAAAAATTGGAATTTTAACATTTTGTGAATCGCAAATGTGGAATGAACGCATACATTTTCAATAATGTTGCTCCACTTTCTATAAATTAAACCTCTTACATTACGTTAAAATTAAAAAAAAAAAATAGTCTGACGAAGAGTTTTTAATTAAAAGGTAATAAATTTACGAAAATTTTCGTCCGCCATACTTGAATATAGTCAAAATACGATTATTTATTATTTTTACTAATTAAATAATTACATAAATCCAATTACTAGTGATGTTAGATGCCATCTAAATTTAAATAATTAATTTACAGATTATAATTTTTAATTTCTGTTAAAAAAAGTGTTCATGTTTATTATGATTTGCTGGATCCTGGATACTGTATCCAGGTCCGGTCAACCTTAACTGAAAAGTAAATTTACATTACCATAAATGTAATGCTATTTCATTCTTTTGTCACTAATTATACGGGAAATAAATAAAAACAATAGATTGCATATATATTAAATATTAATTTAGATTCCTTTGTGATTTTTATTTGATATTCTCGCGGTACCCAGAACTTAGCGGAAGCTATTTTTCCACACCCTCCAAAAGAGTGTCAATACAATTTATGTTTAACAAGATATCTTGTTAAGTTTTTTTCATAAATTGTTTAGTTTTTTAGATGGACAGCAAAAGTTGCGTTCTTTTCTCAAAATTTTACAGATTTGAGTCGATTTTAGGACAAATGTTTCGAATAAAAATTGTTAGTATATTTATAATGAACAACTTGTATGCAAAGTAGATAATATACAAACCAATAATAAAATAATTTTAACGAATGCCACTATTATTTTAGAATTATAATTTGTTGCACAATGATTATAAATACGACATGGTAATATATATATAAATAATATCTTTATTAACCTTGTACTTGTAAATATAGTATACAAAATACTATATGCACCGATATCTACTAATCTGAATGCGCTATGTTCCAAATAGAATTAAATTAATGAAACAAGGTTGTTGTTTCTTAATCAATGAAATTATTGAATACGAAATTAAAAAGAAAGTATTTGGAATGCTATAAATATAAAAAATCAATTACAAACACAAATTCATTTACTTTAAATTTAATACTTATAGCACAAAACAAGAATGATCTTTCTTATTAAGCCATACTGCTATTATTATTAAAATGATTGATTATGTACAGAGGCGCTGCTGTTGCTAGACCTCCATTGCCTCCATACATATATACACACATACATACATATATACATAGTAAATATTAAATTGCTCATATGTTTAATATGACATTTATAATTATTATAAAGAGGTTATGTTATAATATTATATTAAATTTAATATATTATAACATTTATAATAATAATTAATCTAATATAGTCAAACAAATGTTCAAATTCAATCAAATTGAATAATATTATAATAAGTTGTTGTTGAGGGAGAGCACATGTTTCAGCTGTTCCATCTATAGCTCAGTCAATCCGCTCCGCTCGCTCTCTGGTTCACAATATATAATAAAACTAACATACTGTGTGTGTACAATGTTTTGAAAATTACTCTCTCATACAATTAATATTTTCAATACTTAATTTATAATTGTTAAATATGCAGGGGTTGTGACGTCACTTAATATTCATCCATCATTGTTATAGATTTTATTACACTCTTTTTTATGGAGGTTCTGAACCGACTGCCCAAGAAGGAGGGTACTGTTATTCAAGTGTATGTATGTATGTATCTATGTATCTGTGTATATATGTATGTATGTATGTATGTCTATTCTTTCGGCACATTCTGTTGCCTAAACGGCTTGATGGTTCCTTGAAATTTCCTTTTACTTTCAAAGAAAATTAACAAACTTTAGAATAAAACAAGACAAAACTGAATTAAAACTGTCAACGATTAATTGCAAACACAAGATATTGTGATTTCTTACTGGCCGACAGAACACCGGCACAACAATGGCAATGATGTTGGTGAACGCATCTCATGTAAACATATGGGAATGCTTTCACACTCGCCGACATGTCGGTATCGTGTCGTTAGCGATGACGCCGTGTCGGTAAGTAGCAGTCACTCCAATCGTGTCGTCGACGGCTGTGTAGTATATTTATTTAGATCCTATTAATTATCTATACTAATATTATAAAAAGGAAAGACTTAACTCGGCCTTTCGCACTACCGTGCTCTAGATTTGATTGTTTGTTTGCATTGAATTGGCTCCGAAACTACTGGACCGATTTAAAAAATTCTTTCACCGTTGGGAAGCTACACTATCCCCGGGTGACATAGGCTATATTTTCAAAAATTAGGGACACTCCAATAATGTAACCCAGATGTAAAAAGGTGGAGGTTCTGGGAAGCCAAATAACATTTTAATTCTGATAGCGGAAGTGCCGGTAAAAATTAATAAAGTTGAACAATTCAGTAGTACGCTATCGACACCAAAAGTACCGGAGCAAATCTTGGAGTGCCACGGGCAACGCCGGGGAATTCAGCTAGTATTATATAATATGTAATCAAATGTATTTTTGCTTATACGAACATACTTAAATAACTTGTTTGAGTCATTAGCCAACTTCTCAAACAGAGTATAGTTGGTACACCCTCTAAATATCACACTTTTATAATTGGATGTACCCATAACTGCCTTTACTTATTTCGTTTGTAGCGCCTTATGTATAACAAAAAAGCATATACAATTAATTAACTCCCGCAATGTAGTTTCATGGAACGACACACGACAATTACATGAGTTGTGTAATGTGTAAATATTCTATAAATATCGGGCCGGTATCGGTGCTGTGCTGTTGTCGTGTCGGTGTCGGTGTCGATAAATGTGAAAACGCCCATAATATTTATTCAATGATAATTTTTTTAATCACTTATGATATTGTTAAAGTTAAGAGAAAGTGTCTACTGATCGTGTGAGTCACATATTTATAAATATCAATATATTTATAAAAATTGTTCAACAACTTTCATATAAAATATATTGGATTTATATATATATATATAAATATATATGACTGACTAATTAATTTTCTATGTTTACTTATATAATAATGTATAAAACTAATAATTATTTCTATATATATTATTATTAGTTAGTTAGATTGTGAAATTTTTAATATTTAAGGAAAATAACAAACAAGTAACAAACATGAAACATGAAACAATAGATTAAAAATAATGTGTATATTCAATTGCAAATAATAATTCACAAAATGAATCAAACATACAATTACATATATTATTTTAAATATGTACTTTTTAACCTATTACTTTAATTTGTTGTGTTTTTTTTTTTAGTTGTACATATTATTAATTAATCTACAATCAATACTATATATTGATTACATAATATGTAATATTTATAATTACGTATACAAATTGAATATAATTATGATGTATATAATTTTCAATTTAAACATCCTCAAATGGCTCTGATCTGACAGTATAATTTGTATTCACTATTTTTTATGACAGACCAATTTACTTTTTATTAGGGTTGTTCACTTGTGACAGTCAACGCAAGTCTAAAGTACGGAATAGACGAAGAACATTGTTGCAGCAACATTGAACTCCGCCTATAAAATATTTTCAGTACAGACGCTGCAACCAAAGTTTGGGATCATAAAATTTAATTTAATTATTTTATGACTCTAGTCATAAAAATTCAATCATTTCTCATCATGTCTCTATCTATCTCAATTAATTTGTCTAGTTTATTAATGATATACTAGAAATTCAATCACTTGTCATCTTGTCTCTATCTGTCTCATTTAATTTGTATCTAATTTATTTATCTTAATTTATGTATCTACAGTGACATACCTATAAAACTATAAAAATAATAAAGTATTTAGTTAGTATATGCTTATTATATATATACTATATATATAAAGTTAAATCTATGTAATAAAACATAAAAAATTATTAAGCAAACATGACATTTTAGAGATAATATGCTGCAATTTCGCTACAGACGACGGATTTGTACAGGAACATTAAACTCCTCCTACAAAATATCAAATTATTTTGATTTTACAGCAACCGTTCAAGGACATGTTTTTTGTTGCTGCAACCACTATACACACACAGCAACATGCTAGGTTGCTGTAAAATGTTGCTGTTCAATGTTGCACCTTTGTAGTGCCTATAAAGCAATACTACTTGTGGATTATTCATTTGTTTGTGTAGCACTTGCAAAGTATTGCCTTTAAATAATATTATTTTATCCGGTGTATTATATATAATATATACCCAAGGTATAAGTTAGTAAGATATTAAGTTGAGTTCCGACTTTACATTGGTTGAAAATATTGATCGCAGAAAAAAAATTTTTGTATAGGTGTTCATAAAATGAAATAATTAGTCCATTTCCGCAATAATGTCCGTCCGTTCATCCGTCCCGAAAAGAGATAGCCAGGTGAAATTTCGTATGTGTGTTCTAGAGCTAAAAAGTAAGGCAAGTTCGTAAATGGGGAAAATCGGAACATGTTTTGGCAAAATAGGCAAAGCTGCCTATCTTTGAAACCGTAAGAGATAGAACCTCAATATTAATGTATTTATAAAAAAGAAAAATTTTCAATCAGGTCATTATCGATCATCAATTTCCATATTCCAATTAGTACAATATAACAAATAAAATCATTACAAGTACCCATAATAAAGAAATAAATGCATTTGATTGGTCTTAACAATGAACAATACGCCTAATCTATAGAGCTCTCCTACATTGTACAGATTTTATGATTTATTTTAATCATAATAATACAATCATGATATATATATATATATATATATATATATATATATATATATATATATATATATATATATATATATATATATATATATATATATATGAATTAATTGAATTTGAAATGAATGTAACACGTGTATTGATCACGTGACTAATTGCTTTTATATTGTACCAAATAGAGAATAGAACAGAACACTATTATAGTATTGAAGGAATATTATAATAATAGTTCAAGTTTATTCTCAAAGTAATTTTATCTATTATTATTATTATTATTAATATTATATTAGTATTCTCTACACAAAGTTTTGTCTCAAAATAAGATATTTGAGACAATCTAATAGATATAGATAGATGCACACACAACCTTACAATAATCATAATAATATATTAATATAATGCATTCGAGGTATTTTATACAATATCTACAGTGAAACTTCATTTACAATTATAGGTAAGATCTATTTAATTTTATAAAGAACTAGCTTGTACACACGGCTTCGATCACGTTTATTGTTATACCTTGGACTCCCATCATAGCGAGAGAAAAATATACCGGTTTTAAGTCTAATCATATGTTTTTAAACAAAACATGTTTTATCAAAATCGGTCCTGATGTTTTGGCTTGGAGCTTGAACAAACAAACAAACAAATAAACAGACATTTACAATTTTAAAATAGTAGAGATATAATAAGGACACAAAACCATTTGAACTTTGCCCTAATTGATCCTAGCCCAGTGATTCTCAACCTTTTTTTTGTCGCGGCACACTTTTAACGTATTCAAAATTTGACGGCACACAAAGAAAAAGATAAGTTTAAATATTGTTTACTCACCTATAATAGACTGTGTAAAATAGTTTATGATAATAATTTTGAATGTAAAATAAAATAATATGTACTACAAAAACAACAGTACGTTTATTAAGGGATTAATTACAAGTTCATAATAAAAATACTTTTAATGAGAAATTTGTGCTTGATGTTTTTTGATAATTTCATTTATATATGGTTGTAAAAATGGCAAAGCTACTCTCATATCGTCTTCTACATTTATATGATCTTTGTTTCGTTTTTATGTTGGTTAATACTTTACTCTATACATTTCTAAAATCTGGCGGCACACTTTGAGAATTTGGCGGGACCCAAAAGTGCCGCGGCACAGTTGTTGAGAATCACTGCCCTAGCCCATCCAACTCAGGTTGATTAAAATATTTGAAATAATTAGCTGAGCTAATTATACTGAGCTGTTAGATGGTATTACCAGGAAAATATTAACACATTGTGTGAAGGGATAACAAAAGATAACTTCAAGTTAAAAATAATAATATCGTGAATATACTGTTCAAGATAATATATATATATATATATATATTTCGTAACATATCGTCTGCAAAATATTTCTGAATAGCGATAAAATTAACCAATTTTCAATTTCGAATATTTTTATTTAAAAAATTGATAATATTTCTTTCGAAAGTTTGTGCTGAAGAACTGCTGGACTCATTGATAACAAGGATAGCAGCTTTTACGTTCGATTTATTGACAATCTAGTTGAAATTTTTCCTTTATTAAAAAAATGGTTATAGGTTAGCTTCAGTTTTAACTAATGAAAAATTTGACTTTGAAAATAAAAACTTCCAAAAGCATTTGGCTATTTGATTATTATTGATATTTTGTTTTGCTGTCAGAGGGTCATAAAGCTATAATGCCACTGTACCGAAACTTTCAATATCGATATTAAAATATCAATATATCGATCGTTGCAGCGCAGCGCGCGTACGCGTATGGTTTTTTAGAAATTCTTCTTTTCTTATAACTACCGTAAATAGTTTGATAAATTCTTATAAATTATTCACTTTGACCTTCTTTATTTGAATAGTGTTAAAAATTGCAGACTGTTAGTATAAAAAAACCAATTATTTACTTTTACCATAACATATACATTGATTATCAATAGCATTTTGCATATAAATTATGAACACATACGTGGGTATTTAAACGGCTGCTAAAGAACTCACAATTAGATTACTATTTACAACCATAATAAAGTAGTAGTTTTAAGTAAATATTTTTTTTTTCAACATTAATAAAATATTTATCATTCGTGTAAAATAAATCAATGCACTCTACTAGTAGTGGTAGTAGAAATGTGTTAAATAAAATATAATATAAATGACTACTTTACCAAACTATAACTGATTATAATCAATAATTCAAATATTATTAATAATATATTTGTTGAAAGCATTCGTCGTTATTTTATATAGGTATATATTAATCAATAAAATAATTATATTATCTATTTGAAAATATCTATCAACGGTATTCTTATAACGCACGATACTATACACGATAATAATGCAATTATTTATTTTATTTATTTCTTATTTCTTGTATTTCCTTATTTCTTTAATATATTTTATTTATTTATTTATTTTAATCATTTATTTTTTTATTAAATTTGGTAGATATTTGAGGAATTCTTTCATTTATTACTTGTATTTATTACTCGTATTTTAATATACAATAAAACGTTCGAGAAAACCTTCACAACAAAGAAATGTCAGAGAATTGTGAGATGCTCGACAAGTCTGGGATTATATTAAAAAATTCTTTCAGAATCTAAATGTTTCGGTATAAATTTGTATGTATTTAACATTCATAACATAAATTATACTCATCTAGGAATCGAATCCACGACCTATGGTATTCTAGACCAAGGCTCTAGACCGCTGTGGTACCAGATGTTATGGTAGTGAAATACATATGATTTCTCACTATCTTTATGTCAATGTATTATTAATTTGTTTATTTACTATTTACATATTTGATGTCAAAAATGTTATCAATGTTTAGACATATTATGTCAAATTAAGTAAACGCTAGTCACTTCCATTGGTATAATATATCGGAAAGACAACCATAGCAGCAGTGGATAAATAGACGCTATAATTTTTCCTTAAGAATGGTTATTATTAATAATTATTTTTGTCCCTCTTCTATACGGTGTTAGGGAATATCTCGGAAACCGCTCACCAAATCGTCAAGCGAACGATAAATATGTTTCGATGTTGATTTATAGATAGTGTCATATGTTTGTGCATTTGTACCCGCTCTGTAGGTCACAATATAGTCAGATCGTAATGAAATTTGTTATGCGACGTTCTATTGGTATTTGAAAGTTCGTTAATTCGGTGAAGAAGAAAAGGGAGTTTAGAGGGAAGGGCAAATGTAAAGTTTGGTATATCTCTATTAACACTGGTAAAATGTAAAAATGTAAGATGAGTAAGTGTAGTAAATTAATTTTACGTTATTTTACCTTTTGACGATTTTTTCTGTAACTCTAACACTTATATTTATGATTTTAATGTAATACTCAATATTAAATTGTTGCCAAGTGGTATCTTAATGTCATATTTATTATAATTCCTTTCCGTGAGAAAATTCATTTAGTCGAATTTTATAAAATATATTTATATCGTACAATGAATTTACATCATGATATATTTACATCATAAGTTTTTTTCGTAGTGAGGGAATAATAATCAAGGAAAAGTCAGGAAATTTAGAAGACCATTTCGATTGCCACCTTGTAAGCTTAGAGAAAATTCAACGAACCTAAGTCTGGCGATTTGTTCAGAAACAAACTTTCTGGTAATATTAAATTGCGCCCGGGCGGTACTTATGGTGGAAGCGTCGGATACTGTAAATTAATAATTGGTATTTTGAAGATAACACCAGTAAATTGTAATAGTTTCTTGATTTACAATGATCGTACAAAGCGTACACGATTCGCAACATGCTACACAAAATATAGAGGAAGTTAATATAATATTAATAAAAGATTTATATATTATGTTAATAATTTCGTTGTAACCTTTTGGTAGAAAACTAAAAATGCATTTCAGTGATTCATTATTTTAGCGTATGCATATGAGGCATGTGTTGCGCAATAGATCACTGCACATATCCATATAAGAACTATAAACAAATGCCCACAATGAAGGATATTTTCCACCATGAGTATTAACAGATGCAAATATTGATCGCAGAAACAAATTTTTGGTATATGTGTTCATAAAGTGACTTATTTAGTACATTTCCGCATATTCGTCCGTCCGTTCGTCTGCCTGTAGACACGATAACTCAATCAAAAATAAATAATTGTGTGTGCGTGTTTTACACCAATTAAGTCGAGTTCGTGAATGGTCAAAATCAGGTGGTGCTTCTTCTCGCTAGAGGAATCTTTGAAATTGTAAGAGATAGAAAAAAAAATTTTTTTAAGTAATAAAATGTCCTTTTTTCATAAACTCAGTATAAACTAGGTGTTTCTGCAATTAATTCAGTTACTAAAGTCGTTTTTCTTAAATAATTGAGCAAATTATGAAACAACAAACTACGAAAAAAATTGAAATTTTTAACATACAATGTATACGAAAATGGCTCACGCACCCTATTTTTTTACGAACAGAAAAACTTAATAATTAAAGGTACTAATTTGCAACTGCAACATCAAAAAAAATGCACTATCAACACAAGTCAGCTTGCATAATACAAGATTGCACCGTATCAAAAATATTAAAAACACTATATATGTTATACCAGATATGTTAAATTAGCATTTTTACTGTGAATGTCACGTGTGAGCGACGTTAAATTATTGAAAACCTCATCTTGACTATTTCAAGAACTCTCTGTAAAATTATACAGACAAAATAATTATTATAGTCAATATAACCACAAATAATAATAACCCAAGTCACTTTACCTACCAATTACATTAAATTTCAAAAAGTTCCCTATAAATAACAACTCTCATGATGTCCAGTCAGTCCAGTCCAGTTTGGTCAGTCAGGCGTGCGTTTCATTGTGTACCTACTAGTGTGTATATGTATATGTATACAGCAAGTCTGTTATTTAAATTCCATTTGGTAATCACACAATTACCAAAAAGGGAGGAGAAGGTTATAACTCTTAAAAAATTATTACATTGTTTTATATATTTTTTTTCCTTTAACGTTGTGTCTGTATAGGTTATTATCTAATAATAAAAAAAAATTTTCTGGTGAATTGATCTAAATGACCAAAGACCCAAAAATAAAAATAAAAAATAAAAAATAAAAACAAAACATTTATAAATTATTTTTGAGAGATAAGATTTATTATGGTATTATTATAATATTATTGAGATTATATTATTGAGATTATATTATTAATCTTTTGTACAATTTGCTTGAATACAATCAAATAATATGATCGTGTCCTGAAAATTTGAACAAACTCATTACTAAAATGTAATGTTAAAAATATTGTCAAGAAAAAGAAAAATCACCACAATGAGAACAGTAAAATTGGAACTTTTTTTATACGTTAACGATACGCAGTTCTTGTAAACTCTTACTAAATTAGATTGCATATTTAAATCGTATTTTAGACCTTCATTTTGGAATTTACTCGTAAAAATGATTGTGCATTTATAATACCATTTTCCTGTTCAAAATATTGACCTAAAAATTGAGAATTGATCCCGAAATTTTCCCAATATTGACAGCCAACACAATGCTGCTCACATTGATAGGATTTTTCTTGTAGAGTGTACTACACTCCCAAATAAGAGGACTTAGCGTCAGTTTATCCAGAGTCTATTGATATTTTTGAAAGTATTTGCTAACCATTTTTCTTTTGTAAAATAAAAAAACAACAGCACCACTCTAAAGTGTAATAAGACAACTCCTAAGGAACCCCTAATTTCGATGATGACATACTTAAATGGAGTTCATTCTCCAAATCCCCTTTACATCTCGTGCGCTCCCAATTTATTTCCTCGATGACATTGGCCTCCTTCAGGTAGAAATCAACTCCTGGAGGTTGATATTCACCAGTTGTGGAATAACTAACCAAAGTTGAATCTTTGGGATGACAATATACATATCTTAATTTTTATGACCAATCGGTTCATGTGTTTCTGTATCCTTAAAGAGGCATGCAAAAGTACATCAAATATACTGGTTAAAAAAAAAGCATTATAATACCTCTCTCATCATTAAGCCCTTCTATGGACTCGGTAATTATATTTATCGTAAAGTTCTAAGGAAAGAACAAATAGTCGTTCTAGTGGAGGTAAACTCAATCCAAAAACTGACTCGTAAACTTTAAAAAGACAATATTTGAGTCTCATCAAGAAGTTAAGATTACTAACTGATGTCCTTGTGGAGCATTGTAAATCCAAGAAATAAAAATTAGAATTCTTCTTCTTCTAAAGCGTCAAATCACAAAAGTTATCTGAGAGAAATGCCTTCGTTGAAACTTTTTTACTGGAAATTGTTTCTGTCTTTCAACGGAATAGTGCAAAGACAGAAAGTTCTTGGAGTGATTATTTAAGCTCAAAAGATTTATATGAACTTTTCCAAGTTAAATGGACAGAAATCCTTACTTAAAACTGTTTTTGACGAAAATTATGTGCATTTTATCACAAACGTCGTGATCATCATGAATATTGCATTCTAGGTTCATGCAATCAATAGCATATGAAAACATTGTACAAATCTTTGACATCTCCTTGTATCCAATACACAAGAATCACAGAAAATCATTTGTTTCAGTCATAATATGAATCGTGACGTGTATATTTATTTTTTAATATTTATGGGTATTGTGCGCCGTGATATTACTAATAGTTAAACTTGTTTCTTTGGATGGTTTTTTTTTTGTTGTTGAACTTTTTGTAACGAAAAAATTGAAAATAATTACTTCGAGAAAGAATTATTTATATGCTTGTTGTTTTTTGTTATTTAATAAAAATAATTAATAATTGAAATAAATAAGTTTTCTCGAACAGATAAATTTATGAGACTTTTTTGTTTTCAATTATTTTTGTGTTTGGTTGCCAGTTATTTATGGGTTTGTTAATTTGAATTAATTGAAAGGTTTTTTTTCCAACTATGGAGATTTTTTAGAAAAAGTTATTCGACTTTTACTATTCAATTCAACAAATACATAATTTGTTTTCGAAAAATGTGTTAATTGAAAGTTTGTAAAATGTTTATGACATACGTTTTACAATTTAGAGAAATTCTGGTTGTTTGTTTATTAAAGGTTAAAAACAATAAAATTTAAAATTTATGTTAATTTTTATTAGTTTTTATTTTGATAAATTAAACTGTATACGAAATTTTATGCTTACAAATAAAATTTTTATTAGTTTCACCAATTTTCATGAACTTTTTAAAAATATTTCATAATAATTTAATTACGTTGCAAAAATTCAACTAAAATATTATGAAAATAAATAAAAGCCTGGAAGCATAGAATATTTTATATTTATATCCCACCAAAAAATTCACAACGTTCAATTATATCGAAAATTCATTTTTTTAAACTTACTAATTTCTATTTAATGGATTAACGTGGACCCGGTGCTGGAGAGGTGTTTATTGTTTGCATTTAAAACACTATTATACAGTGTTTCTCATCGTAACAACTTTTTATGTTATACTTCATTTGTCGCGTTATGCGAATCCGATCAGAAAGTATTTTCAGCATGTAACCAATCTCTGGTATAACACTTGACTGATGTAATACTCGATCGATGTTATACAGTAGGAAGGCTAAATTTATATAAACTGAACTACAGAAATCGGTACAAAACCCCACAGAATTAGATGCATACGAAAGTAATTAAATACACAAATTAAGAAAACAGAGAATAAATTTAGACTATGGCCGAATTCCAAATTATGATTTAATAAAATTAAACCATATTCAAAATTTAATACCTGGATATCAAGGTTAGCTTCGATCAACACCCTCACCTTATTGACAATAACAACACCGCATGGTCAAAAAAGGCTACCACCAATAAATGGGTTATGTTAACCACACACTTAATCCCTTAATTGGTCAGTCAACTCAAATCAGTCTTCAGTCAGATCATATAAAAGACAAAACTTTTTTAATATTATTGTGAGACACGCACCAAATTAGCAACGAGCAACATATTTCTGACTCCATATCCCAGAGTGCAAAAAAAATGTACACTATATAAAGTTTGACTATTAATTCGAATCGGATCAATTCGATAATTTAATTAAGGAAAACATTGTCACATCTAATTACCTCTAATAAAATGTTTATTACTTTATCTATTTCTTTAAACAAAAATGTCTTCTTTTTTTTAAATTAAGATAATAGAAAATTTTAAGATTAGCTTCACAAAATAACAAAACAAAAAAATGTAAAAGAAAAGAATAAAATACAACATGAGAAAAATAAATGTACATAAAATTACTTTTTATGTTATAATGAAATTTACACGAGCTTTTAAAGATTAAATAATCAGCGCAAAAGGTATCTAAACATATATAGAGAATGAGATGGAGAACATTTTGCTAGCTACTAATGTTTTGCCTTGTTGTGTTTGTCTTGTACAAAGAATATTAATGGTACTTTTAAAACATTCAAACACTTTTCTCATAAAATAATCTCGTAAGTAGAAATATTTTTCGTAAGTGGTTTTTTTTTCCCTCATTTTTTTGTTTGTTTGTTTGTTGTTTCTATTATTTTTTCACATCACAACAAAATAATTTTGGTATTTATTATTTTTATAATTAAATTTTACTTATGTATTGCAATTTTTCTAATTGTCATGGATATTTAATTGTGAAAGTTTTAATTAATATTTTCTTATTTATTTTCATTTACTGCATAGTTATACTCGAATGTAATAAATATGAAGCAGTATGTCACATTCTTACTGTTACATATTACTGTATGTACAATTTGTGATCAAAAGTTTTGTGGAAAATGTCAGACTGTGATTTTAAGTTTAGCCAATGATCCCTCAGTAAGTTGCCAAAAGCAATAAAGTAATAAAATTGCTTAAAGTGATGTAATCAAATACATTATTCATATTATTTGAATTTCAATTATTGAAATATAGCCACACCTTACTGAGCATTCATTGGCTAAACTTGAAATCATAATCCGACAGTTGGCAGAAAAATTATCTCGGATAAAAGTTATTCGACATAAAAATATAACAACATTTTTTCGATAATCGAATAGATTCGATGCAAACCAATTTGGAAATGTTGAATGCCATATTTGTAGTCGATTATATCGTACACTTTTCCATAAAATCACAGTCAAATTGGAAGTAGGAAGTATATCTATCAAAACTTCCAAAAATGGAAATTATTTTTTCAAGAAATTCATAGAAAAATAGTCCATATTCGGATTTTTCTTTTGTGGAATTATTATGATATTTATTTGGCTATTGTGATGTTGAGTTTTTTGTGTTTTTTTTTAAATCGAACAAACTTAAAAAGAATTTTCGAGCTTAGAAAAGATTAACACATTTCAAAATAGTTCAAATTTTTTGATGAGTGGATTACACATTTTTTTTTTTTCAAATTAACTAAATCCTCAACAAAAAAAAAATAGCATTTTAATATTAAAATGGGATATAAATAAATGTAAGCATTTATTATGTAACAAGAAATATTTTATACAATTTAAATTCCTTAGACTCACTTTAATATAAATAAATCTCTTATGATTTTCAAGTATATACCATGCATACAGGGATGAAATTTTCTAAGCTCTTTTAATTATATATCCTTTTACTAACGCACACATCCCCTATGAGACTATAACACACAGAGGAAGCTTAAGGGTTTGTTATATTGCTTGCTTTTAAAACAAGAACAGCTCCTCTGTGCTGTTTGTAACAAGGGAACCCATGTGTATAGTAGCATTATGCACGTACTATGGGCCACAAAAGTATCGCTCATTTTTAAGATTTTATAGTTGATTTATACCTTATTCATTCGGTTTTCGACAAAATGTTTCGAATAAAAGTTATAAACACATTTAAAATTAACAACTTTTGCTCGAGGAATTTTTTCGAAAACCGAATGAATAAGGCACAAATCAATGATAAAATTTTTAAAAATAAGGGCTACATTTGTGGCCATGTGTACATTACAAACAACACTCACTGATATGAAACATTTTTAATTTTATGTTAATATAAATTATAAAGGCATTATAATTAATGTTTTATTTTGTAGGGGATAAATGTGGGAGGGTGTGCATTTTTAAAGGGTGCATATTCATTAAAATATTTTTTATGTATCACAGTTAATTCTTGATTTTTTTTTGGGGGATTAGGATACACTGGTTTATCTATTATTAATGGAATATTATTGCTTAATGACGTCCAATTTTTTGGATTAATACAGTTGGTACTTGTGGGTAAGATGACTACTACTAATTTTCCAATTGTACGTCTTAGCAAATAGATTTTTGAAATTTTTAAATGGACTATGGATAGTTTTCCTCGTAGCTACACAAAAAGTTAGGAGAACCTCGGTATGAATTGGAAGTCTCGAGAGCACACAAAAAATTATAGTTATATAGCTTTTGGCTTATGAAGAGAATACCTTAGAATTCGGTACCTCACAAATTTTTCTACGAGAGTAGTAAAACCAAACATGGATTTTTTTCGAAATACAGCTATATATTGATTGTTTCGAATTATAGAGTGTTTACATTCCTAGTAAGGAAGGGTTTAGAGCTTGAAGGATGGAGAACTAAGATTTATTTTGAGTTATATGGAATTTTGACTTTTCCAGATTCGGCTGTAGTTTTACAAAATTTTATAAATTTTAATATTATAAGATATGAGAAGTATTACACTAATTCCAAACCAAGCAAATGTCTGATATTTTGTTAAGTACAGAAATTTATGTTTGGAAATATTTACTTTTTTTAGTCATATGTAGAACCTATTGCATACGCATTAATACGAAAGATTATTTAGTATGTGCCATGATTATTTAGAGACACATGAGCTTAAATTGATTTAGTTATTTACTTTATAGATAATCACCAAGATCTCTTGAATAATTTAAAATGTTGCAAGGCTTGTAGATATAATTCTACGATTGCATATTCATTTAAAATAGGCGTCATGATATTGGCTGAACCCTCTAAGCACGTGGTTCTATTAGAGTTATCTATTTCATTCAAATTTAAAAAAAATTAACTAAATCAAATCATAATTTTAAATTAATCGAATGATTTCTTGGAAACTTTGAATTGAAATTTATAGTTGTACATTTCCTCCAAAGAAAATGTAGCTATTGTTTTTATACCAATGTTGGAATTTCGTAAATATTTCTTCAAATATCCATCGATCCTACCTATTAGATGTTAAAAATCACTATCGCTAAAATTT
This sequence comes from Nineta flava, assembly GCA_963920215.1. Taxonomy (NCBI): domain Eukaryota; kingdom Metazoa; phylum Arthropoda; class Insecta; order Neuroptera; family Chrysopidae; genus Nineta; species Nineta flava. The sequence continues at coordinate 54,035,181 of OY986041.1, forward strand.
GCATATATATATATATATATATATATATATATATGTACTTTTTTAAAATGTCTGTGGACTCTTTAGCGGTCACAGTTTTATTCCGATTGGAATGAAATTTGATATTTGAGTCGTTTTTGGTATTCTAAAGGTCAAGTTCGTTAATGGGTAAAATCGGACGAGGGGAAAGGGGGTTTAGAGGGAGGGGGAAACACAAAATTTGACTATCTCCCTTAATATTTGAAAAATCGAAAAATTTATCAGGAGTTAAGTTGTACGTACTTAGTTTTACTGTAATTTTGTTTCTTATCATTTTTCTGTTATATATTTACAGAAATATTTACAATTAAAGATTGAAAATTAAAATTCTAAATATCTCTGTTCACATTAGAGTTTGAGAAAAATGATCAAGTAATAAATTGTAGCAAACTTGATTTTCTACAACTTTACTCCTTATACATTTTTCGATTATTCTAATATTAAGAGAGATATATAATATTTTGTGTTTGTTTGACACGAATATCAGATATTATATTTCATTTTGATCACACTAAAATTATGACCGCTAGAGAGTGATTTTCACATATATGTATATATACATTTACTTGGGCAAGAAATCCCTCAATCTGTTTTTTTAATATAAATGTATTATATTTTTCGAACTGAAAATATCCGAACACTAAGTTAAAGTTGGCACCATAACGGTTAGTATAATATTAGCGTGGAACTTAATTTGCTTATCTCTTCCCAAAGAGTGACAGTTAATAATCCCATAGCCACGGTGGTGTCATATTGTCGGATAGTATGACCCAATAACGGCATCATCTATCCATATAAAATGCTTAGTCCTGAATGGCTGATTGACGGATCAACGCACAGCCTAAACCGCTGATCGTAGAGACCTGAAACTTGGAGGGTGTGTTCTTTGTATGACGTAGGCATCCGATAAGAAAGGATTTTCCGAAATTCTTCCCCTAAGGCGGTGAAAAACAGGGGCAAAGTTTGTATGGGAAAACGTGATTCCTTGGTCCAATCTACTTATAATTTTGCATAAACATTCAGTACATTTACTTAAATACTAAGTAATATAAGGTCTGTAAAATTACAATTTTCGTGGGCGAAGCTGCGACGGGCAGTGCTAGTCCATAATAAACGTGCTAATTAATTCCAAATCTGTATTAAACCATCATATTTTCAACGATAAGAATAATAATAGTAACTTAATAATTTTTTGTGTATAAATAGTAAATATATCTTTTCTTCGATTCGCAAAAACATTCCCCAAAAAACCTACATTATAAATATTTTAAGAAAATATATATATATATATATATATATATATATATATATATATCCCAAATAATTACATTTAGAAAAAAAAATTGTTCATTGAACACAACAGGAAAAAATTTAATTTTCCTTAACAACACAACAAAATAATGTAAATAAAATTTTCCAAAAAAAAGAAAATTTAAAAAAAAATTTGCTGTTAACAAGTAAATAAAGTTCTGTTTATGTATTTATTATTGAGAAGACGAACATCAATTTATTTCACAATTTATAAGAACACCACGTCCAATCGAGGAAGATGACGAAGAAAAAACACACCACGTACATCATTTTCACTCCCCCACCTCCACTCACATACACACACATACACACATATATACACAGACCCATGTGAATGTGTGTGTATATGTGGTTGTCGCTCAATAATAAAATGTCAATATATATAAAAGATAGGGGCGGAAAATGCAGCCAATCCCCTAAAGAAAATAGTATAAAGCTTTCCCCCGAGTAGTAGTAGGTACCTCTACACATACACTAATATATATTTGACGATGATGGATCAATATACTACTTGAGATGAACAGAGATGTTCATATATAGATGCATAATGTTCTCTTTGTTTAATAAATAAATTTCATTTAGATAAACAAAATAAAAAACCAGTTCGGATGAATTATTTTGTATGTTAGCTATAAAAAAATTCAATTAAACGGAATATCAAATAAATTTATTTTAGTTATTTACTTTTTTTTTTTGCTACAAGGGGAACATAATCGTGTATGTTCGTGTATAGGGTGAGACGAAAAATGTTTGTCTTGTATGTTGAAAATTAAGGAAATAATACCAAGTAGGTTCGTTAAGGTTTGTTCATTTTTGTACCATTAAAAATAATGTTATATCGTCATGACTTCATTTTAATAAATAAGCCAATCTATCTGCTTAAGGTACATTTTCCACCCTAACGTCGTTGTAATAGCCACAATGTCACCTAATCAGTTTTTGCCCCCCCCCCATCTCTCCGTCTAACGAAAATCTATGCTACAAAAAGGACATTTAGTTTAACCGATACTATATTGAATCGAATTATCTAAATTGTACTACAACATGTTTAGGTACCCATAATATCAATCACTTTACTTCCTCGAGTAAAATCTATGCTATTAGAAAGATTAGTAAAAACTATGCAAATTGTGTATTGAGAGCTGACCACTTTGGTCATGGCGTCTGTTGGCCAAAAAGCAACCAGTTTTAGTGTGCAGTATAAGTTATAGCCAGCCCAGATCTCTAATATAGTTTATACTTTCTATGGAAACAGCGTCGGACTGGCCATATAGTCGAGGTGGCGTTTGCCAGCCGGGCCCTAGCCTGCGCGGGCCCCCCACTGGCCTAGCTTGCGGGGTTTGCCACAAGCCAAGCGGTAGGAACGGTAGGGGGCCCGCGCAGCCTAGGGTCTGGCTCTTGCGACTTATATGCAAAGTAGATAGTTCATACCTACTTGAAATGAAACAGAAAAATTAAACTTGTTTTGGCAATTTCTGAAGGGCAATAACTTTTGAACGAAACAACCGATTTTGACGAGTATCATTATACACGACATTGTTTAAGATCATAGACAATAGTATAATACTAGACTGCGCATTCGATGAAATTCATGTTCCAATATTAGAAAGAGATACAAAGAAAGTTACAGTAGAGCTATCTCTGTCATTCATTGACAGTGGAACAAAGATAGAAACACTGCAAATCATAGGCTGTCTGTTTTCAATACAGAAAGTATATGAATCGCGCAGTCTAGTAATACTATGTCTATGTTTAAGATGCATTTATAAAATTATTTATGTTTTGAACTGTCTAAAACTCTTTGGGATGAGCACGTTCCACCTAGGCAGTAAGACATGAGTGACTCAGATTCTCAAATTGAGGAAAAAGACGACGATGTCTTAGACCAAACTGCAAAGGACGCCATATGTTTTTCCCGAAGCGGTTCGGACGTCTGCCAAAGTTGCATACCATGTGTATACAAACTTTTATCACAATATAACATGCACATCAGCTCGTACACCACCTTATATGTTGCATATTGTGTAATTCTCACAATTTCGTTCACGCGAGACGATTTTCAGAGCTGAAGCGCATTAAAACGAGGCTTCGCTCTCTATTGGGGCTAGAACTGTTGGATTCGTTGATTATACTAAACACAGAATCGGATCTTATCAAGGATAACGAGAATAGCAGCTTTTACGATCGAGTTATTGACAGCTTAGCTGAAACTTCTCCTCTTTTAAAAAAAATGTTAATTGGCTAGCTTCCGATTTGTTATACTATAAGTAATTGGAACTATATTTATCTAATAATATATATAGTTGATAATTAATAATATAAGTTGATAAGTTGATAATTTGTATATTTCATTATTTTCCGATAGTATCCCATCTGCCATAATCCCGTTCCGGGTCCCAGGCTTGTGGGGAGCCACCCGAGCTCTTTCGGCCCAGTCCGACCCTGTATGGAAAAACCTAATAATGTACCCATATTTTCCGCTTTATTATCGAAGTTTTATCTCTTGGATATAAATATTTAGTGGTCTAATTTGAGATTAGTGCGATTCACGACTAAATTGATTCTTAATCTATTTATTATTTCCAACCTTTTTTTTATTGACTAGTTACTTTCGAATTAACGTAATACTAAAAATTTGTAACCAATACAACTGCAAGAACATAATAAAGCCATAAGACAGTCAACTATAAAAATGGGTTGTATAATAGATTGCCTAGTAAATTCTGGAAACATACTCTAGAGATAAATAGCAGAAAAATTGGGCAAGCATTGTGCATTGCTTGATTCTCATTGAAGACAGAATTAAAACATTTTCTGCTAGGAAAAAAGCATTCAGTGCAGAATCTAACATGAGAAAAAGGTATCGGAACAGTATTTGTTAGTCCATAGATGTCTTGAACGACCTGTATTATTTGCTTCCACATTCTTACCGCTCGACTGTATCTGAAGATCGAGCCATTGGATATCAAAACATCAAGTCGGTCTAAATCTTCAGTAACAAAAGTAAGGTAGAAACTAGGCTGAAATACTAGGCACAAAACCAAATTAAGATTTGATTTAACCTAAAGTCAAAGTAGGTCTGAAACTCTCAAAAACTGAAGTTCCGTACATTTTCTTGAAGACATTTTATCATGCCTTCTATACAAAAAAAAAATGTTCTCAAACTAAGAAAAATCTCAATAGAAAAATATTTTACTCTGATGATGATTATCATGTTGTTCCCTCTGGTGGTGTTTCATTCAATATATACCTACACACATCTTCGCATCTATAACAAAAACGTAGAAATAAATAAATAAAAAATTGTAATCTTTTTGGATTTATTCAATGCGATATATACAAATATTTAACGAAAATAACATTTTCTCTCTATGTGCTAGAATATTATTTTCCTATACACAAAAACCTCCCCATTCATACCCCCCCCCCACCCGGACCTCATCCGCATATATAGAAAAGTAAGTACATACACATTGTGTGGTACAAAGGAAAACTTTTATTATGAATTTTTTTTTTTTTTTCTTTTAATATTATCAGATGAGTGTAGAGAAACTTATACAACAGAAAATGTAAAATTTTAAATTTGATTTAGTTTTTATTTTAAAAAAAGAAAAGGTATGTATTTTTGTATTAAAACTTTTGAAATTAGTTTTTTTTTGTGTGTATTTGAAGAAGACGAAAGATATTATTATCCACGTAATCATATTTTTCCCATAATATTAAAACAACAAAATACGGCTTCCAAAAATAAATTAAAAAACAATGATTTCAATCAAAATGTAATTATTTTCGTTCGTATAGAAAAAGTTTTTAATTACATAAAGGTAGGTTTTTATCTATACGAGATGGTTTTATACAATTTATGTTTAATATACGATATCTGGTGGTTAATGGTTGTACTAAACAAAAAAACAAGTGAAGAAAAATGTCAAAAGATCTGTATCTGTGTAAAGTGTGCTGTTTTTTCTGTTATAAATTGAGAAAATAATTGCCAGAAAACATACCTATCCTTTTATGAGACATTTGAACCTTTTCCTCACATTGATCGAAGTAATTTAAACACATTACCACGCTAGGCAAATCAACCCTCCTCTCCTTATTTTTCCAAACGTATTTTATGGCAAAACGTATTCAGTAGCAAAATTATATTAATTCTATGTTGTCTAAAATAAAACCACAATAAGTAGGATAATTTGGAGGTTTTTTACGAATTTTCGTCTTTAACTCATATTATCTTATTTTGAACGACAAGACTTAGTATATAATCGTCTTCAGCATCTTTTAATTGTAATATTGCCCATGATATCGTATCGTCCTTTTATACCATATAGTTAATTCAATACATACCAAGATATGTATACTTCTTATTTTACACACATCCGTCGTTTGATGCAAAGTCTGCTGATTTGTATCTTCGAAAAGATGATATAAATAAATAAGGACCCTAAGAAAGGAAATTCACGGCTTGTCACTAGCTTGGCTATTTGAGGAACCTAATTCTGGCTTATGGCGTAACATGGTATAATCTGTCCAGTTATATAGAGTAAGTAAAATAGTCAGTGATGTAAACAGACAAAAGCTAGGTTATAATCGTAATGCTTCAGAAAGGGTGGAAAACATAAAATCTGAACTTAACCCCCACTCTTCGCATATTGATTGCATTAATTAACCTAATTTTCCAAAAATGCATACTTAACATTCATCAAACCTATATATATATATATATATATATATATATATATATATATATATATATATATATATAAACTAAACATTAGATAAAATATTATATTATCGAATGATAATTAGTAAGAACTCTAGGTTTTTGAAATAAAATTTCAAATTCGCCCCCTTTGCCTAGATCAGTTTTTTGTATTATAAATACGTATTTCGACTACAATGTAGTCATCATCAGTATAAATTAGCTAGTCGTACTTTACTCTTTGACAATTAGAAATAGATCGAAAGTCGAGATCAATATTATATTTTAAATCCAGTATATTTTAATCTAGTTAATTTTCCATTTATTTTTATTTTTGTCTATTGATCTCGATTTTCGATCTATTTCTAATTGTCAAAGAGTAAAGTATGACTAGCTAATTTATACTGATGATGACTACATTGTAGTCGAAATACGTATTTATAATACAAAAAAACTGATCTAGGTAAAGGGGGCGAATTTGAAATTTTATTAGATAAAATGATGAACATAATTTCTTCGCTCCAATTAATCATCGCTCCAAAAACACATCACCTTACAATTAATTTGAACATATTACAACAAAGTTTTTTTTTTTTAAATAAATAAAATAATTAAATATATTTTCTACATAATTATACATTTACATAAATAATTAATACAAAATTCAATCATTTTACATATATTTTAATGTTGATTTTAATTTAAAATACATTGTTTACTTGAATTAAAACTATTTGATTATGTATTTTAAGAAAATGTCTATTTACACAAATACAATTAAATACAACATACAACCAGAGGAGCCAGTGAGCCAACGAACCAACAACCAGCAATAGTACCACCATCACAACATCACATCACATCTGTGTATGATTCACTGTATTTTCCCCCAAAACAAATGTATGCATGTTTGTTTTGTTTTAGTGTAGTATTGTAGTTTGGGTTGGTAACACTGTATATAATATATATATATATATATATATGTTATTTACTTAAATGAATTGTTATAATATGTTATTATTATTATGCTATGTTGGGACTTATTGTTTATATTGTTGACTATTTTGTTATTTAACTGGGCTTTTGATATTGAATTTTGCTTACATATTATTATTTATTATAATAATATATATTATAGCCCTGAATATAGTCCCACAAGCAATCTCTTCTACATAGTATACTCCAAATCCATGAAGAATAGATATATTAGGAGAGCGAACGTAATGTTAAAAAAACGGTCAAGAATTGGTGTAACTATCTTTTATCAGTAGAGGTCACTGGTGTCAGTGCCGTACGGAATTTAAATGTTTAAATGTAGGCGCCAAGAAATCACTTTCACATTCAGTTTATAAGAAATCATAGTTTTATAGATAATAAAAAATTGTTTTCGATTATCAAGTAATAATTAAATAAATATTAATAATAGAGAATTCTTAATAATCTGCAATCAATTCAAAGATGAAGAATCATAGTGATAATTTTGCAATTAATAATAATAATATACAATATATGTTTACAATAACTGACATATATTAGATAAAGAAAGAAGATAACAAAACTGGTAATTACAGACCATATTCCTTTCGTAAATGCAGACACGCATTCCTAACCTTAAACAACCTTCCACTCATAGATATATAACAGTATATCTATGCTTTCCCTGTACAACATCGTCCCATTTTTTCACATTTATAAAATTAAACAATTTTTATACTTACAATTTTTATTTGTAAGATGCGATAACCGTTGATTTTAATTTGTAATAATAATAATAATTCCGTACGGGCAGATTCGCACTGCCGCTAGTGGCGAAAATAATAACTATGATCTCTACACGTTTTTGAGGACACAAAAACAGACGAATTGCCTATGTCGTTCAATCTCCTAATATATCTATTCTTCATGTCCAAATCGAACGACGAACGGCTATAGTTTGGTTAGTTATAAATTAGGAATCACCAAACATACAGTTAATAGATTTTACTATATACCCAACTATAATAATATTATACACAATTTCAATTATTATTATTATTGCTTACATGATGGTAGTACTATTTCAATTATAATTTTATAATCTTCATTTGTTTTGTTTTAATTAATTATGGTACGTAATATTCAATAAAATTGCTGTTACTGTTTGAAAAATTTGAATATATGTTTTTGATAAATTATTATTAAACAGAAAAGTGTTGTTATAAATTAAGTAATATTGTGTTCATTATACACAACGCTTCGGGTGATTAATTTTATAATTTTTTTTGTTAACAGTACGTTATACTTAACACACTAACCTCTATATAACTGGACAGAGTATGCTTATGGGTATACACGTGAAATAACGTCTTCTGAAATGCCTCAACTAGCCAAGGTACTAAAACTTTATGTGTATAGTGGAAATATATGTGACATACACTTACACTAATACACATTCTTATCACACATACGCATGAAGCAAAACTTTTTTTGGCGAGTTAAGAAGCGCTTCAATTGGGGATAATGGCATAATAAAGGATAGTCTATCCAGTTATTCAGAAGTCAGTGACTTAACCACTACGAACTTCTGTTATCTTCTTCAAGTTAGACGTCTTAGTTAGGAATTCAACCACGAGTACTTATACATAAATTTCTGTTTTCTCATAAAATCGGTTGCAGCAAACCCATCACCAAACATAATATGAATACAAATGGAGAACAAAACTACAAAAGTGTCGCATGTTCATCGGCTATGTTTCATTTCAAATATTGTTAGACGAAAATCTTAAACAATTGTTCAATATTGAAACTTTTTAGTAACTTACAGAAAAACCCTCACGTCATAAACAATGATGACGTAAATGATTTTGTTAAAGCCACGGATATTAAAAACCGTAACACAAACTAAAAACTTGTTGACTCATTCAATAAATAATAAAAATAATAAAACGTTATAAGATTTTTAAATGAATATCTTGTGTCTTGATTGCATTAATAATTCAAAAGATATCATTTATATATAACAAGGGGACAAACTTTTTAGTTAATTGCCAACTCAAAGACCAACTTTTCTATATAATTATACTGAGAGTTTTTATAATATTGAAAGTAGGATCATTTATTTACTACGAGCTATATATTTTATACTACTACGGTTGTTTTTTTTAACTGTATCCGACCAGGGATTTCTCTATTGTCCAAAACAAAATATATGCTGTTTTCATATCAAAGCCATCAAACTATTTACCGCTCCATCTCTCCAGTTAGGTACAATTTTTCATATTATAACTTCTATTGAGTCTTTCAGTCACGTTGAGATGCCTAATTTTTGTAAGGAAATATTCAATGTTCTCGTTATTATATTTACAATGGGTAATCACTTTACTTTTTATTTTTATTTGATCATATTTTCAAACTTCCAATCAGCAGTTTATGACCACAAAGTCCTAAACGAGCAATTTAAATTATTTGACAAAGGTTCACACCTTACTATCGACTCTTTTGAATTTTGGAAATAAAGACCACCCAAAAAAGTTAAAGCAATGGTGACCATTTTTGCAGGACTTTAGCTTACCCATTATACATCTCTCGAGATAACGCCTATTTTTGCTTGGATTGTACTAGTCAATGAATTGATCTAAGAGGTGTTCTTCCGTAGAGTGTAACTTTACTTTGTTCAAGAATTACTTGTTTTCCCGAAATCGAGACTCAATAGTTTAAGCTTAATGATTATTTCAATGTAATTAAACGGCACCGTCACGGCACAGAACTGGTTTTAGAACTCCTCCTTGATCAATGTTTTGTTCTAAATACTTTTTCGGAAACCAAATCGGTTCGGTATAAATCGACTGTGAATATTTGAAAAATATACATCGCATATATACGCAATAGTACAAGCTTCAAATATTTTAACCATTATAAACATTTTGAATCCGGTTTTACCCATGAAAAACTGAAAGTAAGACTCCAATTTCCACAAAACGAACTTGTATTGTAGGTTATAAATTATAATAGTTTATGCCTGTACAAAAACAATTCGCCTCTAAGTTGACTTTCTGTAAAATTACACAAAGTCCTAGATAATTCTACCTTGGATATTTTCTAAACAGCTTACAAAAATCAATTTAGGATAAAATTAAATTTTACAATTAGTATTCCACATACAGACAGCACCGCGTTCGAAACTTTTTGTTTTGTCATCATTTAGTTAATTTCGAGACAAAAACAAATATATTGCATTTTATATAATAAATTATTTGTATGCAATAATTTAAAAAAACAATACAAACAGAATTTAAAACAATTATATATATATATATATATAGGTATATATATATATATATATATATATATATATATATATATATATATATATATATATATATATATATATATATATATATATATATATATATATAGGTATATATATTTTTTATTTTATTTGAGTTACTTTTTTTTAAACCGTATGTTTTTGTTATTTTAATTAAATTATTGTAATGATAACCGGTGCACATACAGTTAAATAAAATTTAAATAAATAAAATAATGAAATAAAAATAGAAACACAATGTAAATTCATTAAGAAAATACAAACATGGCGGGCTGTATACATGTATGTTTAAATAATTGACAAATAGATGGAACTAGTGTGTGTGAATATGTATACATCAATTAAACCAAACGAACGAGTGACATTATATGCGCGTGCGTTCTTTTTATAATAAAATAAAATAGAAAAAATTTACAGAATTCAATTTATAATTTAATTAATGAATGTTGAATAAATACAAGCACGTGAATAAACAAACCAAAAAAATAAAAATAAAACATGTCCATGTTGATTATATTCAGAAGGGACATGTGTAGATTGATGCGGAAAGGATATTGAGATGATGAAATAGAGACAGGATTTATGTATGTTTACAAACAAAAGGATTTTATTTTTCAATGTTGACAAAAAAGTTTGATTAAGTTTTGGGTTTTTAAAAACATTTACTCTGCCTGATTATACAACAAAATATTTGGCGTAAGTTTAATGTAAGTAATGAGTGAGCTCACATAATATTACTGGAAAATGGTGTTGATGACAATTGGAGCGTTGAAAATGCGAAAGTAGGCGAACAAGTTAAATTGGAGCTAACTTTGGGTCGTAAATAAGAATGGAATACCAACTTACGAAAAAAATATTTTTTGCTGGAATTCAAATTTCTCTTATGATTCTTTAGTAAGATACACAGCATCGAAAACCTTCTTGCGGAGGCTGGTCTAATTCTCTAGGTAAGCCATTTACTTACAATGTGGATTGAAGTTTGGTCAACAAATAGAGTTTAGGGGTCCAGCATTTCTCTGAATATATTTTGCAAACACTCGTTCCACTTCTCCTTTAGGACACTGCTTGCTCTTACGTTCGCAAATCGCAGTAGCTACCATGAGTTTATAATTCGATATGATATTATTTCTTGACTTAAGATCAATCACTCGTAACTACTATAGTAGAGGGAATCTATAAACCATGGTCAAGAGTTCTTAAGGACGTTCATGCATCTTTATTTAATCATCATAAAATTTATTTAGGATTTAAAAAAGTTGAAAACTGTAAAGTATATCAATAATCTTAACAGATCCGACAATAACCTATGTTTTGTTATGACGTTCACAGTGTGTTTGTGTATATTTTTTTACTGTGCGCTGTCGCCAGTTTTCAATACTTTAATAATATAGTTATTATATTAAGTACAAAAAATTATGTTCTCTCATAAGTTATGTTGAAGATTTGATTTTTAATCTAATTACTCTTTGAAATGATCGATGATAGGCTTTAAATTTTTGAGGGAGGATAACATCATAATTTAGCTAATCAATTCACTAAAAGAAAAATGCTACTATCAAGACTCATGAATGAACATCCTTAATCAAGTTAATCTTATTGTTACCCAGACACTATTCCAATCAGTCTAATAATGACTTCTTGAAGTAGTCATTTTTAAGAACTCCAATTTAAGGGCTCTTAAAGAAGTCTTATTTATGAAGTTAGAAAAAATAATTCCTCAAAAATTCTGTTTTAAGAGGTCTTGATGTACTCCTTAAGAGACGCATTGGACTTCTTAAAGAATTCTTATCTGACGTCCAAATCATAAATAAGAACGATATTTAGGTAGGTATTGATAAAGAGTTCATATTACTATCTGGGTAGTAGAGAAGCTATAAAGTTATTTCTAGTTTAATGTAAACTTACCGTTAGAAAAAGTCATCTACCTATTACACTTTATCTAAAGTGTAAATTATCCTTAAAAGTTGACCAACAAGAATCCGATTTTAAGTATCTTCAATCGATAGTCCTACGAAATGTTGAGTCACAATTATTATTTTACTATTATTGGTAAAGTTACTTATGATATCATAATACAAAATGGCGGCTTGAGTCGGGCTACATTTAAACAATTAGTTATATTTTTCATTAAAACAGATGAGTTTAATTTACAAAATAATAATTTTTTGTTTTTTATTAACGTAACCCTACCAACGCATACGTAGATTGATAGATATATTTTCTGGTATAAAAAAGTACTGTACTTCGACCTTATGGCCTATTGTATCCCCCTTTTACTTCAGTCTGACGAGATTCGATTCTCCCATATCTTGGCAATAGCCAAGAGCTTGATGATCAGGTCATCCTGAATGTTCATATATTCGGTGTGAGTTGCACCAAATATCTTGTATCTGCTGTAACCTAGAGATTGTTTCCTTCACGAACTCCCGATGAATATCGGCATAGTTCCTATCAGAATCGGCTGCAACCGCACATCCTACCAATTCCTAATCTACACACAAATATTCCTTCGACTCCACTCACATCTTCACATACTTAGGCATCAAAATGAACCTTATGGTCGAAGTGTAGCCCGTCCAGGGCAGCCGCTACAATCTATCTAACCGAGAGATTCGCAGTTAACGATAATGTGGCTAGATGTCTCCTCCTCGCCACACCGTCTGTACACAATGGATCCGTTATGGAGTCTCATTGTGAGCAGATGCTTCCTCAGGGGACATTGCCCGGTGATGAATCCGGTAACCTTCTACAGTTGTGTCCCATTCAGGTTCAGTGCATCGAAGGATAGCCTCTTGGATGGATTCCGAAGCAGTATTTTCCCGAGCTTTTGCTGCGGTATATTTTTCCAATTATCACGGTGTTTAACATTTATCCACTCGTTGATCACCTGTTGACATGCAGTCTTTGGAATTCCTAGAATAGGCTCTGGGCCTATGAAGGGTATTCCAACTTCCTTCTATGCTAAGATATCTGCTTTTTCGTTTCCTTCGAAACTACTATGACCTGGCATCCAGATCAATTTAACATTGTTCCCTTTTACCAGCTCTAGCAGTTCCGCTAGATAATCCTTGACTACCCCTCAAGTGACCTCAGTTGCAGACAAGTTCTGGTTTATGTAGCCTCCACTTAGGTTCTCACGGACGCAAGCCAATATAGTGTAGACTTCTGCCTGAAAGACTGTGGCATATTTCCCCAAGTAGAGGCTTATGATCCCTTCCCCAGTTTTGGAGCCGTCTGTATACCAAACGATTCCATTCTTGAGATAGGGTGGTTCTTCTTCCGTCCACATGTCCCTATCACAGACTACAGTGAACGGTTTTGAGAAGGAATATATTTTGGGAAGTATATCTGTGCCCATTTCAAAAACGGGATCTGAGAAACGCATACGTAATTATCACAGTTGAGCCTCTTTACTCTGTTTCTAATTATTGCAACTAGATGTTATAGTCCTAAGGAACAAACACCAATAGCCAAAATGATGACGAACTATAATAAATTTATTACAATTTTAGCCTGAATTAAAATAAAATCACTACATAAAAATTTTTATTTATAAAATAAAATAATAAAAATAGAAATACCATTCAGATAATAGAATTTATCTACACTTTAAAACACTATTGGATTGTGACTTTAACTGTATAGAAATATCTAAAGGAATACAGTAAAGCTTGTTTACAGAGACATCGAACGAACATCATGACAAATAGGTACAGGACATCGTCATGGTAAAGAGGAAATATAGGACAAATAGGCAGTCCCGTAACTAGGGCGGTGCCCAGGCACAGGGCGCAGACCCTGGAGGGACATAGAAATAACCAAACTAGGACCACAAATAATATGATAATATAATACATTCTTTTTACAAGTAATAGAAGTAAAAAAAGCAATTGGTAGAATAATTTCTGAATTTACGTGGCAATTCGAAAAACTACACAACATTCACCATTTTTTTAATTTTTTGACAGTAAAACACATTACTAATTATCTAGTGAATTTTTGACCGAATTAGAAACATTGAAGAGTCAAGTTGAAGCGACTATATTATTTGATAAATGTGAACATCAGTCAAGTCTAGGTCTTATTAAAGCTATAGTGGAACTAGATTTAAAGGAAATGTTTACCAATGTAGTAGTCGCTATAAAGATTTTTTAACAATGCCAGTGACTGCAGTTTCCTGCGAAAGATCATTCAGTAAGTTCAAATTGATGAAGACGTACCTGCGCTCGACTATGGGCCAAGAACGATTGTCTGGCCTAGCGATTTTGTTCATTGAACGCGACATAGCACGGCTCCTGTCGTATGAAAATGTAATCAAGGACTTCGCAATGAAGAAAGCGCGTAAAGTAAATCTTTATGTAAGTTTACGGTTTCACTTGAATCTCTACTATCTGTCTGTACTAATCAGTATTTGGTGTCATCTGTGTATTGTATAATTGGGAGTTTTGGCATATATTTTCGAATAAACGTTTTTTCACCTAATTCATAAAAGCAATTTATATATACTTCCTTGTTAAAAATTCTACCAAGTACTCATAATTAAGTATACAAAAATGTAGTTTTTAAATGATAGATTTATTTTTATAAACATAATCCATTTTATCGTCAGAACCGGGTAAGATTAGAAAATTTTTCAAGGGCGCACTTATAGAAGCTCGCACCGGGTGCTTGTCTTTTAAGTCACCATTCTATGCATGTCAGTATGAAGTATAATTAAAGAGTATACTTATGCAATTATGAATGGAAATTAGAGAAAAGAATCTGAACAAAAGAGCAATTTCAGCCGCAAAAGAACGCTAAATTTTTCAATTAAAAATGATAAATCATTTTTGGATAACCGTTCAGCCGCTGATATGTGAAGCGGAAGCAAACAGATTAAATTCAAATAAAAATAGTTTGATAGTCTCTATTACCGTTATATTTTCAAAGTTTAGCATTATTTGGAAATATTTTCCATGTAAAGAATCGACCTTGTGTAGATTACACTTTTTCAAAATCATATAATGTGGAGTTATACAGGTCCTTGGCGTGTCAGTGCAATGACAGTTCCATATCCGTGCTATCCGTGTTCCTTCAGTGATGTGTATTCTCACACATCAGTACCGTGTCAGTTCAGTACTATGATTGCCCTAATTTTAGACCAAGAAGAACAAGAATTCCAATGAAACAAAAAACGTAAATAAGTGATTGTTGATGATGAAAAATATCACGTCTGCGAATTTCTAAAAATTCGTTTTCCTTGGCTAAGAATTTATAAAACCACTGACTTCGATTCAACTCCACAGAAGAATATTATTTTTCACTGATACGGAAGCACAGAACTGACACTGTACTGACGCGCCTCGGCCCTGTGTAGAGAGGCCTTAATTGATCGTCTTAACGGGTTGATGTGGGATTCAATCAGGACTTCTGTATTTTGTCGTTAACTCGATACAAACTAATCACAATGGACTGTTTTCACTGTATCTATAGAAAATAGTATTATTAATTTCCCTGAAATCTAAATGGATTGTAATCAACTTATCTCTGTCTTTCGCAATACCCATATAGAGATAATCCTTTTATATTGAATTAAAACTGGTAATTTGAAATTATTATATATCGTTCTCTGTCTTACTATACTTTTATCACATTTACTTTTGGACTTCATATAATAGTGATGGTGCATCATATTCATCCCTTGCATCATCATCCACAACCACCATGGAGAGTATGTAGAGGAGGGTGTTATGTTATATACCCTCATATATATAGATATTATATACCTGCTGTGTGACATTCCTCTGATAATCACCTTTTCAACAACGACAAAGCTTTTGTTTTAACGAGCTTTTTTTATCATTCAGAAGCTTTTAATTGTATAAAAGACAGGCAAATATCGACACAGACACATATATTAAACATGGTTTTTCTATGTTAAAAAAATGCTCTTATCTATAATAATGTTCGTTGCTTTTAACTTGCATGTGCGTCTATACAAAATTTGTTATAAAAATTAAAGCTCCCTTGTTACTTAATGTAGAAAAATGGTCAGTTCCTGTTTAAGGGCTTTATTTCCAATGAAATTTAAATGGATAGAGAAAACTATTTTTATCAACTTCTATAAAAATAGTTTCCAAGTATAATAATAACCAAGAAAAATGATCATTCATTTTAAATTGGAAAAAAATTGTTTCCGAATTTAAGTTTTTTTATTTTTCCTTTGCATAATTATTTTCATGAAACAAGAAATTTATCGTGTTTTTCATTTTTTCCCAATGTATTACATAACCCGATTAGAAAAATATCAACAACAAAAAATTATTAACAGCTTTAATGGGAATCTAAAAACCGATAATAACACAGTAAAACCATATAGTTTGAATATAATTTTTTCCTTATAGTAAATAAATAAAGCACTCACAGGAAAAACTTTAGTTACACTCATGTCCATAATCGGTGTTGAAAACTAATTTTATTTTGTATATGGAAGTCGTTTGATTATACAACTTTAATGAATTAACGAGTATTTGTAAACGTTTACTATCGTTTTACAACAACAATCATAAAGGTTTTAATGGTTTTTATATAAAATAAATCATTTTTATATTCGTTTTAGATCTATTATTAAATTTATTCACAAAATCTTTCATTTAACGAAATTATCTGAAAAGCGCTTTCCCCTCAATATTAGCTATTAAAGGAGCTAAGTTTAATAAACCCATTAAAAATATATATTTTAAATAAAAAAACATTATTCAATTTCACTGCAATACAAAATTATATTCTGTAATCAATAATTTTTTATTTGATTATTATACACTATATTAATAAAAACTGTATTTTTATAGCTATTAAGCACGCATATATACATTTTAATAAATAAAAATTGATTATAAAAAAATCTATGTCTAATTATAATTCAACAACTACTTAATTTCAATTTTTAAAAAAAACACTGAATAATAATATAAAAATAAAATGTTGAAATAGAAACTAAAAGTTGAAATTTATGAAAAGAATCTTTTAAAGAACTCCACTAGATGTCAGATACAAAACTGTGTTGTGTGTAGAGAAGTGTGCACGCTTCTTGTTGTGAAACATAAAATAAAACATAACCTGTCAGACAGTTAGTGAGTTAACTCCGGTTATGATAAACATTTTTGTATAATGTTTCAAACAAGTTAACAATTAAACTTTTCGTTTATAAATATTTTGTGGAAGTGATAAAATTTAGTGATTTATTTATTTAGTATAGTTAATTTTTTTTACATAAAATAATTGAAGTTTTTATTTATAAATGAAAAAAAATATTATGTGAATGTTCATCAAAATCTTATTTGGCATTTTGTTGGTAAAGAAGTTTGTTATAATACTCTATGTGTAAAACAGTGATTTGTGTGTGATACATACAGTGACATCTATTATTTAACAAACGTACTAAATTGTAAGTGTTAATTTTGAAAATTTGTATAGTCGGAAAAGTCTATCATTGTATTCATAAATATCAAGATTATTGTTTTTTTTTTGTAGGGCAAACCGGATAACATTTTCATAGTTATTTTAAATAATAAAAATAAAACTGACAAACACAAAATATATATTTTTTAAATCTAAATAGGAAAATAATATTTTTAACAATATAAAATTTTTTTTTTAAATTTTATGCATGAAATCATTTAAACAAAAAAAAAACCTGGAAAAACCACCTTTTTATTCCTCTACCATCACTTCAATAACACAAATGGATATCACTACAATTTTTTATCATACAGTGGACTAAAAGGTGGCAGCATTGTCTACGATTATAGTAGTTGGCGGGAAAAAGAGGTGTATCGCACATTTATATATATCCTGGCTATAAAAAATTGTGATATTAAAGCATTTATTTATTCTCTGGATAAATTTGCATATAATGAAATTAAAAAAAGAAAAAAAAACAACAGTAGAATAATGTATTGTTTTATACAGCTTATGTCGGTTGGGTTATATAGCTCAACGGCTGTTTGCAGCGCCGCACTATATAGTGTTATATGTGTGTATATATTTTTTTTAAATTAATTTAAAACAAAAGAATGTTGGAATGGGAAGTTTATAGTAAAAATGGGTGACGGATAAACGGACAGGCATGAGCTTTTCGTACATTGGTTTGAGTTGTGGTTTAATGGGTTGCCAGGAATAAATTTATAGAATAATCAATGGTATGAGGCGGGTTAAAACAAGGAATATGATGGGTAGGGTCTATGATGAGGAGTGGGTGGCTTTAAATGTGGTTTGCGTAGTAAAAAATATATAAAAATTCAATTCTTTTTATATTTTTTATTATTATTTTCAAGTTTATTCGAATATAAATTATACAAAATAATGTTACAATTATTATTCCAATTGTAAACATTTTTTTTGTTTTATATTGTTAAATGTTCTTTGTAATATATATTGCAACCTTATCGTATTGTTGTGGACGGGATATATACAGTGAAAACTGTTTATTGTGTCTGGCGATCAGTGGAGGATTTTGATTTGCTGCCGCCCTAGGCCCCGTCTGATTTGCCGCCCTTTTGATTGCATCGTTTGATATGATGCCGTTTTTGGATGTGATTTCGGATAAGGATTTTGATTTATTTTTTTTAAAAATTATTTTGACGATTTAACGAATTGGATGTGAAAAAATATATAATTTAAAATTTTTAATGAAAAATTGCTTTTATAAAAAAAAAAGCTCGGACTTTTTAATGAATACTAAAAAAATGTTTAATTTCTTTCTATTAATTTACCTTATTGTTACTAAAGACGGAAAACAAATTTAGAAGTCGTTTCAGGGTGCTCTGTATATAGTGAGACTGATCTTATTAAGAATACAAAAATTAAAAAAGTTTTAGAAACATAAATGTGTTGAAAAAATCTTTTTGAGAAGCTTTTCAATTTGATTATTTCTTTTTTTTTGTTAAATAAATATATAACGTTATTTGATACTGGCTATAATTGTCTATTGAAAAATTATCATTGCATTGACAAATTAAAAAGTAAATTCAATAAATAGAATATTTAATACATTTTACTAGAAATTTTTAAATTTGAACTGCCCTTATATTTTTCCGTCTTTAAAATTTTGTCATCCCGAAAATTATGCCGCCCCTAAAATCATGCCGCCCTAGGCCCGGGCCTCACGGGCCTAGGCTTAAATCCATCACTGCTGGCGATATTGCATAGCACATAAGGTAACTTATGTATATTATTGCCTACGCCATAACGACATTGCATATTACGATATATCACAAGACAAAGTTTGACCGATCATATTTGCTGCAAAAACGCATTGTGTAGAAATTCTAATTACTTAAGTTTATAATTATTATTAGCCACCGTATCTATTATTCTTAAAAAATTAAAAACTATTTTTGATTTTTTATCCATTTTTTTATCTAGTGTTTATTTTTCGAGTTATTGGGGAGCTACTACACTTTATGCATGCAATGTATAATGATGACCCATGTAAACAGTTGTTTAAGGGTGTATACGTTTTGGGCGCTTACACGCTTTCAGCACCATCAAACATTATTTTTAGTGTTCAACTAGACGCTGTGTATGATGACAGAGTTAATTGTTGAGTTCCACGATAGACACCACACTCACAGACGCTTTATCCATTCTAACTCCCAAAACGAATGCTGTATAAGCGTTTGTTTATTTATCTGTCATGTGCACCGGGTTTTTTAGTGTATTCCATTGCATTTTTTAATTTTTTGAATATTCTATTTTATTTTTTTTGAATAAACAAAAAAACCTACATTTCCGATATACTTTTTCAAATTGTCAGTATAGCGGGTTTTGGTGTGATTTTAAAGGCTTTTGAAGTCACTCCAACAAGCATTCTATTACTTGAAAACTGTTTTCATCCGCCGTATCTAATAATAATATAATGCCTGCATTGCCTCTCTCTCTCTCTCTAGAACGCCATTTTCCAGAGTAACATAAGCGAACACGAACGCCAGTAAATTGCGCTTATGAGCGTGAGCGCAGAAAGCGTGGAAGAGGCCAAAACGAATACACAAAACAGGACTGGATTATTGCATTTTAGTACTACCAAAATTTTTGTCTAGTAGTATTTAAATCTAAAAAATTTATAATCGTGCATTTTTGTCTTCCCTAAACTCAATCGACTGCAATTTGATAAATAGCAAGTACTGTATGTAAACAACAAGATAGGCAAACTGGATAATTCGAATACTGGAATTAACTCAACCGAATTGCAAGACGAATCTAACCATAATAATTGAATATTGACGTGTTCCCATCTATGTCGCTTTGAACGGTTTTAACTGTATAATAGCTACCCTCATACATATATAGTAATGGTTTTAATGTAACTATAATATGTAACAAAGATTTATGTAACCGTTACATAAAACTGACATAGCCTGTTAAATCTTATTCTTTAAGGAAAATATATTGTCAAATTTTATTTGAAAGAATACAACTGCAATTTATAAGAATAAAAAAGAATACTCAGTCTAGGGAATGCTTTCCTTTCTAGATTTTGAGAATTATTATTTCGGTTGTAGTAAAATTTATCACAAGGTTTTTCATTACATCTTATAGGTTTCCTTTGATTCTCATTTATATTTAAAGGTAATAATTATTTAAAATAAACTTAAAATATATTTAGTGTGGTTTTAAATCTACCTTCGATTTTACTTGTGTATTAATTCTTTTCAATTTAGAATTTTGACTCAAGAAATAAAAATCGAATGAATATCCGACGTAATGCAAGTAAATGCAATGTTGTTGGATGACATTTTACTAATCTAAGCAATCCAAATTCAATACTTTTGTATTATACGAAGCAATAAAGCTCTTTTTTAACCCCCGACGCAAAGAGAGATGTGTTTGTGGAAAGTTTGAAACCTATGTGTGTCTGTCTATCTGTGGACTCGTAGCTCTCGCGTGGACCGATGAATTGAATGCGGCTTGTTTTATTAGATAGCTGGTTTCTTCGCGTTTCTTCACGGTTTCTTTGTTATTGCCAAATTTTCCAAATGCCTAAATTAATTATTCGTTTTGTATAAACACGTATTTCCACTATAGAGTAGTGTTCATCCGCAGTGTCGCGTAAGACAGTCATCAAATTGGTAACGATTAACATATATTCCTGGAGAATAATTACGACTAGCTAATTCATTCCAGTTAGGACTACTTTATAATCGAAATACGCATTTATACAACACAAATTATTGATCTAAGAATTGGGACAATTTTTAAATTTATTTTTTGCATGTTTGGTGGGAACATGTTTAAATTTTTTAATATTTAAAGTTTGTACTTTTTGAAAATGCAACAATTTTGGATCAAAAAAAGTGTACGGTGATGGTTGATCATCATGGGAACCATATTCCCATCGTTTTAGCCTCGTTATTAAATTAAATTTTTTGTAATAATATACATTATTTATATTTAGATACACAAAGGGTATATATTGATAATCCGAAAATAATAAAAAAAATTCTTAACAAAAAAAAAATAAAAAAAATTACTAATTATAATTTTTGTGTTATCACCCTGTTTATCTCAATTGTTTTGTTTGTTTGTAAATAAAAAATTATCCTTAACTCTATTCTAAAATATATACAGGATGTCTCATTTTAAACAATACTTCTGAATATTTTTTCAAGGAATCGTTTTTGTGAAAAAATAACCCGAATAAAGTTGTTTAATTCGAAGGGAGGGGCATCTTATGGTGATCTTGATTTTCATCTCTACCACGGCCTTCAAGGTTAGTTGATGATCAGCGATTTTCAAATGGGAACTTATAATTTGACAGAATGGGATAGGTGAGGAAAAAACAACATTAAAACTGGGTCACAAAGTCTAGTTTGTTTAATAATTAACCATTTGATAGCCGTTTAAAAAAATGAATTTTCAAAGATAAGATAACTCAAAAACGAAAAGAGATGATGACCTGAAATTTTGTGTGAGTGTTCTAGAGCTAAAAAGTAAAGTCAAAATCGTAAGAGAAACTTTGTAAGAGATAGAACAATAATTTATAGACAAAAAAACCTTTTTTTTTTATTTTAACTTTTGTTTAAAACTTTTTTCATAAACTAGTTTTTATTTTATTTTTTGTAAAAATAATAAAAAAATTTTGTTTTGTTATTTAGTTTTTTACATTTTACAAATTTAAATAACCTTGAAGGAATCAGGGTGAAAATCAAGATTACCATAAGATACCCCTTTCCGAACAAAACAACTTTTATTTCGGTAATTATTTGCCAAAAACGATTCCTAGAGGAAATATTCAAGTACAATGTTTCAATTGAGCCATCCTGTACTATATTTTCTCTAAAAATGTTATCAAAAATAACACAAAACAACCATACACACACAAAAACAAAAATATAAAAAACTCATAATAAACCCATTGTATTTTCCGCCCCATAATATAATACAACACAAAATGTAATTTTTTATAACTGACTGAGTAAAAGTGGATGTGTGTACGATTAGTAAAATTTACGATATTGTGATTTTTATTTTAGATAACGCCAAATGATGTTTTCAAAAAACAATTTTCATAAATTTATATTATGTTGTTATATGCGGGAATTCATCCTCTATTTTCCGTGAACATCAACTCCTCACCGTTACTCTATTACCACCACCCTCGCCCGCCCCTCCCACTACTCTTAGAAGTCACCTTTTCATAACCTTAGTGTATAAAACACACATATCGTAGTGTATGTGTAGTCCTTTTCTGAGTATATTTTACTCTGGTGTATACATAAAAAAGATTTATTCTTGATTTACAAATCGAATTATATATTTCAGCACTTTTTTTCGTGTGTTCTCCTTTCAAATAAGATTGAATTGTGTTATTTTCGTCCAATCTTGTTTGTACAATATATTAAATTGGATCTTAAGGACGTTATAACTAGATTAAGTAGGTTCTGGGACACACTTAAGATCGTGAGTTCCATTGTGATACCGAAAGTGGGCTATACTGAATTCTTAACATCATTTGGAGCTGTTCAAATACAGTAATAGTGTATTAACGCCAGTAGGCTTTAGCTCAGAGAAATCATCAAAGAATGGTTTACCCAAAAGAGTATTTAAAGGTCTGGACAGTGAAGTAGGTGTTTCAACCAGTGTCCTATGATGGCTTCTATATCATTGCCTATGGATGATCTTCAAAGCAAGATAATATTTTAGGAACGCCTTCAGTTATACTCTATAGCCAGATCTGCCTGGTTGTGCCACGAATACGTCCCTCTCCCCACCTTACATTGGCCTTACATTATATAAATTTTCATTACATTCCAAAAGTGGACATTTTGGAAATTCTTTGTTATCCGGCTTGTTTTCACGCTATTAAATCCAATTGGTAAAAATTTGTAGGCAGAATTAAGATCTAGATGATACAAAAAAGGATGCTAAAACATTGGTATAGATTGTAGAGGCTGCCCTGGACGGGCTACACTTCGACCATAAGGTCCATTGTGATGCCTAAGGATGTGAGTAGAATGGAAGGAATTTTTTGTGTATAGACATTGGTAGGATATGCGGCTTCAGCCGACTATGGTATGAACTATATAGATTTTGCAGAAAACCTTCTCAAGCATAGCCGGTTACTTCGTTCTTGTCCGTACACCGACAGTGTAGTCAATTAACCGCCCCTTTTTTTTCTTAATAATTGACAAACTGCTATATATACATATAATATATATATATATATATATATATATATATATATATATATATATATATATATATAAATATATGGGTGATACTTATTTTTCAACCTTCTAAAAGTTTAGCTTCGATCTCCCTATCTTTTTTGAATCAACAAAAAAGCGAAAAGCGATATATGCAAAATTTTAACTCTATCGGACAACTGTGGGGTGAGTCTAATCGAATAATTGAAAACTCTTTGAGCGAAAATTCAAAACTTCATGGTCAATGAATGTCTCGATTGAGCTCAATAGGTCTGAACTAAAATTTTGCAACAATTTTTTATTTTGTTGATTCATAAAAGATTAGGAGGTAAGAGCAGCAAAACTTTTGGAAAATATCTTACAGCTAAAGGCCAAACTTAAACATATATATAAACTCTTGTGTAAGTCATTTACACGGTTTTTTTGTTGTTCAAAATATATTGACATGATACAAAAATGTATTTTCATCCCATTATGGCCTGCTAAACAATCTAATATCACTACTGAAAAGAAAAACTATTTTGTAATTTATATGTAAATATTACAGAATGTATAGTATATATTGTTATATAAAATAAATTTTTAGTATCTCATATTTTAATAAAACATGCAAATAAACAAAAAACGAGGAAATTTAAATCAACTTATTATTAAAATGATCGTTGTACAGACATACATACATACATAATGTATTTTTATATACAGGGATGTTTATTCGAAATTCCATTCTTGTAAGAATTTAAGGATGAATCATGTTAATATCAATTAGGAGTTGTTTCGAATCAAATTTTTCTTTTTGTTAAAGAATATTAACTGTAGTGTATGCAAATCAGAAACATACTGCTTTTGTTCAATATATCTAAACCTAAAGCAGGAAACAAAGGAGGTTTATATACTCCCGAATATTACTTGATTTTAACCCCACTTCCGCCAGAGCGAGTTCTGTGAAAATTTTATTTTTGACAGCTCTACTTCGTTTCGTGTTTTAGATATTACCAAACACACATGTATTAGAGGTGGAGAGAAGAGGAATCGCTTTTTTACCGAACCCTAAGAAACCCAACCCCTCAACCTCTTCTATACTCTACCGCACCTGGTTCGTTTCCTCCAGCCCTGTGTTCGTTGCTCTACTTTAGTTGTTTTATCTCAGATTCCCCCATTTCGTTCGCGTTGAAGATTAGGTACCTCATTCTGACTCTCAGTCCAGACAGATCGCACTCTCCTCCAACCTCATGAGGGAGATGCCTTTTAAGCCTGCAGTGCCCGGTAAGCTCCCCAACCACACAGATCGATTATCAAAAATAGTATATCTGGTATCACAGGACTCCAAAACTCAACGTCGATATTCGGACACACATATATATATATATATATATAGAGTTTATGTCCGATATATATATATATATATATATATATATATATATATTAATGTATATTACTTTAATGGTCTTATGAAATAAAAGCACAAAATTATCTGAACTTGAGAAATATTGTACTCATTACCTGCTTAAAATTTACAATAAGTACGAACTTAATAATGATTGGTTGAAATGATTATCAAGTTTGATATTGGACTCAGGATATATTCATTAAAAAATCAATTTTTATATTGCAGTTGGGCTTTAGATTCCCTATTTTTATCGCATTCCAAATATTCAGTGTTAGTTAGTAACCGACAGAGGAATAATTTTTTTCCAGCTTTAGTATGTTTTCGTGATCATAAAAAAACATCTGAATGTTAACTAAACATCCGTTAAATTTCAAGAAGACATTTAAAATCATATTTCATATATTCAAAAATATTCATTCAAGCAACGAAGAAGTTAGTAGATGATACTTTTTTACCTCAAATGCACAGGGTGATTTGTTAGCTCAGGAACACACTTTGACAGATAATAGCGATTTCAAGAAAATAATTGAAAATTACGACTTCTTGTTAGTATACATATGCTTTTGTAATCTACAGTCATTACAGTTGTTTGAGCTGAAATTGGGGCAAAAGTTTATGAAAAAAAAAGTTTTCATTAAGTTTTTGAGTTTTTTTATCTCTGATCAATAGTTCCAATACACTTGGAACTAAACTTATCTCTATACTAATATTATGAACAGGTAAAGTTGTAAGTTTGTACGAGGTAAACTTTGGAACTACTAGTCGAATTCTGGAAATTATTTCACTGATAGAAAGCTACACTATTTTCGAGTGGCAGCTACACTATATTCGTGTCCGCGGGGCAATACTCAAGCTAGAGAGACCATCGTTGTCAACAAATACATGCATTGAACACGTGAACATATTTCAAAACAAACCGGCTGCGTTCTATCGTTTTCGTTTTTTATTAATATTATTTTATTATAAATATGAATATAACGAATGGAAACAATAAAAATAATAACAAGAACAAATATAACAATTAAAACTACAAATAAATATTTATAAAAAAAAATCAAACAATCGGAATGATGGTTGACAAAAATGAGAGCAGTTTGAATAACAATTTGCATACGAATAAACTGAGACTTGTAATAATTCAGATTTAATACATCATCACCAAATCATCCTGTAGGGTAAAAACTTGACTCACCCACCACCAACAAGACAAGTCAAACTAATCTACATAGAACGTATATTTAAATAACAAAATCAATAAAGTCAATCCATATAATAATAACAAACCAGATATTAACCTTTTATATTTTCATTTGAATGCCATCTTACTTACTAAACTAATGCAAATTACCTGTAATAATAATGGAAAAAGAAAAAAAGTACAGCAGTTTGACATTTTCAAACAATAATAATAGTAAGTAATAATGGTTGTTTTTTTTTTATTAAATCAATATTATCACCTTATCAGACACATATCAAATAGACACACATATTTAACAGGTTTCATTTTGTTATTACCCTTTGAACAGTTATTACCTTTTGTTCTCATTATTTATTAATGGTTGTTCAAAGAAAATGGATTTTAAATAAATTTTTTTTAAATGCGCATTTTTTTTCACATAAAACAGCAATTATGTTAATTGATTTTATAGCGCAATTAGGAATATCCGTTGTGCCTATTTCTAATCCATAATATGTATATTCATAACGATTGTAAACACGAAGGCTATGAATCCTAATCATTATGCCCATTGGATTACGTACAATCTGTGATCAAACGTCGGGTACAGTATGTCGGCAAATATATTCACTTTGAATTTAAAGCGATAACCAAAGAGCTTTTAGCAGAGTAGGACCTTTTTATACCCGGTATATGTAAATATACAAGGATATATTAAGTTTAGTCTCGACTTTGATCGCAGATACAAATGGTTGACATAGGTGTTCATAAAATTCCCTAATTCGGCTATTTCCGTATGTCCGTGGACACGATAACTAAAAAACGAAAAGGGATAACTAGCTGAAATTTCGTGTGTGTGTTCTATAGCTAAAAAGTAAGGTCAAGTTCATGAATGGGCAAAATTGGACCATTTATGAACAAAACTACCAATCTTCGAAACCTTAAAAGATAGAACAAAAATTTAAAAACAAAAAATGTCCCTTAAAAATAAACAACTTTTGTTATAAACTTTTTTACATAAATTCAGGATATACCGGATATTTAAGCAATTAACTCAGTCATTTGTTATTTTCACGCGTTTTTATTTTCGTGTTTGTTGGATACCGTAAGAAAAAAAGAATCAATTTTCATTAACAACCGGAGTTTTTACTATTGCAGTAATTTCTAGTCCGAATACTTTTTTAGTCCGATAATGGTTAAAAATTGATCAAACAATCGTATTTTATGAAAATAATCAAATTTCCTTGGATACCTGTAATTTCCTTGATTACACATTGATTAAATATTATTATAAAAATTAGTTCTAAGAAATAATTATAGAATAACAGAAAAGAATAAATAAAAGTAGCATGATAATAATCTAATATTGTTGATAAGTAACAAGAAATAAAATTTAAAAAAAGTATTAATTTTATTAAATAGCCGGTAAAGTTATTATGTAAAAATAAAAACAAATAAATAATTTAATACATATAATTAGGAAGTCATTAATTTACCAGAATTAACCCTTGAACTATTCTCTTGTTATTTATTTGTCAATAAATATAGTTAACGAATGGCCTTTAACAAACTATAATAATAATAATTTCGCTACGCAATTGATTCTATTTTATATAATTTGTATATGGTAATTACTTATATACTCTTCACTACATAATGGAATTTATATTGTGTGAGTTTTAAATTATTTTTGATTATTTGGGACAAATTTATTTGAAGTTAGTTTATCCTAATGTTTGCAGTTTTTTGGTCGGAAATATAACTCTGTATACGCATAATTTTTTAAAGTGATTTTATTAGTTTGACCTGTACGTATCTATCTATCTATGTATGAATGTAATGGAATTTTGTGAGTTTTCATCCACTTCCGGACGTCTAAACAATCTGAAATTTTGCAGAGGTTTTAAGAACCGCCGATAATACAATAATATATACACAAAATAAAATTTAAAATTATTAATAGTAAAAATACAAATTTGCATATATCATAAGAATTTATAATGTGATAGATTGTAGAGGCTCCCCTGGACGGGCTACACTTTGACCATATGGTCCATTGTGATGCCTAAGGATGTGAGGACATGAGTGGAGTGGAAGGAATTTATGTGTATAGACTTTATATATATATTTATGTGTATAATCTTTAAAAGCTTATAGCTTCCTTGATATTTGTCGAATTTTAATTTCGTTTTTAAATATTATTACAGTATTAACAGAATTTTCATATTCTGAAAATAAATGTGAAAAAAAATTTTCATGCATATTCCCTATTGGTAGGATATGCGGCTGCAGCCGACTATGATAGGAACTATACCGATATTCATCTGGAGTTCGTGAAGGAAACTGCAGAAAACCTTCTCAAGCATAGTCGGTTACTTCGTTCTTGTACATACGCCGACAGTTTAGTCAATTAACCGCCCTTTTTTACCCTAATTGACAAACTGCCGATGTCGGGATTC
The DNA here is from genome assembly GCA_963920215.1 of Nineta flava. Classification (NCBI taxonomy): domain Eukaryota; kingdom Metazoa; phylum Arthropoda; class Insecta; order Neuroptera; family Chrysopidae; genus Nineta; species Nineta flava. The sequence continues at coordinate 54,064,229 of OY986041.1, forward strand.
GAACCCATAACCTCCCAGTTTCCAAGTAGGCATACTGCGCAGACATAACGCCTTAAACCGCTCGGCCACTTGGACTGGTTATAATGTGTATCATGTAAAGTTTCTATAGAAATGTCATCTACAAATTTTTAATAAAAAAAATGGCATTTCCAACTGTTAAAATTTAGAAAAATATAATTATTTGATATAAATTTCTAATGCTATATTCGATATACAGTTTTCTTTGGTAAGAATTGGATTCATTCCATTATACGTAGGAATAATAATGAAGAATGAATCTACAACACAAAAAATTAATTTTGTTTTAAGATTAAAAATAAAAAAATATAATTTAAGAGTTTTAAAAAACTAAAAAAACATGCTTTTATTGGAATATGAACTAAAAAATGCAAAATAAATTGAAATAGAATAAAGAGATTGACAACAATATTAACTTTAATGTAAATGAAAGCATGGGGTGCTCTCTACTTACGTCTTCATAATGGCTCTACTTTTACAAGAGTAAGTTGAGAGCACCCCATTCTTTTGTTTACATTTTAGTGAATTTTGTTGTCAATCTGTTTATTCTATTCTATTTTAAATTATTCTAACAAACATCTTAAACGAAATATTTCACAGTATGAACCGATTTAAAACAATTGACAATTTAGAAAATTTCGATGGTACCTTTTTTTTTAAGATAAAACGCTGTTTACCTTATCTACGATAAATTATTAACAACTGTTTTATTTTTGTTTTCAGAGAAACGATTTGGATTTATCTTTAAGTATCCCACACTCATATCACGCAGCTAACGGTTACAACATGAACGATCAGGTAAGATTTTGTTAAATTTTATTTAATATATTTAAAAAATTGATTCACAACTAAATCATTCCTAAATTGCTAGAAGAATTGGTAATTTTTTTAATTTTTTGAGCCATTTACCATTAATTGTATTTCAATGTAAATGATAGTATTGGTGTTTGTTCCTTAAGACTATGCCATATGTTGGCAATAATTATAAACAGAGTACTCACGCTCAACTGTGATAGTTAAATATGCGTTACTAGAGTTAAGTTCATATAATAAACAATAAATTATTATTTTGTAAATGAAACTAATATTTTTTTATCAAAAGTATAACTGTTTAAAAGTAGCCTGACTAAAGCCGCCATTTTAGAATATGATGTCATGAGTAACTTTATCAATAGCCGATAGTCATTCTCGTTTTTAATATGAAAACAATAACGCAGTATTTATAAAAGGTTTGCAAAAATTTACACATAATCGAATGTAAACTTGTCTTAATTTTTCGAAATTTGAGAAACAAAGCTAATAGCTACCTCTAGAGAGTTTAAATCAGAGATAGCTTTAAAGGCTTTCAAACTACTGAAGCAGTGATTATCAATCACTGTGCCACGGCACTTTTGTGTGCGGCCAAATGTTAGAAATGTATACGGTAAAGTATTAACCAACATAAAAACGAAGAAAAGATCGAGACTGTTAAACGTAGAAGACGATATGAGAGTAGCATTGTCATTTTTACGACCATATATAAATGAAATTATCAAAAACCATCAAGTTCAAATTTCTCATAAATATTCTTATTATTAACTTGAAATGAATCCCTTAATAAACGTACTGTTGTTTTTGTAGTACATATTATTTTATTTTACATTCAAAATTAGTATCATAAACTATTTTACACAGTGTATTATAGGTAAGTAAACAACTTTTAAACTTATCTTTTTCTTTGAGTGCCGTCAAATTTTGAAATCCTTAAAAGTCTGCCGCTACAAAAAAAAGGTTGAGAATCACTGAACTAGAGTGTTATAGAAAATTAATTTTATTTTTGATTAGTCTAGTGGAATCATTTGAATTAGTGCAAAAAAATGAGATTACCTCTTAAAAAATACAAGTGGAGATTTTTGTACGAAATTCTCTTAGTTTCGTCACTATGAAAACGTAACACAAAGTTCATAACGAAATCGCTCTTGCAAAAAAATCAATTTTTCTCAAGTATCTCGTAAACTATTTGGGTTTTACGTTAATGAGGTCATTATCAAAATTATTCTTAGCTAATTTTACACAAAAAAAGTTCATATACAAAATTTGCGTAGGTGCAATATTGAAAAAAAATTCGTTACGCAGGAGCTGCTTCAACTTAGCGAATTTCCTTAGAATACGTAAATCACTTTCTAGCGGTCACAATTTTAGTCTGATCAAAATGAAATGTCGTATATGATTTTAGTATTTTCGAGTCCAATTTTATTAATAAATGACAGACGTCGAGGGAATGTAGGTGGGGGGGGGGGTTTATAAAGAAAGAAGAAAACACAAAATATAAAATATCTCTCTTAATATTTGAACAATCGAAAAATACGTAAGGAATAAAGTTGTAGAAAATCAAATTTTCTACAATTCATCATCTTATCATTTTTGCTCAAACTCTAGTGTACAGAGATATTAAGGAATTTAATTTTCAATCTTAAACCGTCAATATTTCTGTAAATATTAATGTAACAGAAAAAATGATAAGAAACAAAATTACAGTAAAACTTAATACCTACAACTTTACTTCTTATAAATTTTTTGATTGTTCAAATATTAAGGGAGATATGTCAAATTTTGTGTTTCCCCCTCCCTCTAAACCTCCCTTTCCCCTTGTCCGATTTCACCCATTAACGAACTTGACCTTTTGAATACCAAAAGCGCCTCAAATACCAAATTTCATTCCAATAAAATGAAAACTGGCCGCTAGTGATTACAGACATATATATATATATATATATATATATATATATATATATATATATATATATATATATAAATATATATATATATGTCCATAGATATATATATATATATATATATATGTATATATATATATATAAATATATATATATATATATATATGTATATATATATATATATATAAATATATATATATATGTCCATAGATATATATATATAAATTTTACAGATGGTGGTTTTTGACATCTACTAGGTAGGATCGATGGACATTTGAAGAAAATTTGACTTCGGTACGGGACCAACAGCTCTATTTCCTTTCAGGAAATTCGCTAAAAAGTAGCCATGAACAGTAATATGATAAAAGTTTAAATTAAGATCTATATCCAAAAGAGAACTGATGTTAGATATACTGAGAAAATTCGCTAAGTTGACGCACTTTCTGCGTAACGAATTTTTTTATTATCGTGTTTAGATTCTATAAATGGAATAGACTCAATTTTCATTAAAAACTTGAGTTTTTTTTTTACGATTTACAAATTTCTATTTTGTAATCGTAAAAAAAATAATTTGATCAACTGTATTATGATGGTACTCTAAATGATTTAAACGTAGACAAAATGAAATAAAAAAAATGTTTTCATACACATTATAAATGTATGTATGATGATAGCATGAAATTACCATACCAAATAACCCTCCACACACAAAAGAAAGATACAAAAATAAACCAATTTTAAAATTATCCATGCTTGAATAACGAAAAAAAATCTAATCAAATATTTTTTTTTTTTAATATTAGTATAAGCAATATTTATATGAAGTTTAATAATAATTCACATACATTACAAATATTTGCATACATGAGTTATTAAAAATTGATTACACGTATGAATTTTTCATCTATGATGCTATTATACTATATGGGCCACAGAAGTCGTGACCATTTTTCAAATTTTTATTATTGATTTGTGTCTTATTCTGTGGGTATTTGAAAATAATTCGTTACGCAGGAGCTGCGTCAACTTTCCTTAGAATTTACTTAGAATAAATCACTCTCTAGAGGTTACAATTTTTTTAATATTTGTTTATTTGTGTATACTTTCGTGTCAACATACGATGTTTGTCCAAATTCCTTTCGGTTACGTATGACAAACTGTAGAAGACTATAGCGCATACTCCGACACATCTCATTGTCATTGAATTTATTAATTAAACCAAATACTGATATGAAAAAATTAACTCGTCAACCAGGAATCGAACCTCGGGCCTCTGGATATCTAGTCCAGTATGCTTTCCTCTACACCAAAGACGATTGTGATGCAACAGCCAACTTTTTCATATTATTCTAATTTTTTATTTATTAGACAGTATTAACTTCTGCTGAAGTGATATTTATTTAATATTTGTTTATTTGTGTATACTTTCGTGTCAACATACGATGTTTGTCCAGAAGTTAATACTGTCTAATAAATAAAAAATTAGAATAATATGAAAAAGTTGGCTGTTGCATCACAATCGTCTTTGGTGTAGAGGAAAGCATACTGGACTAGATATCCAGAGGCCCGAGGTTCGATTCCTGGTTGGCGAGTTAAATTTTTCACATCAGTATTTAGTTTAATTAATAAGTTACAATTTTAGTCTGATTAAAATGAAATGTCGTATCTGATATGATTTTAGTATTTGCAAGGCTAATTTTATTAATAAATGGTATTGGTCAAGGGGAAGCGGGGGGGGGGGGTATAGAAAGAAAAGAAAACACAATATAAAATATCTCTCTTAATATTTGAACAATCGAAAAATGTATGAGTAGTAAAATTGTAGAAAATCATGTTTGCTATTCATTACATCATTTTTCTGAAACTCTAATGTGTACAGAGATATTTAGAATTTTAACTTTCAATATTCAATTGTAAATATTAGTGTAACAGAAAAAATGATAAGAGACAAAATTATAGTAAAACTAATTTTCTACGACTTTACTTCTCATGAAATATTTGATTTTTCCAATACTACAGGAGATATGCCAAATTGTGTCACCCCGCCCCTTTTTACCTACTTTTACCTTTGCCTGATTGTACCCATTAACGAACTTGGATTAAAATCGGATTAAAATTGTGACCGCTAGAGAATCTACAGACACATAAACGTATATATATATATATATATATATATATATATATATATATATATATATATACATATATATCTGTTTATAGTACATAGGTACACTCCCGTTCATAAAAATTGAACTAGTAAGTCACATTCTAAACGTATATATTTTACTTGCATTTCCTTTCAGAAAATTCGCTACAAAATGTTTCGGATAAAAGTTATGCATTATAAGTATACTAACAAACTTTATTCGAAACATTTTTCGAAATCTAATGAATAAGCACAAAAATATGGATACGACTTCTGTGGCCCCATAGTACTTCCCATGTACTACGGTCGACTCTCTGATTCTCTTGACTCTATGTTACTGGTGGTAATAGAGGTATTGTTTGATAAATATTCTCTTCTCAAAGTATCTGTGTGTGTAGTAGTGTAACGAATGACGAATAATGAATACAAATATTTTTTCATAATTAAATGTAATTTATTTATATTATATTATGTAGTAGACTCGAAAAAGTAAAATATTATTATTAATCCTTTTCCTTCTTTTTAACTCATCTAGACTATATTGTAAAATGTGTACAATGATGTTAATTTATATTGGTTAACCCTCGACGCTAAAAAGGGGTGTTATATGTATTGAAGCGTCTGTCTGTGGGTCTTTCTGTGATTTATTTGACTGCTGGTTTCTCTGCAATGGTTCTTAGCTATATGTTTGATAAAAATCGGTTCAGTTGTTTGAAAATTATCAGCTCTTTTCCAAGATCATGTATGTATAGGCATTTTATTAGCATTATCATTTTACATATAAATCTGGTGGAGGTAACGGGAAGTTCTTATTATGTTTCATATTATTGCGTTGGGTTTTTTTTAAATTTTGCTTGTACAAGCAAGCTTTTATTGAACTTCACCTGTTAGTATTTGTTGGTCAAATCTTGCAATCAAAATTTTGACTAGTTCTAATTGAGTTAGATCTTTCAAATTTTGTACACGTTAATAAGTCACGTGACAATACAATGTAGTTTAGGTAATTTCGACCTATTTAAATAGTATATGAAAATATTCGCTAAAAGAGAATATGGCGGAAGTGTCGATAAATATTTTAAGTAGTGGAATCGAAATTACATTGAAGTTTTTTAGTCTTATAATAAAATAATATAAAAAACAACATTTTTAAAAACAAGTTTTTATTTAAGCTAAGATCTAAAACGAATAAAATAAGTTTAGGCTTTCGTTAAGGTAATCCAATGCCAAATGTATACTTTCTTAAGTAGGCATATCTACCTACACAGTCCAGCCATATCAACAAACGAAATCGCCCAATTTGATTGGGCCCTTTGATAACTGGATCCTTTAAATCAGAACTAATACAAGTCTCATTTCATTCGTATACGAATTGTTGTTTACTGCTACCAATTTTGTGATCTATCATTTGGATTGTTTCTTTGATTTTTTTATAATATTTATTTTTAGTTTTTATTGTTATATTGGTTCTTGTTATTATTTTTATTGTTTCCATTCGTTATATTCATATTTATAGCAAAATAATATAAATAAAAAACAAAACGATAGAGCGAAGCCGGTCGGTTTCGACATTTGTTCACGTGTTCAGTGCATATATTTGTTATTGTCGCTGGACTCTGAAACTTGAGTTTAGTATAGATCCTTATAAAACGAAATCTTCATAAAAGTAGGTATCAATTTATTTCATTGGACAGGTACTATAACTTTAAGATGTTTTGTAATAATTAACGGTAAACCGTCGATTTAATAAATTCATTTTGAACTTGAACTTTATTGGACAGTGATTGGTTGATTAGCAAGTACTTGCCGAACTATGTATTTTCTTTACAATTCGCACGACAAGCTTTTTAAAAACAAACAATACAACATAATCTTTGACCAACAAGTTTCGTGTTTGCACTCTGGCGAACAACTTAGAAACTACTACAAGTAGATTGAATTAGTACGCTTGTCCCCTGCCAGAGATTCCAATTGATGAAGCCATGTTCTAATGAAATACTCCTAATAGTGATATTTATTTGAACTGTTTTCGAAGTGATATTTTTAATATAAGCCTAATTCACATATTCTGATTACCACACTGTATAAATATGTAACAAAGATAGATGTATACCTATTTCTATATATTATTTCTCATTAACTTCATATCGTAATATAAGCGATGTGCACGTTTTATAATAGAAACTGGAACAATGTGAAAATTATCAAATTAAATTTTAATCTACATGCTAATGAACCAACACCCCATAACTCACACCCTTACAACGTCTCTATACCCTCTACACTCTAACCAATAAAGACTCTTTATACACCATCATACCATTCCACAATTATGATATGATGCTCAGAGAAGTTTGACTGTGATATATTTTATCTATCTCTTTTTCTCTTGTTACTTCCAACATTACAGTTGATAGTTTTATTTGAATATTGTTGTAGTAATAATAGTTGTGTTATATGGGAAGTTGCAAAGATTGATTATCAAAATAGAGTTAACGATGATAACACGTTACTACTTGCTCTGTTCGGCACGTCATCTTGAGCTGAGCTTGTACAGAAGAAGGAAGCGTATACATGTTTGTGTATTGTTGGTGGTTCGTTAGTACATGGTTAGTATTTGGTTGCACTGTTTCTTGGTTAGATTTGTGGATTTTCAATGATTTCATTTCATGAACTTATAAAATTCCTCTCTTATTTTTCTTATCAAAATAATTTACTAATATTGTTAACGACGAAATGCGCGTGATAACCTTTAAATCTGAATTAATACAACTCTCAGTTCATTCGTATGCTAATTGTTGTTTACTAGTATCATTTCGATTGTTTGTTTGATTTTTTTTTAAATATTTATTTTTAGTTTTTATTGTTATGTTTGTTCTTGTTATTATTTTTATTGTTTCCATTCGTTATATTCATATTTATAACAAAATAATATGAATAAGAAATGAAAACGATAGAACGAAACCAGTCTGTTTTGACATAATGTTTACGTGTTTTCCATGATTTTATTACTGTCGATGGGCACTGAAGCTTTAGTTTAAGATAGTTGTAAAAGATTTTAATTTGATACTAAATCATTGTTAGAGGTATTCCATTAGTATACAAAATATTAAAATTATTCAAAATATTTTTATTTTTAATCAATACAAAGAAAATTTATAGGTAAAAAATTAATGTGCGATCACCATTTTTGTTAATTAAATTTTGAAACTGGTCTTCATAAAATCTGCCCGTCAACACTACAGCTCAAAAACCAAATAAGATTGAAATTTGAGTCTGTTCTAGAATAAAAAAGTGTAATTTTTTGTAATCAATACTTGGAACATTTTTATTAACAATGGGGAGAAAAAAGGCTGCTTACGGAGTTAAAATTTAAATAATTATGTTTTTAAAACCCAACTTTTAAACGTAACCTTATAGGAAAATATATTTTATCATAGATAATAATAAAATTTGACGGCAAATTGCATTACTCAACAAATTAGAACAATCACGTTTGAAATTTATATTTTTATAATAGGGAATATGCATGAAAATTTTTTTTCACTTTTATTTTCAGAATATGAAAATACTGTTAATACTGTAATAATATTTAAAAACGAAATTAAAATTCGACAAATATCAAGGAAGCTATAAGCTTTTAAAGATTATTATCTGTCTCTTTCTTGCAAAAATACTAAAAACGTAGTTTTACGTGTATTTTAAATGGTGAAAGTGTAATATGACGTCACATAACATATCAAGAGGGCTATCACCCTCTTTGTCTAATCGGGAATTTCAATCATTCATATCTCGCTTATTTTTAAAGTTATTTAAAAAGTAATTTTACCTTGATATTTGTCAAGTAAACATGCTTCAATTCAAGTAAAAAAAAATTTTCATGCATATTCCCTATTATTTTTGTGATTTACTGGGGTCTGTGTTTAAAAAGATTGAATTATAAATCGTGTACATTGGATAACGGAACATGGATAAAGTCGGGAAGTACGCTAATTTCGAATAATTTACATAGAATCATAAAATATGATGGAAACACAAAATTATTCACATGGAAACATAATGCTCAGTAACTCTACCGATCAAATCAAAGTAATTATGCGATTAAATTAATATTATCAACATTTTTTTTTAAGAATTAAAAATATTTAATAAATGTTTATAATGTTTTATTTATTTGCTTATTTGACTACCTAAAGGTCGACCGAATTATATTTATATCAAATCTATAGCACGACAATGTCTGGAATCTTTTAAGAGGGCGTGGCCATGCGTAGGTACTTAACAGGAAATACTAGGCAAAAAATGACCCCCTTGAAACTTTTGAACTAAAAGAGCTACAGAGCTAACCTTTCGAATATAGATTTCAATTTCATGAAAATTATCTCTGAACAATGAGTTTACGAGTGAACTGGCTTAAGTCTGTAAACTTCTTGATTAATTTGCATTACTGATCGAACAACCTTAGTGCCACATCTTCTTCTCATTTTATAAGTCATAAATATTTTAATATAATATTTTCTAAAAATAAGGTATATAGAATATTTATATGAGATATTGTTCATATTATTATATCCTCCTCCTCCTACCCCCCCCCCTCTTCTGCCATTCCTTTCATCCGTACGACATCAGTAACACCATCTTGTCTGTGAATTATTTATTATTCTATTTTAATAATAATAATAATATATTATATAATACACGTGTATATAATGGGTGTTATTTTCATATTATATAACACCATTCATAGTCACAACCAACAACTATCTATGATTACACCTTAACAGCATATAACATAACTAAGACGAATTACTACTACTTTGTGGTTTATATTGTATAGATAGATAGAGAGTAAAGACAGAGAGAGGAAGGATGATGTGGGTGGCTTTTTGTTGCTTATATAGCATAAAACTAATCTTTTGCCAAAAACATAACCGAGACAATGTTGTGTTCCACTCATCATTTTCTTATTAATTTTAGTCGTCAAGTGTAGAGTTATGTGTTTTGTATTTTAATTTATTATTTTCATTTTACAAAAATCTAATTAAAATATTTAAATTTTGTGTATGTATGTATGTATGTGGGTATAGTAACACTGGGTGTTTTAATGGTTTAATTTGTTGTCTGATTAGTTATGAGGCCAAAGAGGTTATATATTACTCATGTTTTATTTTTTAACGCAATAGTTTTATCTTAAGGTAGTACCAACGAACCTCATGTATCAAATACGAAGAGACACTTATTGTCGATACTCTGAGTTTTTTTGTAGTCCTTTTACATAATTTGTAAAACTGTAAATTGTTTCATTACATTGATAGATAGATGCCAGGAATTGGTATTTAAATACCAATTTTTACTATGTATTTGTATTTATATTATTTTGTAGAAGTCTGATCTTATTTTATTTATGTGTGTCGATTGACTGCTTATATTAAATATTTATCAAATAAAACAACCGTCTGCCATATTTGGGTCAATGTAATGAAACATAATTTACTCTTTCTCAAGGTTATGTGTAATAACTTAAAAAATATGTTTATTTATGTACTCCATTACACTAATTTGGGATCACTATGGCGCCCAATTCAATAAATTAGTTATTTATATTGTAGCCAGTTGACGTTTAGTGAGTGACATTTTCGATATCTACGTTCGCTGAACATTTGAAGAAATTATTTCATCGATACAAAATCAATAGCTACATTTTCTTCGAAAGTTAATAATGAATAATCGCCGTCAACATTTGCATAGTACTATGGACCACAAAAGTTGATGTCATTTTTTTTAAATTTTATAATTGATTTGTGCCTTATTGATTCGGTTTTCGATAAAAAAGCTTCGGATAAAAGTTGCTCATAACAAATATGGTAACAATTTTTATTCGAAAACTGTATGAAGGCACAAATCAACTATAAAGTTTAAAAAAATGATTTCAACTTTAATAGCCAAGTGATTCAATATATTTGAACCTGTAAGTCACATTCTAAACGTATTTATTACTAAATATATGTATAATATTACATACAGTAACACTTAGAATGTTTCAAATGATTCAATTTTTTTTTAACGGGAGTGTACAATATATAATACAGTGTATCATAAATTTTAAAACACTATAAATGTTATAGTAGATATGTTCAATTGGCGTAAATATACTAATGAAGATTTTTTATACTGTATTTTATACATTTTGCTTTAATTGCCACGAGTGAACTACTACTATAGTATATATATATATATATATATATATATATATATATATATATATTGATAATTGAAATTTGTAATTAATTAACAAAATCAATAAATATATAATTATTACTATGCTATACATAATTAGATAAATTTATTAAATTATATTTAAATGAATAGAGATGTAAATAACTGGAATTAATTTAAGACTATTTACTATATATGTATGCATGCAGCTACCTATCTATGTATATTTAAATTTTATGTTTATCTTATACAGAATGTAACAGCTCACAAAAATGTATTCCTTATTCTCTGTATACAGGCGATCATCGTCAATATTAGCCATTGGGATACGAAATTTGTAACAGTATGAATATAAGAAGACATAATTTATATGTAAAAAGAAAAAGAAAACCAGACATACAACCATATTATTATTGTTTCTAAGAATCACAAATAATATATGTTCATGTGTGTCTATTTTCTCTTTATAAATAAATGTATACTTTTCTTATACTTGTTTATACCTGGTTGAAAATTTCGGTACTCAATGACTAATCTTGACGATTACAGCCTGTATATCTCTATATAAAAGGAAAATATGTTGTGTGTTTTTCCGAATTGTTTGGAGAAAACTATATAGTCCAAGAGCTGGCGACAAAAAAGAGTTTTGTAATGGCCCAATTCAATATTATTTAGTATTGAGGGTGTACATGAGTCAGCACCCACTCGCAAGGTCAGGTAGTGGAACGTCTAGCGACGACGCGCTTTGGTATACCGTCTGTTTAGTTTACATCTTCGTATCATATATCCCACGAGTATGAGAGAGTACATATGTGCATATACATTAAGCAATGTGTATGAGAAGGATGTCTTATAGGTTTGATAAACAAGAATATTTTTCAAAATAGTGAATAATATTCATAACAAGTATGAGAGAGTACATATGTATACATTTAGCAATGCGTATGAGAAGGAGGTCTTATAGGTTTGAGTGGTTGGTGACCACTCGAACAGTTATGAAAAATATGCTTGTTCATCAAGCATATAAGACCTCCTTCTCATACACATTGCTTAATGTATATGTACATATGTACTCTCTCATACTCGTGGGATCTATGATACGAAGATGTAAATTAAACATAGTGTATGTAAAATTACAACATGCTCTATAAGTATTTTGTAAAAATTGAAAATTGGCAGTAAACTAGTTTATAGTACAAAAAAACGTGAGAAAGTGGTCAGACCGCATTGTTGTGGAACGCGGCGAGTCAGCACCCCATAACGATGCTCAGTTGTCGCCATAACGATGTCGGTGCAAGAGTTATGTAATGGCTGAAAATTCATGTACTGCTTGATTATTATATACAATTTAAGAAAAAAATAGACAGACCACAGATTAATGGAACAGAGGTCGTCAGCAGCCGTTCAAAGTACAAGTTTAGTGTAGTGTCTAAGCGTCAGTCGTGTCGTCACTTTGAGCGTAGTCGCTCAAAGTACAAGTTTAGTGTAGTGTCACGGGATAAGACGCTAGGTAAATTTTTCTTGAACTCCAAAAAAACTATCGGAAGTTCAAAATTCCAAATCGTTTCAAACTTATATCTGTTTTCTGACTGTTCCAAAGTTATAACCGACCCAGATCTCGAATATAGTTTATAGTTTCTATAGAAATTACCTATAAAAATTGCGAATATTTCTGAAATTGTATTAATACGTATTATCATCTACACTGATAGAAGGAATTTCTTGGACCAAGTAAATATGTTTTCTTCAAAATATGATACTTTGAGAAAGAAATCCTTGTTTTCATTCAAGAATTTGTTTACTTGGTCTTCAAGTAAACAATCACAATCTTCAAGTAAACAAATTCTTGAATAGTCAATTTACTTGGTCCAAGAAATTCCTTCTATCAGTGTAGATAATACATTTTAATACAATTTCAGAAATATTCGCAATTTTTATGTTCTAATACTTGTACTAGAGGTAGAGGTAGATTGTAAAGGCTGCCCTGGACGGACTACACTTCGACCATAAGGTCCATTGTGGTCCATTGTGGGATGTGAGTGGAGTGGAAGGAATTTGTGAATAGACTAGGAATTGGTAGAATATGCGGCTGCAGCCGACTGTTATAGGAACTATGCCGATATTCATCTGGAGTTCGTGAAGGAAACTGCAGAAAACCTTCTCAAGCATAGTCGGTTACTTCGTTCTTGTCCATACGCCGACAGTTTAGTCAATTATCCGCCCCTTTTTTAGCGAATTTCCTGAAAGGAAATAGAGCTATTGGTCCCGTACCGAAGTCAAAATTTCGCAAAAATTTCTTCAAATGTCCATCGATCCTACCTAGCAGATGTCAAAAATCACCATCTGTAAAATTTATATATATATATCTATGGACATTTATATATATATATATATATATATACATATATATATATATATATATATACACACATATATATATATATATATATGTGTGTCTGTAATCACTCTAGCGGACACAGTTTTCATTTTATCGGAATGAAATTTGGTATCTGAGGCGCTTTTGGTATTCAAAAGGTCAAGTTCGTAAAGGTCAATGGGTAAAATCGGACAAGGGGAAAGGGGGGTTTAGAGGGAGAGGGAAACACAAAATTTGACGTATCTCCCTTAATATTCGAATAATTGAAAATTTTATAAGAAAAAAAGTTGTAGGTATTAAGTTTTACTGTAATTTTGTTTCTTATCATTTTTTTTGTAACACTAATATTTACAAAAATATTGACGGTTTAAGATTGAAAATTAAATTCCTCAATATCTCTGTACACATTAGAGTTTGAGCAAAAATGATAAGGTGGTGAATTGTAGCAAACATGATTTTATACAACTTTGTTTCTTACGCATTTTTCGATTGTTCTAATATTAAGAGAGATATTTTATATTTTGTGTTTTCTTCTATCTTTATGCCCCCCTTTCCCCTTGATGTATGTCATTTATTAATAAAATTGGCCATGCAAATACTAAAATCGGATACGACATTTCATTTTGATCAGACTAACATTGTGACCGCTAGAGAGTAATTTATGTATTCCAAGGAAATTCGCTAAGTTGAAGCAGCTCCTGCGTAACGAATTTTTTATTTTTATAATTGACAAACTGCCGATGTCGGGATTCGAACCCATAACCTCCCAGTTTCCAAGTACTGCATTCTGCACAGACATAACGCCTTAGACCGCTCGGCTACTTGCACTGGTATACTTGTACTAATTAGTATTATTTAAAAATCATTATTTGACTCTTATAAAATTCGCTAGACTATAATTTGTGACACATTGTCTTTTTGTTTAGTAATAATCAATTGTTATTAACTTGAATGGTTTAAATGTTTTTGAGAGTAATAAAATATATGGATGGGAGTAGATAAGAGAAGACATGAATTTAATTACGATTTGACCTTATTTACTGCATGAATAACGACACAAAATAGGCCATACATTTTATATATTATTATAGATACGATGATAAAACTTTACCTCCACTGATAGACACTAAAACCTTTTAATGGATGTATTAGATATATATAGATAGGAATATTAATTTGAATTAAATATTTTAATTAATATTCTTTCTTTTCCTTTTTTTTTATAAAATTTGAAATTTAAATTATTTAAAATAAATGGTTTTAATAATTGAGTGTAAATTAAATATATTACAATTGAAAATATTTTTAATGTTATAATCAATATTAATATTATTTAAGTGAATTTATTTTAACGGTTAATTAAAAATTATATGTATTTTATGTATCAAATTAAATAAATACATTTTTATACCCTATTTTATGTGTATTGTGTAATAACACAGGGTATAAAATATAATGAGAGGTAGTAAACAACTGTATATCATGATTAAAATCGTACATCTAATACAAATTTATATTGATGCGGTGTCAACAAAAACTTCAGTCTCGTTAATTTGATCTAAATTTTGTGATTTTTTGGTGGTTTCATATAATTATTTAGTGGCTAGATACAAAACAATTAATAATATTTGTATTCAACAAAAAATCCCCACTCTCTAAAATTTATACAGGCACATACAACACAACAGTAACAAAACAAACCTATAAGACCTCCTTCTCATACACATTGCTTAATGTATACATATGTACTCTCTCATACTCGTGGGAGATCTGCTATGCGAAGATGTAAACTAAACGTACATTGTATGTTGAATGTATTTTACTTAAGGTAGTTCCTTCATTGACTTGTATCATCAAATACACATATGTATGTACTCACATACATATAATATTTATATACAAATTAATGTAATTTTAAAAGAAAAAATTTTTTTTTTATTATTTTCGAAAACAAAACGGTAAAACGCGGTTTTTTTTAATAAAATGTATTTAAGAAATATTTATCTTTACCCTCCTCGTATTTTTTTTTTAAATTCTGTCGAGTTTTTTTTTCAATACAACAGATAATAGTTGGGTGGGCATGAAGTTTTACATGTTTCTAATGAGTAGTGACCGTCAAAATTGCGAACTTTGTTATTAATTATTTAGCGTTCTAAACGGTCAATAATTCTTAACTTCGGGATTTATTAGAAAACGTTATTTTTAGTCTGTGAAAAAAAAATGAGCAAAATCTGTCGAAAAGTGATTTCATTCTAGAACTACCTTAAAACAAATGGAGACGGATTTTGTTAAAACTTTTTTTAAAATGTTTGTACGATAACAAAATTGCTAAATTTTTAAGTTATTTAATTTTATTTTATGAGCTTCCCACTAATTGAGTCGTAACTGAAACGCATTACACCACCACTTAAACGTATTCCAGCATAGTGGAATCAAATGTTATAGACAGGAAAGTGCATGGTAATAAGTGGCAGAAACGGCGGAGTTTCATATGTAAGGTTGTCGATCGCAATGGATACAAACCCGAGTGGGCATCTTAAGTGAACCTATTTTTACGAATGCGATATTTTTTCATGAAAATTTCTTGAGTAATTTATTCGTCTATTAAGAAATTTTAACGATTGAAAAAATAAATTATAATAACCTTTGAATAATTAGAAGCTTATTTGAATGTATGTATATACGGATATTTCAGCTAGTTATATATTCAAGAAATATCTCAATAACAATAAGGTCTAGGAAGTTTGTATGGAGATAAAAATCAAATCCTCAAAGGGTTCGTGTATTTGTATAAAAGTTGGTCATAAGTAAAGTTGCAGTTGCATTTACAGAAATATTTACGACTTTAATATTTTAATACTTATAACAGTGAATAATTACAAATATTACCATAATAGTTCATTAAGATTTTTTCCTCTAGGAAACATCGTTTTGTTGCTACGTGACGAATTTTTACTGTCAATATATCGGTATTTTTTTTAAATGAAAGTCTTTCAAAAATTTCTTTTCCACACTTTTTCAAGATCAACTAGATCATTATTCATGACTAATTTATGTAAATAAACGTCATATAATATTAAGCGTAAAATAACTATCGGTTATTATTATATTAGATATAAAATCCAAACTACAAATTTCTAAACGACATTATAATCAGATTATTACATATATTCTAATTTTCTCACGATCAACCAATAATTAAGAAATAATATTGAACTCAATAAAAAAACCAGAGCTGTTTTTTATTTTTATGATAGTAATTAAATCAGTGAACACACATATTATTATTAGTTAAAAAAATAATAAATAAGAAATTAGATTGAGCACGTCACGATTTTTGATAAGGCACACCTCTTTGGATATTCAAATATAAATCTCTTTAATTACTATTAAAATACTACCCATTAAATTATACACTACTTACACGCTACCGTGATAATAATTTGTAATGTTTCATTCACGTGAAAATTAATAAATGGAATCTTTTGCTATTCTTTTTACGTCTTCGATGGGACACGTCTAGTGTAAGAGTTACTACCTTTGGGGGTTTACAGCCTTGGGCTGTGCGGATGACTATCACCACGCAAAAGTATTTCCACGGTGAAGGATGGTGGAAGCACTGCAGTAATAGATCTAAGAAGATGGTTTAGATCAAACAGCAAAGAACGCTTTTGTTTGTTTCGAAGAGATTCGGATGCATGCCGAAGCTGCCTGCTCACTATGTGCATGTGGATTTTTGACCCAATATAACAAGCACATTAGTATATACTCCAACTTATACGTCGCTTATTGAGTAATCCTCACAATATTGTTTACGCAAGTAACACGCGAGAGACGATTTTCCACGCTGTAGCGCATGAAGACGAAGCTTGTTTCTTTACTGAGGCAAAAACTGCTAAACTCGTTGATTATCTTTAACATAGAATCGATTTTTATCAAGGATCAGGACGATGGCTACTTTTAGTTTAGTCTAGCTTCAGATATAAAAATAAATAAAATTTCTAATTAGAAATTTTTACACAAAAATGTACCAAAAACTCTTGCCTAATTGATTATTGTCACCATATAGTTTGTTGATTGACTTGAGTGTTGGGCCCTTAATTACAATGCCAACCGGGCCCCTTAGGTCCAGCCGGATGTTGGCTACATCTTTGGAAAACAAAACATTTTCAGACCCACATGATTGCATGATTTGTTAAAATTTCAATGAACAGCTAATTAGTTACTGTTCAAAAGAAATAGACTGCAATTTTAAAACGGTCATTTTTGAGTCTCATCTGGGACGACAATTTGAAAGAAAGGAAAAATGCATATACCTCTCACTGATTTAAAATTTTTAGTCATCAATTAAAAACCTTTATGGCGTTAGTCAGTAGTACCTAACAACAGAAACATACGCTACCCTCAATTTGGAAAACAATGACTTACAGCAGGGGTGTCAAACTCAATTTTGCAGAGGGCCGTATATTAAATTTAGAATGTGTAGGCGGGCCAGATTCAAATTTAAAAAAATGTACTGAATTATTATAACATTTTATTTACTTAATTATATAGTATATAATATACGGTTGTTAAAAATCATATCAAAGTTATAAAAGAGGGTAATTATTTTGAGCTCGAGGATCCAGATACCTGACTTCTCTTGTTTTTGACAAGCTCATTGATGTCAGGTATCATATTCGTTGTAATTATTTTAAGAATTGATTGGAGATGTTCATTCGTAAGTCTTGTGCGATGTTTGTTCTTATTTATTTTCATGACGGAAAACATCTCCGACGCACTCCTTTTATATCAATAAGGAAGGTTCTAGTCTAGACTCGAAGCGCGTGGAAGATTCTAGCCTTCGTGGTATTTCCGCTTGTTGCTAAGAGATAGCGTTACTGTCTACCTCTCTCGCTTATCTAGGCACGCACTGCCCTTGAAATTACTTATAAATGTTGTTGTAGTGTGCGCATTTTAAAACTTCCGTAGAGGAATCGAGTGAAGTCATGATTCTTCTGTCTGTCACACATTGCGATCGCGGGCCGTATCTTTGACATCCCTGACTTACAGCAATGGTAAGTTTTAATCATATTACATTCATGTGATACAATTTTAATTATGACGCTAGCGTGTCAGTAAACATAGCGTTAAAAAGTAATAAAAAACTAGTTACACATTTCAAAATTCTGACTTGGTTGTACTATATACAAATTTTTTTAAATACGTCATAAATCTTTTTGATTTTAATATAAAATAAATTTTTAGTTGTATAATATAATTTATTGATAAATTTTAATGTTTCATTATAAATACATATTATTTTTTAGTTTAATAATATATTTATACACTTCCTAATATTTTTTTATTTAATTGATAAAGTAAAAATTAACTAATTGATAGTTGTATAATTATAACTTTAACTTCAAGTGTAGGAAAGATAAACTTATTAACAACATCCTGGAACCAAAAGTTACATCGAAAGAATAATACATTTATTATAATATCCAACGTGGTCAGTTATGAGATTCCGAAATTCTCAGAGAGTTTTTTAATGTTTCTATATAAATTAACCAATTTTTTTTTTAAATTTATTGTAACCATTTCTCTAAAATAATAAATTGAATTTATTAGGTCGTCACTCTTCTTTCAGAATAATTATTAATGCCTATTTTTGTTTTTGTCATAATTACAAGATCTCAAAAATGACCAAGGAATTTTTTCCGTAGTCAGCAAATAACTCTGTTATCTTAATACTATCTAAAATAAAATTTCAAATTCGATCCAGATCAGTTTTTGTATTATAAATACGTATTTCGACTACAAAGTAGTCATCCTCGGTATAAATTAGCTAGTCGTAATTTACTCTTTGACAATGAAAAAATAAATTGAAAATATATAAATAATAGTTTAAAAAAACTAAAAAAACACGCTTTTATAGAAAATCCAACTAAAAAATAGAAAATAAAATTTAATAAATTTGGATTAAGAAAAGTGTAAATAAGAAACAAATGTATATTAATGGAAAAAAGCGTGGGATGTATAGTGTCAATAGTTATTCCATTAATATACATTTGTTTCTTATTTACACTTTTCTTAATCCAAATTTATTAAATTTTATTTTCTATTTTTTAGTTAGATTTTCTATAAAATCGTCTTTTTTTAGTTTTTTTAAACTATTATTTATTTTTCATTTTTTAGTTGAATTTTCTATAAAAGCATGTTTTTTTAGTTTTTTAAACTAGTATTTAGTTTTTCAATACTTTTCAATCAGTATTTTTAATCAGGGCCTTTTCAGAAGTTTCACTTCAACCGTGTGTGATTTGCACACACACACATTTTTTTTTTAAGTCAGTAACTTATCTGGGAAATTGATGAATCCTGGCTAATCTAATCAGGATAATCGGATATTTTAATCGAATTATTGCATTGTCATCGGTCTTTGACAGGTGTGCAAAATTTAAATTAAATCTGATCGTTCAAAGTAGGAGAAAATCGAGCCCAAAAGGTCGGTTACATACATACATACATACAAACATACATACAGGTGAAACTAATAAAAAGCGTTTAAAAATAAACAGATAAAATTAAAAATAAATAAATAAATTTAAATAAAATAAAATAAATTAAATAAATTATTAAAATTATTTTTGTTAAAATTACTTTCATTAAATTTATTCTTGGTAGTATTATTACTCTTATTAAAATCACTCTTATATTGTCTCTGGATATGTTACTTGTTGCTAATTTGGTGACATTTTCACTGTGAAACTGTCACCAAATTAGCATCATTATTTTATTTTATTTTTTTATTGTCAAAGAGTAAATTACGACTAGCTAATTTATACTGAGGATGACTACTTTTTAGTCGAAATACATATTTATAATACAAAAATTGACCTAGGTATTGGGACGAATTTGAAATTTTATTTCAAAAACCTAGAGTTCTCATTAATTATCATTTGATAATCTAATAACTATCTAAAATGATTGATCCATGTTTATTTTTTTCACATTTCGTCTTAAAATGTGTTGCAAAAATGACACACCATACCATTTTGGAATCTACACCTCTCATAAGAGAGGATTTGTTGAAATTAAATGGAAATGACATTGGTTTGTGGTCTGACTATCTACTCCATAATGTACTATCGACTCCAAAAGTGGCGTTCTTTTTTCAAGATATTATATTTAAGATTTATATTTAATGCTCAATCTATTTGGTTTTTAAAAAAATGACTCGAATAAAAGTTTACTAACAACTTTTGTCCAAAACATTTTTTCGATAATCACATAGATTCGACACAAATCAACTATACAATTTTGATAAATGAATCTCACTCTAAGAGGCGGATAGTACACATGACCACAAAAATAGAGCGATCATTTTTCAACATTTTGTAGTTGATTTGTACATTATTCTTTCGGTTTTTCGAATAATATTTCTAATAAAAGTTGTTGTATTTATAATGAACAACTTTTCTCCGAAGCATTTTTTCGAATATCAAATAAATAAGGCATAACTATAAAATTTAATAAAATAAGCGCTATTTTTGTGGAAATGTGTACATCAAGTAACCAGAAAATTTATATAACCCTTAATTAAAAAATATTTGTCATCATAAAATAGAAAAACAACAAACACAACAAAAACTGAAGAATAATTAAAAAAATCATAATAAATTTCTTCAATCGTTTCAATATATTTATTTAATTTGCTTTTAACGTCATGCTTATTACATGCAAACGGAAAAAAAAATCAAACTATAGCCAAGAAGTAAACGAGAATGGCACACGGTGGTAAAAGTAAAGTTGCAATAAGACCACACACAACGTTAACAAAACATAATAATAATAATCATCATCATAATCATGAAAATATAAATAAATTGAAAGAAACAAATGTAATGAAATAATATTATAATGTGATCGAATCCAATATAATAAACAGACACACAGACCGAAGATAGACGGACAGTCACTACAATAGTCACCGGATGTAATAATATAAGTAAAACATTTGTGGATTAATATTATTTTATATGTGTTTGATCCACGACAATAACTAACAAGTTATATGCAAATCTTGTTCTACCTATAAATTTATTATCGAAAGGCTACAAAAAATATCATGTGTGGCATGAAATTAATAGATTGGTTAGAGTTGATACGAATGTGATACTTCTTGGCAAGTCTTTACGAAATTCAAGCAGCTGCTTAATACATCACTCGTTCGCAATGTTCGTTTGTTGGCAATCTATGCATTTTCTTCTTATTATGCAAGAGTGAAGGAAAATGAGACTCTAGGCATAGGTGAATGAATTCTAGGCTAGGTTAAGGACCGAAAAGACTAAGAACTTTTCATAGTTGAGACAATTTTTTCAGACAATTGAAATCAAAGTCCACTCCCGTTCAAAAAAAATGAACCAACCTGAAATGTTAATTTTCTTACATTTCATAAAACTCCCCCCTTTTGTAACTCCTGTATAATGTATAATTTTATTATTATATTCACAAAATATATTTGATCCCAATATCAGTAAAAAATATTTACTACAAGAATAATCAAAATTTTGCGACACTGATTCGGTTCAGGTTGGTTCATTTTTTTTTTTGAACGGGAGTGTTTTTCTAAATCCTACAATGCAAGAACAGGCTACGATGAGTAACTAGATTTATCAATAAGCCTTTCCTTAAACTGAAGGCATATCTCAGGAAGACCTATTGCACTTATTGATCCACCCTTAAGATAAGAGTCAAATGAAAAAGTTCAAAATAAAATGATTCTTTTACAATTAGAAAATCATCTTACAATTTTGTTACGAAATTGTAAACTAAACTTGTAAACTACTCTTATATGCTCTTAAACGGATTTTTTTTGTTTTGCATATTACTTAAAAGTTGTTCGTCTGTCTATTCATTACATGACAATTTTATAGACGATTGAATATATAAATTTTATTAATTATAAATTGATTTTAATTAGATTAGATTGAAATGATAAATATATATATATATATATATATATATATAATTAATTAATTTATAATTTAATTGATTACTCATTGGTTTTCATACGTGTAGTTATTCTCTTAGACATTTCTACAATAATATATTACACTTTGTTAAAGAGTGCATATATACAATTACAAGAGGCGTTTTTTATCTAACTACAAAATTTATATTGATGTTATCGATTAATTTTGTTTGTTTTAATCGTTGGGAGATTTCAAGAATTAACTAATCTCATCGATAACCAGTCCAAATGGCCGAGCGGTCTAAGGCGTTATGTCTGCGCAGTATGCCTACTTGGAACCTGGGAGGTTATGGGTTCGAATCCCGACATCGGCAGTTTGTCAATTATTAAGAAAAAAAAGGAAGCGGTTAATTGGCTAAAATGTCGGTGTATGGACAAGAACGAAGTAACCGGCTATGCTTGAGAAGGTTTTCTGCAGTTTCCTTCACGAACTCCAGAGGTATATCGCAGTTCATAGTTTCTATCATAGTCGGCTGCACATCCTCACATCCTTAGGCATCACAATAGACCTTATGGTCGAAGTGTGGCCCGATCAGGGCCACTGTTATCTGACAAACGCACCAACGATTATATGTATATATAAAGATTAAAGAAAAGCAATGAAATTTAAAAAAAATAAAGAAGATAGATTTAAATAAATAATAAACTGATTATTATAGTGGATACTTTTTGATTGAAAATGTGGTCAAATAGTGTCGTATTATTAGGTATTTACTGGAATTAAACTCGTACTTCTATATATTATCGTTAACATCGATGTCCTTCTAAACAGTTTTCACTGTGTATACCGTGGAGACTACATAAGGAGACCAAACTTAAACGGGAGAATTGACAAAAAATGGCAACGTAATGGTAGAAGTTATTTTTTGTGCCACTAGCGTCGCCAGTTGTCCATCCGTAACGAAGTGAATATAGTATAATAAATAGAAGTGAAGTATATATTTGTCATTTTGTTAGATTTATTATTAATAAATAAAAGTTTAATTTAATATCTGATTCAATAATCTTTAAATTGATTTTAATAATTTTAATGTAATTTATTTTTACTTAATTTATTTTCATTTTTACAATTCCAACGTTACAAGTTACTGTTTAAATATTCGATAATTATTTTGTTTTTTATTGTTATGTAATTATTTTTACGAATTTTTAACTATTACTTACTTCAACTAATTACTTTATTTCATTAATTAAAAAAAAGTATTTTATTGGAAAAATATTTTGACTGCAAATAATTTTTATAATACTACATAAATGCGTCATGTTTTCATTTCAAACTCGCGCCATAAGTGTGGAATAGCCGCAGAACATTGTTGCAGCAACATTGAACTCCGCCTATAAAATATTTTCAGTACAGACGTTGCAACCAAAGTTTGGGAACATAAAATTTAATTTAATTATTTTATGACGCTAGTCATAAAAATTCAATCATTTATCATCTTGTCTCTATCTATCTCATTTAATTTGTATAGTTTATTTATATGTATGTATCTCTAGTAAAACTAGTGTTGGGATAATATCTATATTCTATAAATCTATACAAATAATAAAGTATATATATATATATATATATATATATATATATATATATATATATATATATATATATATATATATATTATATATATAATGTAAATTGTAACCAATATGGGTAATAAAACATAATAAAATATTAGGAAAGCATAACATTTCAGATAATATGGCCAATTTGTATATGAACATTTAACTCCTCCTACAAAATATCAAATAATTTTGATTTTTACAGCAACCGTTCAAGGACATGTTTTTTGTTGCTGCACAATGTTGCTCTTCAATGTTCCTCGTTTGTAGGGCCTATTATAATCTCTCCACTGTTTCCAGTATAGAAGGAACACTACTCACATCTTATTTTTGTCGATTATTTGTTTACATGGAGTTCAATCTCCTTGTGTAGTCTCCATGGTGTATACCATTGAAAAAATAGAATCAAAATTTTTACATGGAAGAGCAGTACCAACATTAAACCAAACAAAGTTTATGAAAATGTTACACAGTCATAATAATAATAATAAAATAATATTTCTATAATGCTGATTTAATATCGAATATAATTCTTTATTCTTTCACTACATATGATGACGATGGTGGCTGTGGATGGCTTGTGAATGCTATTATTATATGGACCATATTTCAATAGCTGTCTCGTAAATAATGTAGTTCTCTTCTCTGGCAGAGTGTGTGTGTAGGGCATCCAACCCATTAAATTTGTTTTCATGGGTCACCCCACCATTACACTTTAATACGTATTATACGGTATATAATACATACACATTTTATACATGTATGTAATCAGTTCTGGTATTTGAAGAGGCGCCACCCTGACCACTATCATATCTAATCATTATAATAGGAAAATTTTTCTATCTATGTTATCATATTTTATGCCCATTCCATTTAGTTTCGCTTATAACAAATTTTAACCGTTATGTGTTTTGTTGAAATTATACCCCCATTTGATTTAATATTATTGGAATCTGGGGATTAAATCAACACACACAAGTGAAAGTTCATATACAAATCATCCCATAAGTTTTCTTTATTTTACTCTCATAAATTTAATTGTTTGAAAATATTTATAAAATTTTTTGTAAGATTACACGCATATCTTATTCAATACTTATCTACTTTTGATATTGGATCGAAATGTGTCCACAAATCATCGACCACAGTTCATTAATGTTTCTTCCAACACAGTAGCCAGTTCAGATTTTCTTAAAATTTTCTTCCAAAAAAATTTTGATTATATGAGACTCAACTGCGCAATTGCTGCGGTAGTCAAATGGATATCTTCAAACTTAATTTCCGAGTTTAATTGCACAACTTGTATCATTCATAATCCCGGAAAAGCAACCTGATACATAAGGTTATGCACTTCAGGTTTAAGAGAGATTTAGGCATATGCAATGGATACAGCCTGGTAAGAAGTGTAGGACACGTCCTATCTTAAGTACACAATGTCAACTATATACGTCTCTTTAGGCGCGTCTGAAATTTGAGAAAAAGATTTCAGACAAAATTCCTCGTCAAATTTAGGTTATGAAGCGTAAATCCCGTCTGATTAAGAAAGCCGAAAATATCTAAATATTTTTGGAAACAGTCTCACAAAAATCCACGATTATTGCGGATTTCCTACTCAGAAGTATAGAACTTAATTCACCAACTTAAAAGTCTCCAATTTTGAAAGTTGTGACAGAGTATCCACTTTCGGGAAATGCCGGAATTTTTGTTTTGTCAGGGAAAACCTGGAAATGTTATGAAATTTTGTTCATGGTCATTGAAAATCTAATTTAACCAATGTAATATTAGAAGAAGAAAAATTAGTCATATAAAATTAAATCTACTAAAATTAAAATGCGTGCGCATTACATTTTGCCTCATCAAAATTGATTTTTTTGAATCTGGCCTACCAAAATCGAAAAAAAGGTTTATGATCCATCAATTCAATTCGAGAGAAAAGTTGGCCGATGACGTATTTATAGACCTGGAAATATACTTTTTTAGTCATGGAACATCTGGAAAAGTCAGGAAACTATATTTTGCTTTTTTTTTTCTTATGCAACACATAGCCTAAAAAATTATTCTTTATAAATATACCAATAACCTTTGTTCTAGACATTTTTTTCGAAAATACCACTTATGACGTCGATAATTCAATTTTATGATATATACAAATCTAAATAACTGGCAGAAATAATTACTAATTGAAAATCAACTAATTTGTAAGGTCAAACAAACAAAAAGTTATTAAATGGGCATAAAACATGCAAATTACTAAACTAAATATTAAATAAATTTTATTATACGGTGGTACTAAGTGTATAAAATTGGTGACCTTTTTTTTTCTCTATGACAGTTAAAATGTCCCATGTCTGACAGACATACACACATTACAGTTCCCATTATTAACATATGTGTTGTGAAATACTGTACTGCGAGGACTGTAATTTATTTCTGTGAAAGTTATTTTAATTTAGTTTCACTCAAATTTAAAATAACTTATTGGTTGAAATATTCTCTCTTTTTTTTTTAAATAAATGATTTATATACCTCTTTAACAATTTTATGTGACATGCAAAAATATATTATTATTTTTGCTGGAAAAAAATTTGTATAAATATATTACTATAATATGTTGACTACAACGTAGCTTGTAATATAGAGACACTGTTTTCAAAGGTTTCACTGAATTTCATTGTAGAAAAAAGGTTTGGTACATGTGCTAATTTTCAAATGCCCGTTTATCAGTTTGTTTGTCCGTCAAAACATGAACTAAAAAAAAATTCGTTACGCAGGAGCTGCTTCAACTTAGCGAATTTCCTTAAAATACATACATCACTCTCTAGCGGTCACAATTTTAGTCTGATCAAAATGAAATGTCGTATATGATTTTAGTATTTGCAAGGCCAATTTTATTAATCAAAGACATACGCCAAGGGGAAAGAGAAGCATTAAGAAAGAAGAAAACACAAAATATAAAATATCTCTCTTAATATTAGAACAATCGAAAAATACGTAAGGAATAAATTTGTAGAAAATCATCTTTGCTACAATTCATCACATCATCATTTTTGCTCAAACTCTAATGTGTACGAGATATTGAGGAATTTAATTTTCAATCTTAAACCGACAATATTTCTGTAAATATTAGGGTAACAGAAAAAATGATAAGAAACAAAATTACAGTAAAACTTAGTACCTACAACTTTACTTCTTATAAATATTTCGATTTTTCGAATATTAAGAGAGATATGTCAAATTTAGTGTTTCCCCCTCCCTCTAAACCCCCATTTCCCCTTGTTCGATTTTACCCATTAACGAACTTGACCTTTTGAATACCAAAAGCATCTTAAATACCAAATTTCATTCCAATCAGATCAAAATTGTGACCGCTAGAGTGATTACAGACACATATTTATATATATATATATATATATATATATATGTTATATTATCGAATGATAATTAGTGAGAACTCTAGGTTTTTGAAATAAAATTTCAAATTCGTCCCCTTTACCTAGATCAGTTTTTTGTATTATAAATACGTATTTCGACTACAATGTAGTCATCATCAGTATAAATTAGCTAGTCGTACTTTACTCTTTGACAATTAGAGATAGTTATAAAGTCGAGATCAACAGACAAAAAATAAATAGAAAATTAACTAGATTAAAATATATACTCGATTTAAAATATAATAAATTTTAATTATATTGAAATTGCTCTTGTTAAAATTTTTTGGTGACGGTATCACATATGATACCGTCACCAAATTAGTAACAAGTAACATATCCTGGGACAATATAAGAGTAATTTTAATAAGAGTAAAATTAACAGGAACAAATGTGAATGAAGAAATTTTAACAAGAGCAATTTCAATATAATTAAAATTTATTATATTTTAAATCGAGTATATATTTTAATCTAGTTAATTTTCTATTTATTTTTTGTCTGTTGATCTCGACTTTATAACTATCTCTAATTGTCAAAGAGTAAAGTACGACTAGCTAATTTATACTGATGATGACTACATTGTAGTCGAAATACGTATTTATAATACAAAAAACTGATCTAGGTAAAGGGGACGAATTTGAAATTATATATATATATATATTTGCAAAATTTTGAAGTCGGTACGAGACCAATAGCTCTATTTCCTTTCAGGAAGTTCGCTAAAATGAAAAGAGGAGCTAGTAATTTCTTGAGCATATTCTAGAGCTAAAAAGTGTCTTCGAGTTCGTGTTTGTGCCAAGTCAGACAACTTACTAATTCCGGTCATAAAAATCGATCTTATGGAAACAACTTTGGTTTGAAATAATAATAATAATTCACTTACACATTAACACACACATTTGACACTGGACAAGACAGGCGTGACGAGACGACTTACAGCGATTGACTAGGATAATCAAACAGGGAAGTAGTCCATCATCAATTAACTATGTCCGTCCAGTGGACTCTGTTTAACAGAGTCCTGTCAAAGATTGAACTTGATCCTGTTTTTGAATAAAAAAATGTCAGTTTTTAAGTAAGGTTATACATAGCCGTTAATTGGACTTGGTAGTAATCACAGTGATATAAAAATCTATATCTTGACAACCAGAAATGCCAGTTTTATGAAAAACTTTCGTAATAATTATCAAAGTCTTATAAATGGACCAAATTTCAAATTAATCCTGTTTTGGTTTCTGAGATAATTAAATTTGTAGATCGAAAAATGTTCTAAATCTAGTTTTATTTAGTTTTATTTTATTTATAACGTTGCCGTACTTTATACGTCACAATAAAACTTTTTATAAATACATAAAAACATATTTTTAATTATTAAAACTCTTCGAAAAGATGAAATTTAGAATTTAATTTTTAAGATTTAATTGCAAAATTTTTACTTGGCAATGGATGAGATATCAATGCATTTAGCATAGGACAAACTCCCCACCCTAACTTATCCCTTCCAGTTTCACAACAACCTTAATTTATAAAATCAACTGTTTTGGCCGATTGTCAAGCGAGATATTCGCAATCAAAGCTGAGTAATGATAATTTGCTACCAATAATTTGCTTATATTATTCACCTACTAAGAAACCAAGAAACAATCAATAATCACTGTCAACACAAGTCTTGCATAGAATAAAATATAGTACAATGTATCATAAACGATAAAACACTATATGTTACGCTTATAAATATGTTCAAGTGGCATAGGTATTCTAAGTAAGTTTATTATACTGTATTTTATACTTTTTGCTTTAACTGTACGAGTGTAGTAAACCTTAAACGTGTAGTAAAAATCTTTAAAATGCGGACCTTTAAAAAGGATGCTTTTTCATGCTTTAATAAAAGTTTTTTAATGACTCGAAAAGTTGTAATGTACTGTACCACAAAAGTTGATGCCATTTTTTTAAATTTTATAGTTGATTTGTGCCTTTTTTCGAAAAATGGATCAATAAGGCACAAATCAATTATAAAATTTTTTAAAAACAACATGAACTTTTGTGACCCATAGTACACTAGATCTTGTACATCAATACATGCGCCGCTCGTTTTTTTTTTTCGTAACCATTAACTTAACTGTTATTATTAACTTACATTATTAACTGTTTTTTCATATATAAATCAGGAAAAATACAAGGATTGATTTAAAGTTCATAAATTATCTGTATAGTGTTTTATATGAAAAGATAAAGTTTATTGATGGATACGAAAAGTTCCCTAACGAAGCATGTATTGCACCAATACAACTAGAATCGACTATACCACCTACATCAAATATATACCAGGATATCTTGGTATGTTCCAACAAAGTCACGAAGTGTTTGTTGATTTGATGGATTGTCTAAAGTCTTTAAAGAAAAGACGAAAAACAATGTAATCAGAAATATTGTATTTTTGAAAATAGAAAATAAGTAAATAATACTCAACAAATTTCTCTTATATGAAACATATCCATCCACACACCATACAACAATCAAATACAATTATCTAAAATAATTAATTAAAAAGACTTGTATACTCGTGTATATATACGTTATATATTGTGTGATGCAATTAAAAACAAAAAGCTCTCGTATTTAATTAAATAATTTTTGTGAAAGTTCTTTGATCTTAATTAAGTTTTGTATTGTGTGTGTATATGAAAAAGAAAATGGGGAGAAGTAATATAAAGAAGATAGGATATATATATATACATATATACAAACTTACGTAGACTTACAGGCAAGCTAGAGAAAGATTTATTCTTTTGAAGATTTTCAAGTAGACATATACAGTGAAAATAGTTTATGTGACATTATTCGGAAAGTATTGTACTATTATTGGTAGAGTTGCTCATGACGTCATATTCCAAAATGACGGTTTCAGTGAGGCATTCAGCATTTAAACAGTTTCATTAATAAAATAATATTTTTTGTTTATTTTATTAACGTAGCTCTAGTAACGCATTTGTAATTATCCCAGTTGATCCCGACTACTCTGTTTCTAATTATTGCCACCAGATGGCAAAGGAACAAACACTAATTGCCAGCAATAGTGACGTTCTTTTTCTAAAATTTTATACATTTAATAAGTACCTTGGCCATTTGGGTTTCGATAAACTGCTTCAAATGAAAGTTGAATATTAAATAATAACTTTTATTCCAACCATAATTTTTTTTTTCGAAAACCGAATGGATTCGGCACAAACTTCACTTTTGCTGTCTATTGTACTATGTTTTGAAGAAACTCTTATTTGAATATCTTATATGAGAAATAGCTGATTACATATCGTCTAATACGATATAGACTTCAGAAAAAGGGATCAGTTAAAAACTATCAAAAAAGATGAAAAGCTCAGTCCTCGGGTCCGAGTATGCCCGATGGGGAAGCTACGTAATGGCTTTTCGTTTTTCATTTAATTTCGACACTGTCGTAGCTCTCGCATTCATTCGGCACTAGACTTTTTTGACTCGTTGGATTCCTTTTCGTTGATATGTTTTTTTTATAATTCCGAGCATATTTACGAGTCATATGAGACAAAATCTTCAATTATTTTGAAATTTTCAATTTAATACCGATTTTCACATATACTTCGGCGAATATATTTTTTATGTCTCACTTTGGCTTCTAGTAATGTTACGCAAGCTCTTCGCAATGACATCAGAATCAATGTCCTAGCTAAACGTGTTTTCACACTACACCAGCTCAAATTTACACAAAGCTAATTCGTAACTAACTATTCATGCGTATGCGCTTACGCTGGTACGATGACGTCACAAGCAAAACAAATAAAACGCGACAGGCACGCTTTATTATTATTATTTATTATAACTTTTTTTTTTGTTTGATCTTCGGGGGAAAATTATTTGTATAAAATGAAGGACTATCTTTTCAAAAAAGTAATTTTAATCCATAAATTCATTATTTTAAGTCCTTATTTTGACCAGATCCAATTTTTCACCACTAGAGAAAGTGCCTACAATATTTACGATAACCACAATCGAAGTATCGACTGTGTCTTGGATCTCCTTATAAATGGTTTTTACTGTATTAAGGTAGATATACTATAATGGCATCTTATAACGTCTATGGCGCTGGTGTAGTAAATAAGAATATTGAGGAAATGTACCAAACCTAACCTATACAACACCTACGTGAAAACACTTTAGAAGTGTGACTACTATTCCCTGTATACAATACGATAGATTAAAATGAAATAGTATTATTGTATTGTTTTAATAATAGAATGAGATAAATTAATTTCATGTCGTCATATAATAATAGCGAAGTGTGTATAATAATGTAACAACTTGACAGCAGTATCACTGTTGTGAATTTTATAATTTTTTTTTGTTCGTATGGTTTTGTGAAGAAAAAAAATTCATATGAAGTTTTTTATCATATTCATAATTTTTTTGTTTTGTTTTATGTCAATGTTTAATGAATGCTTTGACTGTTAGAATAATAGATGACATTCGGTAATATTCGATTATTTTCGTAATAAAAATGTAGCAAATTAGTTGCTTCAAACTATAAAATTAGTTTAACATAATATAAGAAAATATTGCTGGATTTAGCTCACGAGACTCTAACGATGAATTTCCACTAGATCAAAATTATCTCTAATCAAGCGCCTGGGCATACTTAAAGAATCTTTAGAACTACTCTACCTAGATCACTTTGTTAATCGTGTAAACTTGAGAGAAAGATATAACTTTAGATGTCATAAGTCCTGATTGTCATTTAAGCAATCTTTTACTATAATTGTATATTTAAAAGTTTTTCCCATTGGTACTATGTTTAAGCGCATGCTCAATGCTCTAATATTAGTTGTGAATCTATTTTTGAACTTTTCTTTTAAATTAATATCTAATTTAAATTTTATTTATTTTCGCAGACATTTCATACTCCTAGTTTTGGTGACGAAGAATTTGATATTCCACCAATTAATCCTCATCATCAGCATCAACAACATCAACAGCATCAGCAACAACATATAGTATCACCACATGAACAACAAAATATGCAAGCATACCAACAGCAAACGGTAAAATTTTTATTTTCGTAATAATAATCAATCACGTTTTGAGAAGAAAAAAAAACGCAAATTGTAGATCTCCTACAAAATATGTTCCTGTCAATCATTGAACATCACTTTTCCATAGCTCTTTTCCCAAATGTTAATTTTAAACTAAGCGTTTGGCATAGCTTTTTAAAAAAGTATCACAAATTCGTGCATAGTTTTTATCAATCATTTTGGAACACTAAAATATTGCATCTTTATATAGAAAAATGTTCACTAATATATTTTTACAACTGTTTTTTCACAGATATCCATGCAACAAATGAACCCACCAGAGAGTATGGGAATGCATGATCCGTCCCAAGGTGGTTATCAACAACCATTATATTTATCTGGTCCTGGTGATCATCATCAAATGGGTGGTGGCATGAATGTAAATCAAGCGTACAATAGTCCACCAAATTCATATTCAATGCCAAGTCCACAGCATCAACAAAATTCACATTTATTAATGATGCAACAACAAGAACAACAAAGACAACAACATGAGCAACAACAAAGACAACAACAAGAGCAACAAAGGCAGCAACAGCAACAACAACAACAGCATAATATGATGATGAGTGGTCATGGACCACAACAACCACAGCCACCCCAACCACCACCACCTCATGCTCAAGGTGGCATG
The DNA here is from genome assembly GCA_963920215.1 of Nineta flava. Lineage (NCBI taxonomy): Eukaryota > Metazoa > Arthropoda > Insecta > Neuroptera > Chrysopidae > Nineta > Nineta flava. Next base: position 54,097,435 of record OY986041.1, read on the forward strand.
CCCCCATATGGCCGATCACCACAACATCCACAAGCTGGTGGACGTGGTAACAGTCCTCCAGCACCACAACCTGGACAAGAACCAGCTACAACTAGCGAAGATAGTGATGATAGTACTCCACATAATGCAATAGTAAGTTGTTAATTTTCTTCCTCTTCTAGACGAATTCTTAGAAACTTTGAAGATGGTACTTTAATAAGACTTTTTTTAATCAAATCTATATTAACTAGAGAAAAGGTTTACGAACTTGGTTTTTAAGGCTCCAACCCTGAATATGTAATGAAGGAAATAAAATTTACACAGCTTCATTTTCAAACACAAATTTCACAAGTTCAACAATAACTCAAAACTGTGTTATTATATGCGAAATGCGTTCAACTTCATACTTATTTTGTAGAAGAGAGGCTAGTAGTCAGGGGTTGATCATGATTAACTACATACATCTAAAACTTTCGGGGGGGAGGGGCAAGGTCTTCCTGGCGGCTTTTATATCGAGATAATGACGACTTTATTATTAAGGTTCTTTCCTGAGTACTATAAGAATCATTATTACAGTTTAACGCGTTCTAACTTCAGAGAATTATATGCCTAACCTGAGAAAAACACACCCTATTATTTATCACAGTTTCCATGCAAGATACCAATCAGGCATGCCATTTTCGGTAGAACCAAAATTGTTGAGAAGGATTTTAACTGGTTAAATGGGCAATTATACTTACGTTCGCAAAAATAACGAGTCAATTCTCCATCGTTTATGGGGGTTGGAATATCAATCCCACTAGAAAAAAAGATCAAGTGGTGTAGAATGAAACATTTTAAACATTTTCTATCTAATCAGTTAGTTTGCTTGAGATAAACGAAATTGAAAATTTATTATGTTGGACGAAGACCAACTTTATATCCACATATTTGCCAATTTAAGATCCATTTTAAGTTAGAATACGAACCATAAACAATAAACATACGTTTGCAGTAAGGTGATGATTTTCGAAAATAATACTAGAAATTTTTTCGAAGAAGTGTATATGAACAGAGACCTATTGTACGTCTATCCGATCAGCATCAGAATACCTAAAAAGATGAAATGCTTGAAAGAAATTAATTCACACTTCCTGTACTAATGAAGTTTGTAATAGTTCTCCTGTTTTTCCAGTTAAATCATAATTTACGTAGATCTTAGAACATTAAAACAATTAAACAGAGATCTTTAGTACGTCCGACATTTGCTTTAACGGTAATGTGAGAAAATAAAATAAATCTTTGTTCGTTATTATGTTGAATAAAAACAAAATCGGCAACACAAACAAAACGTTTTTTTTAAGTGTTTTTTTTTTTTTTTAAATAATAATAATTTTTTTATTGAATTGAAATTAGTTTTTTCATGGTTAATTTACATTTTATGATTCACTTAAGTTATTATTATTGTTGTTGGTAACACACAACAAAAAACTAAAATTCGTTTTTTATATGATTGTTGACATAAAAAGCACGATTCCACATAATAATAATATTGAAATGAAATACTTATTTCACTTGAAACAAAACAATATTACCATCATCCATCAAATTTAAGTGTTTTGTTTTATATATATACAACTTTTGTGTAATAAATTAACAATAATATATTATTATTAATATTAGTCAATTATTTTCTCTTTTATTGTAGGGCTGATTGTATTACCAAAAAGTACGGAACGAATTATTAATATTTAAATGTGTTTCTTATCGTTTGGGTCCGTATTAGTACTGATGGAATTGCAAATGTAGATAATTATAATATTAAGAAGAGAACAATAATTATTTTTTCGCTTACCAATTATCACTGCCATATTGGAAAAATGAAAAAAAAAATCTGTATATCTTGAATATTTTGTTCTGTATACATTCTGATGATAAATGGAAATAATCAAAAATTGTTGTACGATAAACTTATATCGAAATTCAGAAAAACAAGGGTCTGTAAAAAGGGAAATCTGATTAAAAATTGATTATCACGTGTTTATTTCTAATACGAAGAGGGATATCGCGTTCAATAATTATAGACGTATTTTTTTAGCTAAACTGAGGGATTAAATTGGATCTACCAATCCTACCCCAATTCCCATTTACCACTTTTAAGTTTTACTTTAAAAATGATTAGAATCAGAAGGAAACTTTAAATTACAAAATCTTTCCACATAAAAAACACTAACAACTTGTGTTCAAAACAGTTTTTTCGAAAACTGTATGGATCCTACACAAATCGAGTTCTTAGGTCGAAAAAGAATTTTGACAGCGATAAGAAACTTCTTGTACAACAATTCGCGACTCTTTATATCTTCATGTAGAATAGATATAAAACGAGTTATTGAGTAAAAATCGACCTTACTAATAAAAGCACACAATTTAGTTTTTGTTTAAATATAAATTTTTTCTTTCGAACTTTTGAACTAATCATTTAAACAAATCTTGAACATTATGCACTAAAAATTGAAACTAATTTGATTTTTATATTGAACGATTAGTAATAGTAGGTTAAATCAATTGTGTTTCATCCTAGTAAATTGGATAAACGAAATTTAACAAAACTATATTGTCTAAAAAGAAATTCAATTACAATATCTTTTTTTTTTTTGTTGCCAGTATAAAAATTGATTTGATTTCCTTTAAACGAAAAAAAAAAAAACTAATAATAATCGAAAAGTCTAACAAAAATATTTCATTTTTATATTAAGAAAAAGATAATAATTTTTTTCCCTCCAAAGAAACATCATTTTATTCGTTGTAAGGCTTTTGTATGAGTGTATATATGTGTTATGTGAACATTGAAAACAAAAGAAGACGAAAAAAGGATATAAAGTGAAAGAAAAGAAAAATAATTGAATCTTGAAATTTCCATATAAAGTACATACACATACACAGAATTCTTTTTAACATAATAAATTCAAAACATTTAGAATTGAAAAAAATTTGTATGTACAGTGAAATCCGTTTAATGCGACAATGGAGAGATGTATAATTGTCAGTCGTTAGAATCAATACTTGTAATAACTAGCACAGAGCTAAAGGATGTTAGGGAGATACAATTGGAGGCAAATGTACTGAAAATTATAAATTCGGTAATATCTCTACGTTTTGTAGCAAAATAAATAGTGTCAATACTAAAAAAATATATATATAATTTAAAAAAAAAAGGAAATTCTACCAGGGAAATTTATAAGAAGTAAAGTTGTAGGTAATTAGTTTTATTATAATTTTGTTTCTTATCATTTTTTATGTTACACTAATATTTACAGAAATATTTACAATTTAAGATTGAAAGTTAAAATTCTTAATATATCTGTTCACATTAGAGTTTGAGAAAAATGATCGGGAAGTGGATTATTGCAAACATAATTTTCTACAACTTTATTCCTTATACATTTTTCGATTTTTCTAATATAAGAGAGATATTTTATATTTTGTGTTTTCTTCTTTCTTAATGCCTCTCTTTCCCCTTGGCCTATGCCATTTAGTAATAAAATTGGCCTTGCAAATAATAAAACCATATCAGGTATGATATTTCATTTTAATCACACTTAAATTATGACCGCTAGAGAGTGATTTATGTATTCAAGGAAATTGAAGCAGCTCCCTCCTGCGTAACGAATTTTATTTTTTTAAATGGTGATAGAAATGAATTTAATCTATTGAGTGAACAAATATCCATAAGAACACATGTAAAATTATAGTTTTTTAACCCGACTTCAAAAAAGGAGGATGGTTCTCAATTCGTCTGTATTTTTTTTTTTTTTTTTTTTTTTTTTTTTTTTTTTTTTTATGTGTGTCACCTCAGAACTCCAACATTTATGAACCGATTTTGAATTTTTTTTTTTTTGTTTTAAAGGGTTTGGTTTCCCATTGGTCCCATTGGCACCAAATCGCATTCTGATGAGGGGATCCCCGGAAAATCGAGGAAAATCCTCATTTTATATGTGATAACCGATTTTTGCGAAATTTTTTTTTTTTTTGAAAGGGTATTCTCATTCATAATGGGAAAATAAGAAAATTTTTTTAAAAACCGACTTCAAAAAATTTTTTTACAAAAAACAAACCGACCCCAAAAAAAAAAATTTTTACAAAAAAAAAACAAAATGCATGTAAATAAAATTGAAAATCTGTTATAAAAAAATGCTCTTAAAATTAAAAAAAAAAAAAAAAAACGGGTAAAAAAAAGTTTTACAAAAAAAATCCGACCCCAAAAAAAAAAATTTTTACAAAAAAAAACAAAATGCATGTAAATAAAATTGAAAATCTGTTATAAAAAAATGCTCTTAAAATTTAAAACAAAAAAAAAAACGGGTAAAAAAAAAATGTGTTATAAAAAAATTTACTAAAAATTAGTCGTTTAAGTAGGTCTACCCATATTTAGATAAATAAAACTAGTTATAGAACTTTAGAGTCACTAAAAAGCGAGAAATAAACTATATTTTGACAAAATGGAAACCCGACTTCAAAAATAAAATATTCTATAACAAAAAATGCACTAAAAAGTAAAAAAATAATTGCATATTCTTGTGCCAATTTTAGTTCACCTAAGCAAAAATTTTTAAATATATATGTACAATTATTGTTATTTTTGGAGGCGGTGTCAGCATAGAGAAATTCACATAATTTTTTGACACCGCCTCCAAAAATAACAATAATTGTACATATATATTTAAAAATTTAAAAAATACGTTGGAGTTAAGTAGACTAAGCGAATTTCCTCAGATGAAACATTGTTTAAACTTAACGTGATATTAAGTCACCGTGATGAAATTTTTTTATTATTCTGATTTTGAGAACTGAGAATAACAATGTTTTCGTTATTTTTACAAAGCGATGTCAGTATTCTAAATAGTTTTCACTGTATTGTGTTCATTTTAAAATAGGGAGAGAAATAGTATGAAATATTATTACATTTTAAATGTATCTTTTTCTTTTATTTTTTTAACGAATACATTTTCAAAAAATAACCACAAACAGGACTCTCCATCATCAATCGCGTTTTGTATACAAAAAAAAGCCAATGGAGAATTGAAAACATAAAAATTTTAAATTTATTTGATTACATCGAATCACTTCTATTTTTTATGCAAAGATTGTTCCTTGATTACTTAATGATCTTTTTTTATTGCTAAAAAATATCGCTAAATCTTTGATATCAAAGAAATGATGAGTACATCTGAGTTTCCAACAACCGGTAATTATCAGAGATTTTAAAAAATACGGGAAATGTTTGGGAATGTAGTCTGAGTGGAAGAAAACGTAGAATAGTTCGCCAGTCAGAAACAGTAGAATATAGTTAGTTTGCTCTTGGTTTCTTTCATTTCTAAGTGTGTTAGTAATTTATGATTTAAAAAAACATTTTATTCATAAAGTACTAAAAAGCAAAAAATAACTAAATGGATAATTGTAAAATCGTATTTTTTAGTTACGTTTCTTTTTGAAGAGAGTATAATGTTCTAATTTACAAACAAAACTCCCTACGTTTTTAACTTTTTGGCTTTTTATTAATAAAAGTATGTTTTTTCTATTTAATTGTAAATTATCTTTAAAACTAACCATAATCTCAATTTTTTATATATTATGTTATATATTATTGTATTATCGTCAATATTGCGGACATTTGCAATGTTCCAATTTGATACGATAATTAGAAGTAGGTGAAAGGTTACTTCCCATATTTGTTTACAAACTTGTTACATAAATACATGCATTTTACTAACTTAATAAAAGCATGTTCAAAAAAAGAGTTTGCTTGTTGTAAAGACTCCTTTCTTTACAACAAGCAAACTATATCTCGTCTCTTTTGGGTGTCTATAAGCTTGAATGATCTTAACTTCAAATCCGATCATTTTGTTATAACCGTAATACCTGTAGCAGAAAATATAATTTTCATGAATCTAAATATAAAAACCTTCTCTAATATAGATTTGATTAAATATTGGTTATAATCACAATAGAAATTAAGGTAAAAAAATGCAATCCCTAGTTTTAAGTCCAAGACCATCTTAAAATGTCATATTATTGTTTTCTAACATTTAACATAAAATATCGATCCAATACTATTTATTTTTTTGTAATCACAATATCATGGAAGTTATTATAAAAAAAAAGCATAAAATTGAAAAACACGACGACGCGACGTTTCAGGTTATAATAATAATATATTTTGCATTCATCTCTCCTCAACTACCAAACTCCATTGTATGGAAATGAGGCAAATGAAAAAAAATGTAGTGAGTAAAAAAAAAAAAAGTAACAAAAAAGTTAACATATTGATTTACTTTTAGCAGATGGCGAATCTGAAGCGACCGTCGCCAGAACCAGCAGACCCTGTCACCAAGGTCCAAAAGAAACCAAAAGTACAGAAAAAGAAAAAGAAACGTGATCCAAATGAACCACAAAAGTAAGTAGTAGTTGCTTATATTGAATTTTATCAATATTTTTAAATCTATTCAAAATTTGTGTCTTGTTTGTTTGTATAGTTTTTTTAGATTCATTTTAATGATAGCATCAAGCACATAGTAGCACAAAGTGTACAATATCGTTCAATAAAATCGAACCAATAAAACTAAAACAAAGATATTTCTATTTATTTCCGGCTTAATCTACTGAAATCTAAAAAAAAAATTATTTTCAAAAAACTATAATACAAGCTTTTATTAGCAAAATAACGCACTGGAAATCCAATAATAATTAACCATATAATAATTGTTTGTTTTTAAGTGCATTATCTACTAATAACGCTTGTGTTTTAGTTTTTTTTTTTTTATAATTTTTTTTTTTAATACTAAAAAAATTAATTTGCCAATGCTTTCACTTTTACTGATGCCTCTCCTAAACTATGATTTCGGGGAATAATTTTTAATTCCGTTATGAACACTCTAGATGATCCATATTATTGTATTGTCAACAGATTTACACAAATTTCAGCCCGATCGAATAATAGGAAGTGAGTTAAAATTTGATTACAAACTTTGATCCGAATTAATTAAATACGTATAAGTCAAGTTGCGACATTCTTTTATTGAATCTTATAAAATCGATAAGGACTCGAAATCTTCTGAATAGGTCTATTTAAGACTTTTTTGTCCGTCGAAAATCTTCAGCATTTAATTACCATCTCTATTCTTTCTTTATCCTGATTTATAATACCCGCTCTATTTATAGCTGACCATTTTGGTCACGACGCCTGGTGGCAAAAAAAGAAACCAAATTTAGTGTACAGTATTATCTTCTTTACATATAATAAAAGAGACAATGTCCGACTTGTTTAGGGAATTTTATAGGAGATAGCGAAATAATGATGAGAGGAGACCGTGGGTAAATTTTCTTTACGACTCCAGAAAAATAATCAGAAGTTCGAAATTCCAAACCAAAGTGATTACTGTTTTCTGACCGTTCCAAAGTCATAGCCGGCCCAGATCTCTAATATAGTTTATAGTTTTTATAGTAATACCTACATTAACAAAATTTTGGAAAAAATTATTTGTGAAAAAATTTAAAATATAAAAAAATTGACATTTTAAAATGTTAAAATTTAGAAAGAAAGAATTATTTGACGTAAATAAAAACACATATAAAGGATCACTCTTTCGGTTGCACATAATAAACAGCCATGTTTTTTAAGCCCTCTCCTCAGGTCAGTTCTCAATACTCTTGTACAAACTAATTATTGTCCTCCCAATGAATCGAAACTCGAGTCTTTCACTTTTGATGGTGCCGAATGATGTACTTTGCTTTTATCTTCTAGCAAGAAAAGGTGAGGAAAATACGAAAATGTTAATTTTCTCTTCTAAATCTACAAAACTGATAGAATGTTTACTACATGAATTTTAAAATATTAGGAAATACATAATATACTATAGAAATAGACAAATGTTTCGTCAATTGTGACTGGGAAGGGATTGGCTACAATCGAATATCAAGAAAACAACATCATTACGATTTTGGATAACTAATATTTAGTAGTGAAAAATTTTACAAATATAGAGCGTTAAAATTAAATTAAAGGCAACAATATTGGAATGACAGCACAGATTATATATACCAATAGTGTGCCGTGACGTCATCTCTACATTTAAAACTATTGAAAATAGTAGTACACATGGTCTCAACAGTAGCGCTCATTTTCCAAATTGTATAATTGTCTATAATTATTCTATTAAAAGTTGTTCATTATAAATATACTAACAACTTTTATTCGAAACATTTTCCCAAAAACTGAATGAGTAAGGCACAAATCAATTATAAAATTTTGAAAAAGGAGCGCTAGTTTTGTGGCCATGTATGCAATATTAGCAAAACAACATCTTAGAAAAAAAACGGACTAGTAGTTCGTTTTATTCAAGCATTGTAGGATATATATATATTTATAAGAGTGAACAATTTTTGCAAAGTCGTCCCATTTTTTTTAACTTGATTGTACATAACAAACATAGTATTACAGCTCGTTATTTATATTCCAATTTATTTGTGCTAAATTGTATTTTAAATAAATTATATGCTATATGTGTATATCGGACGACAATTTATATTTATTTCAAGTGTATATTTATTTTTTTATTTTATTTCTGTCTCAATTCTTTTTATTTAAAAAAAAAATGTCGATAATTGTCAGACAAATAATATCCTATACATATCGGTTGTATAAAATTACAATCGATAGATACAAACCTGTAAATCAATCGATTGTGGATTTTATTTTACGATTTATTATCACTTTTATTATATTTTACTTAAAAACAAAATGTTTTTTAATATGTCTTGTCAAGGAAGTTTGTTTTCTAGCAAAAAAAGAACATTTTTTGTTGTAAAATTTCATTTTAAATTTATCCAAAAAAAAAAACAGCAACTCTTGTCTGTGATTTCAAAATATATAACTATTTGAATAACTATTCTGTTTCAAAACTTGATATTTTATGGACGTTGGATCGGTACAGTAATGTTCATTAGTAAATAGTCTATCCTATCTATACACCGGTATCGAAATATGGTGGTAACGGGTATATCTCGTAATCAATGTGCAAATTTTAGAAATTATGCTGGTATACTATGAAAAATTCTGCATGGAAAGATCACGTATTATTTGGCGATGCTGTAATACAGATTTTTTAAAAGAATATTTCATTAGTTTGAAATAACTTTTATCATTTTTGACGAAATGTCCCTACGTCCTTAAAATTAAATGAATCAGCTTTAAAACGTTTGTCTGTTTGGAAACCCTGTTTGTAGACCTGAATACGGAATTAATTGAGTATACGTGTATAACTGTATAAGCCGCGGCGGCACGTTGCCTCACGGTTCTAATTGAATTTTCAGATTTTCCATTGTTAAGCATTCATGCTATGTTTTATTAACCCCCGACGCAAAAGAGGGTTGTTATAAGAAGCCTATGTATGTCTGCCTATGGCATCGTAGGTCTCAAACGCGTGGACCGATTTTAATGCGATTTTTTTTATTAGATAGCTGATTTCCTTGCGGTAGTTCTTAGCTGTGTTTGATAAAGTCGTTTGAAAATTATCAGCTCTTTTCCCAGATGATGTATAGGCATATTATTAACATTTTAAATATAAATTCGGTGGAGGTAACGGGAAGTTCTTATTTTTTTGTATTAAAGTTATACATTTTTTAAGTTTGCTTTTTTGCGTTGGTAGTTAGAAATGTTAAATTAATATGGTTCTATTTAGTAAAACATGCATACATGGATCATAAGTAAAAAAAATGGAAGAATGGATCATAAGTTAGGTAATGTGTGAAAAAACTCAGAAAATTTTTTCTCGACTTATGTTTTTAAAAACTTGAAACACGCACCAAATAAAAAGAAAGTATCTTTAGTATAGTTTTGGGATAAACACACTCCTCTCTGGCCATCAAAATGTATCTTAATATCGTAACATTTATCAACGATAACATTTTTTGAATGAAGAAACATCTACAATTATTATTAGGTAACTTTTGATGACCAGAGTGTGGTATAGTTGTACAGTAAATTTTTCGAATGTCGTCGATCTGCTACCAAATTAATTTAAATCTCTTTAAAGCCGTAGAACTATTGAGAAAGATAGGTCTTATCACAATGGATCTCTTTGAGTATATTACTCCTTTGTAATATAATTCAATCTAATATTACATACAATCTTTGTAATATAAGCTCAATCTCTATATTGTAGCTCGCGCTAAAGCCATAAGCACAGAGCTAGTTATCATTATATTATTTCAGTATGTGTTTATTGTACATGAAACTTTATTTACACTCATGTGTTGAAAATTGCCTATACAACATGATATATTTGTAGACAATGTAGTAATATGTTATTCAAATAATATAATTTTTATTTAAAAAAAAAACACATTTTGCTTCTATAAAATATATTAAATTTAAATTTTTTATATAGGAAATTAATTGTATGGAAATAAAATAAATTTTATTTCTCGTATGTACAAAACCAATAATAATTTGGATATGTGTAATATCGAAGCTTGAATTTAAATTAAATTATATACAGTGAAATCTGTTTATAGTAATCACGAAACTCTATTCCTTGTAACTGATAAAAACGGTTGCATAAAGCGTAGTATCATGATTTTTATGTTATAAGCGGTCGTATTTTTTTATCTATCTTTGTGATGTGAAGGAAAACTATCTCCACCAAACATTCTGTAAAAATTCTAGAACTTCTCATCATCAGCGTTTAGTTTTAGAGCTACTACATGACTGCTGTGCTTTTTATTCTCATACCCCAACCTATAATTGAGAAAACAAAAAATTCAATGTTACAACAAACCTTCTTCTGGAGGAAATCTATCTATCTGTTTACCAAGTCTCATTAAAATCGATTCAATGGTTTTTAAAATATGAAGGGACAAACAAAATCGGACAATCTATTGTCTTATGATTAGATAGACCCCCCTAGATTTATTAATATAGATTTTTGTTTCTATAAAGCGATATATTTTTAGGTCGATTTATTTCGACAAATCATAATAAGGTGAGGAATTTACACGGAATTAAAAAGCAGGCCTTCTATATTTGATCGTTATAACCCATACGCCACGCAAAACGATATTGCATAAACAGTTTTTACTGTGTGTGCACAAAATAATATTAAAAATATTATATACACTTGATGTGCAAAATAAATATTCAATTAAGATTCAGAACCACACATCAAATAAATAGAAAATTGATCTAGAAAATGAGCATTACTTATCCAATAACATGTATTATGTATAATAAAATTGTAATACCAACATACATACATACATCCATACATACCACCAGGATCAGACATGGAGTTACCTAACTGCTATGATACTATATATAGGGATGATTTTTATATATAATTCATTTTTTTTAACACGGAATGTATTCACGAACGCCTTGAATCTGATTATTTTATTCTAAAGTGTACATTTCTCTATAAATCAATAGTTTTCAAAGTTCTGTCTAAACGCTCTCAAAAAATAAACGGTAGGAGAAATCCTGTACTGAATATTTGGCAATCATAGTTAGGATATTTTTAGGTCTCAGAAGACCAGTCATATGATTATAAATGAATAATTTTTGCTCACTGTTTATTTAGGTATCATTTCGGTTTTTGTTTTGTATCGAGACATTTGAAATTTTGAATATTAAGTCAATATGAAACAAGTCGATTCAACAATAAAATTTTTATTTCATACTTTACTTGATCCTACAGAATCAATAGAAGAACTAAATTCGTCATACAAACTATGTAATTTTCTAGCAACTCATTGAACCTTTGTTAATTGGTATTTACTGGAGCATTTACTTAAAAGTGACGAATATGTCTTATTATTCCAACATTGTACCACTTTATCATATAGTTTTAAATGCAGATAACTTAGCATTTGTTTTAATCATAGAAGACAGTTTTCTACATGGTGAAAAATGTACCCAAAAAGTTTTAATTATATTTGATTAGAATAATTAATGCTTAATCCTTCGACTATATCTATCACTATTTGTTTAATTCAATTAAATAAACTGCATAAATCAAAGAATATTTTATAAAAATATTTATCATAGCGTCTTATTTTATTATCATAGTTGTTAGAAGTTTAAAAATTGATTTATAATCGTTAACAACTTTCTTAAATGATGAGGATTTGAATGTTTGGAAAAGATAATTAAGTTATTGAGCTTGTCAAATATCAAAGTTGTTATCTAATATCAAGTTTCCGGCCTTAAATTACCACAGTTGACACGATACTTTTTTTACCACTATTGTCACTCAAAAGTTAAAACAAAACAAAAAACATGAATATAAAATCACCTTTATATAGCATGTAATATATTAACAAGCATCATACATATAACTAACACCCTTTAATCACTCATACTCACGTCCTATTTCACAAATCGAATTCACCCTCACATTTCAAATGCTTATTGAATATTTACTTACCTCCTTGAAATTTCAATTATTCGTTGACACAAAAACGTGCTTCACATATTCTGAACGCGAACATGAATTTTCAATTCATATGCGTTGCGTTTATGTGTTTGTTGTGTATGGTACGTTTACATCTCTTTCTTATTACTTCTTTAATGGCATATTTTACAAGTTTTGGAATGTGTTTATAATTCCTCTATAAACTATTATGTATGTGGTGGTATGCGTGTAAACGAGGGTGGAGTACGGGAATGAATGGGACGCAAGAAAGTCGATCGGGGATGCTGTAGGATAAATATTCATTTATCATCTTCCTTTTGCTTCTAATTATTATGATAATATTCTTACCATTTTCTTTTATTGAAATGTTCTGGAAATCAATTTTAAAAGGCAGAAAACTTTTATTTATTTTTATTTGATATTAATACGTTGACTTATATTTTACACTTGGCCACAAAATTTTTTTAAATTTTATAGTTGATTTGTGTCTTATACATTTGATTTTCGAATAAAAGTTGTTACTATATTTATAATTAACAACTTTAATCTGAAGCATCCCATCAACTTGTGTGGGTCATATTACATTCAACCACTTAAGTGACATTCTTTTTTGTTGCTGTAATTTTGAGGTCGATCTATGCCGAATCCATTACGCTTTCGTAATAATAATAGGAATAAGAAAAGAGATGATCCATAATATTGTAGTCTTAGTACATATTAATGGATCTCACATGCTTTAAATTTAATATCACCCTCTGGATGTTCTCAGGAATGTGGACAAAATAACTAACGTTGTTAATTCACTCTAGTACGACTTTTCGTCAATATATTTTGACTTTATCAAGTACTGCAATATAAATATAACAATTAAAATTATGTACAATATAATAGTTTATGTCCAGTATTGCTGTTTGTTCCTTAGTACTATGACATCTGGCTCAACTGTGTTAGTTACGTATACGTTACTAGGGTTACGTTAATGAAATAAGCAAAAAATTATTATTTTGTTAATGAAGCTTATCTTTTTTTTAATGAAAAATACAACTAATAATTGAAATATAGCCTGACTAAAGCTGCCATTTTGAAATACGACGTCGGGAGTAATTTTACCAATAGTAAACTCAGCATCACACATCAATTGTCAATTTCAATACAGTACATAAACTTACTTGTACTAAATTTAATAACTTTTCAGGGAATTTTTAATAAGATGTATTCGTTTTGTTACAGACCAGTATCTGCGTATGCATTATTTTTCCGTGATACACAAGCTGCTATAAAAGGGCAAAATCCAAATGCAAGTTTTGGCGAAGTATCAAAAATTGTGGCCTCCATGTGGGATGCATTAGATTCTGAGCACAAAAATGTAAGTTGATATTAACATTTGTAGCTTAGATGTTTATTATTAATATTTTGATTTATTTATTCAGGTCTATAAAAAAAAAACTGAAGCAGCCAAAAAAGAATATTTGAAGGCGTTAGCTGCATATAGAGCCAGTCTTGTATCAAAGGTGAGTGAATAGCTTTCTCTACTAAGTAAATACGTATTGCATACACCATGGGTGTGTGTTTTATTATCGATTAGCGCACCAGTCTCACGTTTTGGCTATAGAATTATAATTTATAACTCTGGTAATTTAACAAGTAACCAATCATTTTTTATTTTCATCTTTGATTTTCAAGATGATTCAATTACAATTCAATTTCCAAGTTATTTCTAACAAATGTTCTCCTGTATATGGAAATAAATGTTTTAAACAGATATCGAATGATAATTTGTATTTTCTTGAACTGCACTTGAAATAATAATAGTAATAAAAACAAAATACTTGGATCTGCACTTCTGCTTTTTTTTCTGGACGACAATTATTTTAATAATTTCAATTTGATAGAATGGTGTTCAAAATATAGAGTTTTTTGTAAAATAGAAAACCGATTCTGAAGAAAAGTTTATCTTTGCATCCTAACAAAAATAGAAATCCTGGGTTCAATTTATGCATTGTTTGATCGATTAGTCAGTTTTCAAAATACTTAACTTACCTCTCCAAAATAAAAATAGAGTAGGTACCTTATAAACAGTGATAGTTTCCTGTTTGAACCACTTTTAATTTTCGCGTATGCACACCTACTTTTATAGAGCGCTGAACCAGAAAATATGTATGGAAATTACGGTGGGGGAAATTTTGGAAATAATCAACAATATAGTGGTTATTCTCCACAAAACGCTCTACCATCTCCACCAATGAGTGGTGCTCCAACACCACCAGCAACTCAACAACAAGCGCCACCACCCCAACAGCAACAAAAACAACCACCTCCACAACAACAACCACCACCCCAACAACAATCTCCACAACAAACACAACAACAACAGCAACAACAAATGGGTGGACAAATGCAAAAACCACCAATGATGATGATGAATGGACAACAAGGTCAACCACCAGTAAATCATCCTGGTATGATGGGTTCACCAATGGGCGGACCAATGGGTGGAGGTGGTCATATGGGTGGGGGGCATATGCAAGGACCTCCACCACATATGCAACAGCCACAATATATGCAACATCAACAGGTAAATAATTATTTATTTAAATTTCCTCTGTTTGATCACGGGGGGCAGCAACATTTTTAGAATCACTTTTCTAATCAATAATTAGCCAATGTATTTATTAATTTCTATTTTTATTTTGTAGTGTTTTTTTAAGAGATTTTTTAACCTACAGTTTTATCTGAATATCGTAAAGTAAGAAACTCTGTTTCTTTGGAATGACATTTTTTAAGAAGAAGTTGGAAGATTTAAATAATTCAGAGTAAATAAGACTGCAGGTTATGAATTTTACTATTCGTTTATTTTTATGCATGAATTTATGTTTTGTAAACCCAAATAAATACATTGGCTAATTGTATAAATAAAACGAGCAACTGGCAAAACCTTAGTATAACAAAATTGCACTGGATTTCACCTTAAAGGAAAACAAACAAAATTCGGCTAACACAAAAATCACGAGAATAAGAATAAAGTTAAAATTAAAAAATCAAAATTGAAACGCATTAAGTTACAAGCGTAGGGTATCATCGCTTTGTTTCAGGTGAACCATCCCGTACAAGTGCCAGTGCCCTCTCATATGCAACATTTGAGCCCCCCTCGCAGCGCTGAACATATGGTACCGAGTTCACCTCCTGTTTCAGCTCCCAACGCACAACAATCGCCACAACACGCCATCGCCACACCAACAGGACATGCAGGCGGCACCACGCATGTCACACACCCCTCCCAAACATCATCCATACAACAACAATCATCACACGGTCAACAACAACAACAACAGCCCCAACAATCTAACGGCGGGGGGTCTACCACCCCACAACAACAGTCTATGGGGGGACACCAACCAACACAACAGCAGAGTATTGTGGGACAACAACAACAGCAGCAGCCCGCCAGTGGTGCACCCCGGCCCACCAACACCTGCATACGGCACGGCTGCTCCAACACTGCCATCTCCAACTCAGAGTGGCAGGACGAATATTGCAGCAATGAATGTGTCGTCAGCCACTGCAGGTACTCCTTCATGTAATTATCATGTTTATATATTTTATATACATAATTACACCCTCTCTTACCTCCTCAAAATATGTACGTGTTATTAATTCTAAATCAATTACCAAAGAAAATATCAAAACACAATGAAGATATCCAACTTTGGCAATTGATTTAGATTTTCTGTATTTCGATGGGTAGCTTTTATCCATCATCATAAAATTTTGGTCATTCGCCAGAGTGTTCCAGGAATGTTAATAGTTGTCATTTTCGAAACATTATGTTACATACTAAATTATAATCATAAAAGATAACACAAAAATTTCGGAATAAGAACTTTAAGCAAACTATGCGTTCATATCTAACTTCTAGAAACGATAAACAGAATAATAATAATATTCTTATTTTTCATTAACTTCATATATTTCTGTGTATCGTTTAGATATTCCAATCAAATATTACTGATCGTTCGAAAAGTTTCACATAAAGTGATTTGGTAATTTAAAAAATTTAGGCCTCTATTATATATATTTGCAAAGTGTCTGATCCTTAAGAATTTTTACATGTTCTTTAATGAAAGAAGTAGAAAAATGACAAATTAGGTCCATAATATCATAAGGATATATAATAATAACGACTTAAAAAATGTCTTGAACATAAAATTGTAATATGTTCTTCTTTGATGGAAGAAGTACAAGAATGACAAATTAGGTTCATAAGAGCATATATACGACTTAAAATACGCTTTGAACATAAAATAATGCTAGCCTAACTTCCAATCTGTGGCCTTGCATCCAGAACTATTATGTATCATAAAACTTTTCGAGCATTCCGTAAAACATTGCATATTAACAATCATAAATAATAGAAATTACATAATTTTTTCTTTTTATACCATAGGGATGTATTCAGCACCTGGGTGGCATCCAATCAGAACCAATCTCAAAACTTCTCCACCGTAAAATAAATAAATTAAATTAATAAATCTATATATATCAGCATAATACAATAATTAATTAGACATTTAAAGAAAATTAATAAAAAAATAATTTATAAGTAAAAAAAACTTAATAGCTCCCTTCCCAAGAGAGCTATAATGTATAATGATGAGTTTCACACACATAATACATAACCTATTATATTTAAAGAATAACAAAAGAATAAAAGTTACTACAAATAAAAGTGTGCGCAGAATATAGAGAGAGAAACAAAATATAAATGTAAATAATTATAAAGAAATATTCTAACATTTTTTGTTTTTTTAGAATTTTCCAAAATTTACATAAATTTTCTTTTTATATTTATTCCTCATCATAATAAAACAATTTATTTTATGTTTTTTTACATTTTCAAAGATTTATCGATGATTAAATTTTTTTTTTAATGTAAATATATTAAATAAAAAAAGAGAAAAAACTCATTCTAAATTTAAAAAATTATTACTTACAAAAAAAATGGCGCAGCAAATCGATGCGCTGAAATTTTCCAATTCTTTTTAGGTGAAAAAAAACTTAATATAATAATATATATTATTATCATTATATAAGTATTTGTTTCGTAGTTGTATAATTCTTATCCTCTTGTATCCTTACCTCTTCCAATTCTTCCTAAACCTTTTAAAGTTACCCTAGGCCCTCCTCACTTAAAACACATCCACACACATTCACCCACCACACATACATACCAATCTTATTCATGTTGCTGTTAATGTAATAACGTTATAAAAATTCTATAATTGAGAAATATTATTATAGGAATTATAATAATTATAGGTATTATAATGATCCTCGTAGTCATTTGTTGTCCTTTTTGAGAATTTGAGAAAATGCGACGCGCTGCGATGACAAATATTAAATCAAATAATCAACAGAATAGCTATTGGAAATGGAAATTATAGAAAATATCTCTAAAGAAGTTTTTAAAATATTAAAAAAATGTTTATATGGATTTAGTAATAAATATTTGAAGTTAGATTACCTAATCAAATTGTTTGGAAATTTTGATTCAATTATAATTTAATATATGCCTTTTTGAGAACAAAATGTTGAAAATTAAAAATCATTGAAATTTATACAAAAGTTTCGCCCACTCAAAGTTGCACCAATCTAAATAATGACCACTTGTGTCCAAATCTACTTTTGGAGTAAATATTCCATTTTATGTTGAGTAATGAACATCATACAAAAAGGTATTTTAATAATCAAATTTGTGCCATAACCAAACATTTTAATTTTAATTCAAAATTTCTTACTAAATCCATGATAATTAAAATATTTTCAAAATTAACTATTTTAGATAAAAATTAGTAATAAAAATTTCGTAGTATGTATAATATTAGGGCAAAAAATTTATGACCATTTAAAAAAAAAAGTGCTGAATTTGCTACTTGAGTTAAAAGTGAAAAAATTTAGTTTTATATTTCGTAGCAAAATGTAAAAAATAAAAAATTCTAAAAAAAACAAGTGTGTGGTATTTATTGAAATTCAAATAAATTAAAAATTTCTTTTGAGATATTTATTTGAGCAATATATAACTATTCTGTGATATAAAGTTAACTAAAAAAATATGATGAAAGAACATTTTTAAATTAAAAAAAAAATTGTATATAAATGTATTTTAGCTAGACGACTTAAAAGTTTTATAATATTAATTAATCTTTATATAATGAACTATTAATTATATATACAATTTAATTATTATTAATTTTTATTATTGAAATTAAAAAAAGGATAATTTTCATTGAAAGCATAAAAAAACAACACATATCCTTTTAATATTATTATTATGGTTGAACAATGTAACTCTTAATAAAATTATTCGGCTCATCAGTAACATTAACATTTTTTTATAGCACATATTTTTACAGAAATAGAAAAAGGTTCGAATCTTAACTACGGTTAAAGTTTTAAATTCGTTTAAATTGCTATGCCAGTGAATGAGAACTTAAAGTGTTACGTATCATATGCTATCATCATTGTATACTTCTTAAAAGTTGTCATAGGAGATGGAATCGCCGTCTGCGTAAATTGAATTCGTGTGAAAAAAGGTAAGTAAAATTGAGAGTAATTGCAAATGTTACATATTTGTAAAGTCTACGAGGACGTCTTCTTTAAAACAAGTTTAAGGCAAAGTTTTAAAAAAACTTTGAGCTGATGTGTTTGTGGCTGCAATTTTATGTAAATTTTATTGATGAGTTTCTATTAATTGGCTATGTTTTTTCTTTATTGATTAAGTTACATTGTTACATCAGTATTAAAAAAATAATATATTGTGGCATCTAAAATATCATTCTACCTGATAAAATTTAAATGCAAAAAAAAAAAAAATTAAAAAAAAACATTATCGCATGGTACCCTGTTCCTTATTTTAATAAGTGACTCCCGCAAGCAATTCGGGTGCTATGTTTATAATTTTAGAAACTGTTATTTTTGTACACAAGTGAAAAGAAAAAATTGAAATGAGAAAATGAAAAGACCAAAAACTATTTTGTTTCTTAAAACGAAACAAAATCATCTCGAACTATTTTAAATATAAAATAAATAAATATATTATGTGCGAAAAATTTAAACAATCATATTAACTAATTTAAAGAAAATCTATTTAAAAAATCTATAAATGAGTTTTAAAAGAAAAATCATGTTAAATTATACATAAGCCAAGAAGAGAAGAATCGCAGAGGGAGTAAGAAAAACAATATACAAATTGTTGCAACTTTTATTGTCATAAATAATTTTATCAACTTATTTTTGTTGAATACAGAGAGAAATTTTTGTTGTTTTTTTTTTTTAATTTGGTATTTTGTTAAATTTTTGTTCTATTTTTAACTTCAAATACTTCTAAATAAAAATCACATTTTGAATTACATTTATCCAACGCTTTATCTCCTAATTTATTTATTTGTTTCCTTTGTAAGAGGTTTAAGTAGTAGTAGTGAGGGGAAGCCAAAGGCTGACAAGTTAGTCTCTGTAGGCCTTTTTGACCACATCCTAAGAAACCCATCCCCTCAACCTCTTCTATCCTCTACCACGCCTTGTATGTTTCCTCTAGCCCTGTATTCGTTGTCGAACCTATCCGCCTTCTTTGCGAATGACAGCGCAAAGCTCCACTCTAGTTGTTTTACCTCAGATTCGCCCATTTCGGTTGAGCCGAAGGCCAGGTACCTCCTTCTGGCTCTGTAAGGACATTCTGCCAGAGAGAAGGTAGTATCATTTGTAACGAGTTAATTAACATTATAATTGATTTTAAAGAACTTAAATTCATTGAAACAATTGTCGAATAATATTTAATTAACATTTAGAGTATAATTTTTTTAGAACATATTTTTAAGTATTTGAATTAATATTTAGAAAAATTATTAACCAAGATATCCAAAATTACAAAATTTTCAGTTTTCTCACATCAAAATAAAAACAAATTGTTCTTCAAAAATTTCCCATACACACTTTTACAATATTCTTTTTCCAAGACAAATTTTTGGTATTGGCAAATAATGGCTGAGAAAATATTGTAAATTTTACATTTAGGTAGTATTACAAAAAAAAAGAAAGAAAAAAAAAACAAACAAAAAAAAAACTATATTTAAAAAAATTTTAAAAAAAAATCAATAAAAAATAAATAAATAATTAAAATTTAGAAATATTATAAGAATTTTAAAATTAATTTGTTTTTATTATTATTATTATTAATTATTATTATTTTATATTGTATGCTGTACAGTAATTACAAAAATTGATGTTTTTAAAAAAAACACAGAAATTTAATGAATTAATTTTATTTTGAAATTAAAATATGATGTTTCAATTGGATATTAATTAATTAGAAGAGTATTAAAAAAATAAAAAGAAATGATGACGATTAGCTTTAATAAATAAAAATAAAATGAACAAATTACAATTTTTGTAATTATTAATTATTATTAATATTGGAATTATTTAATTTTTAGTTACTAGACAGTATACATTGTAAATAACTCTAGTTATTGTACTACAATTATGCAAATTACTCTGTATGTAATCAAATAATATTGAAAATAAATAGATTGTACTCTAAAATTTTAAGCTTTATTTTTACCAACCTTGTTATTCCAGTGTCTGTTAATTGAAATCCAGATTCTGTCATCTGTGTGTTCGTGAATTCAGTTGATATCCTTGTTTAGTGATTATCTATTATAGAAATAAACGAAGAAAACACCTTCATGCCATATGATACTCAAACTCGATATTCGCATTTGGTTGGCGAATTTTGCGTTACTGATCACGTAAATTTTAGCAATAAAAATACATTTTTGTTCATTGATATTGAATTGAATGGAACTCTCATTCAAAAGCGATAAGAGATGAAATAGAACTAGTAAAATATAAAGTTGAATAACTTTTGAAATATTCTTTTGAAAACCGATTGAATTTAGTGTGGCAGGAGTCGGCGGCGGCCTAAAAAACGGTTAATTGTGGGATTAAACTTTCAAATAAAGATATGGTCTAAGATCCGGCATTTGAAAAATCTTCCCTCATCTGTTAATTGAACGAAATAATGTTTAAAAGGCAGATAACAATATTATAAATGTATGAGTGCAATGTCTGCCACCGTAGTCCTTCCTGTTGGCTATTAAGATTAATTAATTAATATGATATAGTGTCTTTGTTGCTCGAACAAATATAATTGTCTCTCTGCGCAGAACACATTTTTTGAAAATTTTATTAATTTATTTTAAATTTTACACAAGCATCACTAAACATCAGGTGTACCCATTGCGAACTGCAAGCTACTCCTGAATGAAACCATTCTAAGAAAGGTCAATATTAAGTAGAGAGAGGAACGTACTTGTAGTACTGCAAGAGGAGAGATATAATCTGAGTACAATCGGAGGCGTTCTAAAGATACTATCTCTCTTCAAAAGCCCTACATAAGCAATATATTAGTAGCCATTACATGGCACTGGCTGGGAGGCAAACATGCCGAACGCTTGGGCTTATTGCAGGAGCTTTCACAATGAGGAGGAAGAGAAAAAGATGACCCACCTTCTCTGTCACTGTCCAGCTCTTGTTATGAGAAGACAGGCACACTTTCTTGCATCCATTCTTTGACGACATCATAATTAGTCAAAATTTTTTAATTTTGTTTACAAGCTGTATAAAATATTAATATTTGTTATATTTAAAAAACTTACATTTAAAGCGTATTCTTTTAAAATAGCAACTGAAACTACAAAAACAAATACAGCCTGTAAAAAAAAATTTTGACTAATTAATTCTAAAAATTCCATTAATATTGATGGATTCCCTTTTAATATAAATTTGAAGTACATCCCCGCTTCGATGTGATCCGGCCAACTGGTACTTAGTTCTGCCAAAGAATACAGTTGGTTTTGCTGATAATGGCACTAAATACCGAAACCGAACAGCTATTGTCATCTAGTGATCAGCATACGCACTACAAATTTTAAGTGACACAAATATCGTACTTATACGCTTCTATGTATATTGTATTCTTTGATATCATGAAACTACACACGTTTCTTTATTATTCCCTCATTGATGTTGGAAGCTAAGTACTTTTATACTTTTATTTTCTCTACATGTCTTATTAGAGTCAATTGCACAAGCATGTTTCGAGTGACCAATTAATTTATATTTTTAAGTAAAGTTCCTGGTAATTTACCTGTAATTAAAGGATAATGTTCAATGACGGAAGAAAGCTTATCATAGTATGTTAGACTAACACAAATAAAACAAAAATTTTATAAAGTTTTATATATTTATTCAATGTCTTCAGTTTACTGTAACACATAATAATGTTTCTTTTTTTGTATTTTTTTTTTAATTTTTATGTTTTGTTTCTTTGTTGAATTTAAGCCAACAATTAAAAAAATGTACATAAAATTGATAATTCAAAATCGATTTAAAATTAAAAAAAATTAAATTGTCTAATAAACTAATTAATTCTTTGTTTTACAATATTTAATTCTAATGTTTTTATTTTTTTTTAAATTTTTATTGAAAATTTATTTCTAAATATTGTCATGTATTTAGAGATGAAAAACTATTTTTAAAAACAACAATTAAGTATCATTGTCAAGAGAGTTCGTAATTGTTGAATTCTATTGTTTTTGTCATGAGAAAATTTATTTAAAAACGAAATAAAATTCATTTACACGCAACATTAACCATTTTCTCTTATTGCCATCGAATTTTTCATCTCTAAAAATATTTTTCCTTTTTATACAAACATTTCTGGTTTCATTTTTGGAGAATTACTAAAAATTTTTATCGTGCAAAATATTTTAATATATAAAATGAATGACAGAGGGCGTTTTATAATCGCCAGACTAGAGTTTATATTACTTCTTTTTTTTTTTCTTGAAAGTTACCATACAATTATTTTATTTATTATTTAATTATTAACTATTTTATTCATTTTTGTGTGTTATTTGAATCACAAATAATGCAAATATTTAATTAAAAATGGATATTATTAATTTTTTTTAAACAAAACTATATAATATATACACAGTAATTAATTAGTCAATTAATTTTTAATTAAAAACTTAAACAATTTAATTAAATATCAGATTGTAATAGTTTTTTGTTTAATTACATTAATTTTAATTGTATATTGTTTTTTAATGTTTTTTTTTTTTTAGTAAATTATTAATTATTTAAAAAATTTGTATCTTTCATTTGTGAGCAACAACCATTCATGTTTTATTTTTCAAATTTAAAAAAAGTTCTATCAGCTACTGGTTTAATGATTTTGGTGACTCCACTTAGACGTTAGTTAAAATGATAATAAAATTTTTATGTTTTTAGCAGTGTTGTATAATATCTAGGTAGGTACTGAAGACTTTTGTAAATATAGTATCTGTATGTGATTCAGATACATTTTTTATTTAAGGTACTTTAGAGCTCGCAATCAGAGGGAATGAATAAATATTATTTATTACAACTGATTGAACAAAAATATTTTGATGTTGCAACTGAATTGTTGATGAGCAACAGAAGAGACAAAAACCAAATTACAATATTTAAAAATTAATTAAACCAAAACATGTGGTAAATTGTTTCGAAATTAAGTCAATATACGCTTAAACATTGTTTTTTCTTGGGGTCCAATGTGACAATTTTTTACAAATGACGATGATTTCCGGCGTTATTGAATAAAGACACTCATAAGTCCGTGTATTTTTATATAATTTTAATTAATTATATCTCTTGAATAATGTGGTAAAAAATTCGAATTGTAATTTCTAAGCGCTTTAAAGTCTTTTGAATAAAAATTTTACACAGGGAGGTGGGGTTAAGTTAAGGAGCTTTGGATACCGTACTGTATATTTTGAAAAAACCTATGTAATCTTTTTTTGATTGTTTATTATTTGATTCATAGGTCCGGTTTAAACACAAAAATAAATAGAAACAATCACCTTCATAAATACAAACAATCGATATATGGCGGTATATTTTTAAATAACAAATTGGTATCGGTAAGTCAAAGTGTGTATAACTTAAGAAAGATTTTCAACTCATCTAGCAGTGGGTACATGAAGAATAGATATAATGGGAGATCGAACGACATGGGCAATTCGTCTGTTTTTGGTCCTCAAAAAAGTGTAGAGATCATAGTTATTATTTTAGCCACTAGCGGCAGTGCGAATCTAGCGTACGGAATTATTATTATTGTTACATATTAAAATCAACGGTTATTACATCTTACAAATTAAAATTGTAAGCATAAAAATTGTTTAATTTTATAAATATGAAAAAATGGGACGATGTTGTGCAGTGAAAGGTTCTTTAATGTTATGAATGCGTGTCTGCATTTACGAAAGGGAGAGATTCTGTAATTACTAGTTTTGCCATCTTCTTTCTATTTCTAACATATATCAGTTATTGTAAACATACATTGTATATTATTATTAATTGCAAAATTATCACTATGATTTTTCATCTTTTAATTTATTGCAGATTATTATGAATTCTCTATTATTTAATTTATTTAATTATTACTTGATAATCGAAAACAATTTTTTTATTATCTATAAAACTATCATTTCTTATAAACTGAATGTGAAAGTGATTTGTTGGCGTCTACAATTCAATTCCGTGCACTGCTTACGCCAGTGCCCCCTACTGATAAAAAATAGTTACACCAATTCATGGACGTTTATTTAACACTACGTTCGATCTCCTTTATATCTATTCTTCATGAGTGGGTATTAGAAGAATTTTAGTCGTATAGAGTTTGATACACAAGTTGTAATAACCAAAGTTTCGAAAAACAAAAATGGATTTAAAATGGTTTTAGTTCTAAAGAATTTTGAAATTTATTAAATAATGTATAATATCTTAAGCATGCAAATTTAGTTATTCTGAGCACTGTGGGTATAATGATTATGCATATCCAGCTGGCCAACGAAATATCGCATGTTTTATGAAAAATAAGCTCTATATAAAAATTAGATTATCTTTTTACCTAGATATTTTATTTGACAAGAGTATCTATCTATATATAGATAAATGTTCGTGCTATGTATTTGAGTTTGCATCTAAATATATTTTTAGTAATTTATTCATATCTGTATCTAAATAATGAAAAATTAATTTACACAACACCGTTTTTTTTTTGTGATAAAACATAAATGACTTACACATTTCTAAGATTTCATTATTATTTATTCATTATTAAATTTTATATACTCAAAAAGTTGATAATTTTGAGCACAGTCTGTAAAAGTAGATATCATTTTTTTTAATTCGCACTGCAAAAGCTTTTGTTTCATAACACATCAATATAAAATTAAAATTTACAGTCATTATATTTGTAATGGAGTCACCATTTTCTACCTGGAAAATTTCATTTTCTATTATGGAAAATTTCAACTTTCTATGTTAGATATTCCTTTCTATAATTTTGAATAACAATGAAATCTTATTCCTAAATCGTTATAATACATGTGAATATTTTTTCGATTAATTGATACAAATCTAATTTTTAATTATTATCAAATCTAAATGATTATTAATTTTTTTTAATCGATTATCACGTATTAAATAATTTGTTAAATTGTTTATTATCACGTTACACAAATAATTAATTAATCAATTAATCTTATTAAACAATATACAAAATTTTAGATTCAAATCCTTCCCTGATTTTTATGAACAGAAAACATTAATAATTTATTTATTCATTCAGTGAAAGAAAATTAGTTTTAGATCGTTACAATAGAACATCAATTACGTACAAATTATGAGAAAACAAATTTTTCCGACACTGAATAAAATGATAATAAGAATAATAATATGAAAAATTATATTATATATACGTGAATACTTAAAATGGCATGGTACATGAAAACCCTCTTCATAAATACAAACAATCGATATATGGTGGTATATTTTCAAATAACAAATCGGTATCGGTAAGTCACAATGTACATAACCTTAGAAAGATTTTCAACTCATCTAGTCGTGGGTATGACAGGAACTTTAGCCGTGTAGAATTTGATATACAAGTTATGATAACCAAGGTTTCGAAAAACAAAAATGGATTGGAATATGAAAAATTCGTTACGCAGGAGCTGCTTCAACTTAGCGAATTTCTTTAGAATACATAAATCACTCTCTAGCTGTCATAATTTTAGTCTGATCAAATTGAAATGTCGTATCTGTTTTATTAATATATGGGCATAAAGAAAGAAAACACAAAATATCTCTCCAATATTAAAAAAATTGAAAAGTGTATAAAGAGTAAAGTTGTAAAAAATCATGTTTGCTATAATTCATTACCTGATCATTTTTTCTCAAACTCTAATGTGTACAGAGATATTTAGGAATTTAACTTTCAATTTTAATTCGTAAATATTTCTGTCAATATTAGGGTGACAGAAAAAATGATAAGAACCAAAAGTATAATAAAATTAATTATCTATAACTTTATTTCTTAAACATTTTTCGATTTTTCCAACATTAAGACTGATAAACCAAATTATGTGTATATATATATATAAATTTTAGAGACGTTGTTTTTAGACATCTACTAGGTAGGATCGATGGACATTTGAAGAAATTTTGACTTTAGTACGAGACCAATAGCTCTATTTCCTTTTAGGAAATTCGCTAAATAAAGGTAGTCCAACTTTTGAAAATTAATAATATTAATGGTAGTGAATTCAAATAATAACTTTATATTAGACGTATTTTACTTTTATAGGTAAGTTAACATACATTTAAAAAATCTGTTTTATTAATTATTTCGTTAAAAGAAAACAAAATATAAAAAATACGTTAAAATAATCTCAAATCCCTAACCGTTATTTTAAAAATTAGTTTACATACAGTACTCACACCATGATGCTACGTTTTTTTTGTAAAGCGAAGATGCCACTCTACTTTAGTTATATACATTGTATAGCACCGTAATACAATGTATTTTTTCACGTATTATTCTTATCACCAAACTTTCGAAAATAAAATTATTGCACCAATTGTGATAACAAAAGTAAAAATTGAGAAATTAAATATTTTTAAGAGAGAAAAAAGAGAGATTTACAGAAAAGAACACAAATAGTATAACAAACAAATTTTTAAATTAAATTAAACTAATATTGCGTTATAAACATTATTAAAATATTTAAAATAAAAATATTTCTACCTTAAAATCTAGAAAATCTGATATATACTTTTAATATAAGAGAAAACTCCTCTTAATTAAAATAACACCTTCTAAAAAATTAATTCAATTAATTCGTCGTCATGAGCAATTATAAAATTCTTTTAAAAATTTATTTTTTGTTGGGTTTGTGCAATAATTTCTAGGCCTAAATAAATTTTTTTGGCTGCTCTTAAAATACGAATTATCACAAATAAATGTTTTCCACATCGCACAAATCATTTTTATACAACTACGAGTTTATTTTTATGACACATTTGTTTAACAGAGAACAAAATTACGAACTTAAAAGATCCGTTCGTCACAGAATTTAAAAGAAACTAAGTGAAACTAAAACGCACAAATGAAAAAAAAAAAAAACTAAGCAGAACACACAATGTAATGATGGATTCTCGGATTTTTTGTCTTTCTTTCATTTATAAAAAATGGCACAAACATGTTATAATTTTGTTTTTCTTAAAAATGTTCAATTTTTGTTTTTATAATATATTTATATATTCTTTAAATAGGCCTTAATGAAGTCTATATTACGTGATGAGATATTTACATTTTTAATCTGGACACATCTCCGTCCATATTTTCACACATGGTCTTGAAAAAATTTGTTTTGAAATCATTTATACAACACTATTATTTATTTATTTATTAAATTGTGTAATCACCATTTTTTTTTTAAATTTTGGCAACTTTATTTTTAACAACGATTTCTTCCATAAATTACACCTAAAATAAATTACAAAATTAAAAAAAAATTATTTTCCTATTGAACTAAACACTGAAATCAATTAACAAATTATTTGAAAGCAGAGTAAATTTTTTCGATTTAAATTGATTGGGAGAACAATAGACACACGCTACCACTCGGATAATATTTAGAGAATCTGAGGCCAGAGATGAGACAAATCTGCTTATTTCTATTCCCACCATAAAGTGGGCAATAAATCCGTATCGAGCAGCTTAGTTACTCAACTGTGACATTTGAAAATCTCTAATAATATTATGCAGAGTTTCACATGATCAGAATTAAGACACTTCTCAAATGTTGGAGCATCATGTACACAGTTATATTTTGTTTATAACATACGCATCGTATTTACAGCGTGAACTCCACAGTTAAAGTTATATTTTGAAATCTTGATATTCCTTGATTAGGTGTAACTCTCATAAGTTCCGTATATGATATAAAGATTATCAAAGAGATAACTCTAGGTTTTTGAAATTTAATTCCGTTAAAGAGTTTAAGACAATATATTTTAAAATATATATTGTTTACTCAAAATTCATTTCTACATGGTTGTAAGTTCATGCAGTTATTTTCATTTTATAAAATTAGGCTGGAAATAGTGTCCATGGAATTCACTAAAAAATGTCTCATAATATTGGCATTTACCTATGGCGATAGGACGTCTCATTAATAATCCTAAAATAACGTTTGTGATGACGTTAAAACTATATGAAACGTAAAAAATAACGGGCCCTCAACCAGTCACATGACACGCTATTTCAGTTACGTTGTCATATATATTATCATTTATACTGAATTGGGAACATCAAACTGGATGTTTAAAATATTTTAAGCCATTCTTTACAGTTTGTCTCAAGATATTTATATAATAAAAGTGCTAAGGGTGGTACTGCGATAGCGAAATTTAATGATCGTTAAATTATAAATATCGCAAAGAATGACGGTATTCATATTTTAATGGAATGATTGATTATAGAAAAATACGCACCTATTTGAAACATTTTACATATTATATGCAACATAAATAGGATCTAATTGATCTGCCAAGAAACCATCTCTTAAATGCATACGTTGTTTTTCTCCACGTGAATTAACAGGTACAACACCGGGATCAACGACAACAACAACACCAACGACTAATTGTTGTTCTTCTAGTACAGTGTTTGTAACCAATGGTACTACATCTAATGCTTCACTTTCATTACCATCTAATTCAACAACCACAACCAATAAATTTGTCCATGTAAAAACGGCACTGAAAATAAAGACAAAAAATAAATTAATAGTCCCAAGGATTAGTTCGACCTTAGACATATAGTGCCCATTCTCGTACATAGTAATAAGCATTCGTGACCATTATTTCATTTATGCAAGAGGAGTAATGTAACCTGTTTCAGATAGTCAACACTATTTTCAATAACATATTGCCAAAACCTAAGTCAAAAATAGAAACTATTCTCAATTTAAAAATAAAAACTTTGATTTTATTGAGAAGAGTAACTACAGTAGAACTATAATTAACCGAACTCAATTATCCAAACCAGACGAAAAAAAGCCTGTAGCAGTGAGAAACTACTTTTTTCATGATTTATCAAAAAAATCCGGATATTTCATTATCCGGGCCGGGTCCGGTCTCAATTAATCTGAATAACTGGAGATCTTGGAATGAAAATAACTACTAACTGAATTCATTACTTTAATACCCTGCAAATACGGACAAGAGACGTACGAAAATGCGAAAAAATAGTAGTATTGTATTTTAGAGAGAAAACTAAAAAAATCAAACTTACCATTCAGCAATTTTCTTATGACACCTCAACACACTATTTTCAATATCAATTGGATGATACCGCATTCCTCTTAACATAATTGTTTCATCTAATGCACCCACAACAAATACAGCATCATGTAATTCGACTGCGGATTCATTTTGTTGTATCGATTGTGGTATTGTTTGTATTGAAGATGTCTCTGATAAACTGGACACATCATCATTTAATATATCAGTGTCTCCACCACCCAATTGACCACCGCTACCACCCTCAGTACGTCGTAAGAATCCTAAATAACCAGTACGACAGTACACTTCACCAGTACCACCAGTCACAAGCTTTGCATTAAAATGATCCGCATATTCACTTTCATCACCATATATTGTAAAATACCCACTAGCACAATGTGGTGCTTGTACCCATATTTCCCCTAAATGTGAATCCCCACATTGTCCACGGCTCTCTGGATTTGCAATAATCACTTTAACGCCAGGTAATAATTTACCTGATTCAAGTAAACATAAAGAATGTGGACTACCACGTTCAACTAGCGTAACACGATCATTACGTAGCGCACGTAGATCTACGTAAACACTAGATGGTTCTGGACTAGCTGCACCTTGCAAACATATTGCAACATTTACACGACATCCGAATGATGTACTCACAGCACGTGGACTTAATCCTAGTGCAGAAAATAATTTTGAAAAACTTGTTGTTAGTGCAATCCGTGGTCGTTCTTCGGCAACAACAACGCATGTGCGTACACATGCTAAACTTAAACCACGTGCTTTTAATTGTCCTACAGATGAGCCTAAACCTTTTGTACACAATTCCATCACACCGTACGAACAAAACGTGTCGCGAACACGATGTTGACTTACTGCTGTTAACCATAACGCGGGATTCACTTCTACTTCTGACGGTGGTATTAAGATTGAATGATGTCCAGAGTATACGCTACTTAATACCCATAATGCAAAACCTAAACCACAATATGGATCTAAACATAATGCGACGTGTCGGCTTGGATATAATTCACATGCTAATTTCATGCTTCGGCAAAGTGATGTTACCGCTGAATGTGACATTTTAATTCCCGCTAACATTCCCGTTGTTGATACACTGAAATCTAAATATGCTAACATTTCTGCCGTGGGTGCTTTATATGGTACCGCGGGTTTACGTTTGGTAGCATCATCTGTATCCAAAATTGGTGGCCACGATTTTATATCAATTACACCACCAGCTTCTTTTGATCGTAATAATTTTATTACTGGTGTGCTTGATAATACCAACGCAGCTTTACTCACGTCAACAATCATACGCACTGTTGGTAATGTTGTATGTAGGTTTTGTGGATGTGGGGGTCGTATTGTGACTGGAACAGCTCCAACATATAAACATCCATAAAATGCACATACCAAGTCCAAACCAGGTGGGTAAACCAACGCAACATGTGCTCCAGTATTAACACGTCCTCGCTCTGATAGTAAACTTGCAACACGTTCAGCCCGTTTATGTAGTTCCGCACATGACATTGCTCTTGATATACCACCTTTTGCATTTAATAGTGTGAAGAGTACATGATCTGGAGTTGAATGTGCACGCCAACGTAATATCTCTGATAGGAATAAATATTTTCTAGCTGCATCACTGCCCTCCTCGTCTGATGGTCCCAACTCACGTCCTTGTGCACTAGCCAGTCGATTGCCTTGCACCAAGTTTCCAACGATTACAGATGCTGGTCCAACGTCTGCAACACATGCGGCTGAGCAGAGCAGAGCCGTGGAGTGGCAAAACGTCAGTCAAAGAACAGAGCGCAGCGCAACCAACGTACACGGGTTATTTATACATTCAATTAGTTTTTGATTTTTTTTTAAATAAATTTTAATTAAAGAAGCAAAAGTGAATTAATTAATTAGAATTAACAACCAAACAAAGTGTGTGTGAATATGTGTTATGTATGTAGATATATATATATATATATATATATATATATATATATATATATATATATATATATATATATATATATATATATATATATATATATATATATATATTTATATATATGTGTGTTTTTAAGTGTGAAAAAAGCATAAACACTACTAGTAATAAATAGGTGTATACTCAAATAAACACAAAGGTTTCAAACATTAATTAATTATGAAGTATAAAATGAATATAAAAAATGATTGGATGATGAAATAACCCGAACGTTTGTTAGATTAAATATATTAATTAATTAAAATTACAAACAAAATTTATATTAATTTTTGTGTGTGGTTAAAAATTTTATTTTTGTGTTATTTGGATCAAAGTTGGATAAAAAAAGTAATTAACTCATACATGTAAAATACTTTGAGAAAAATACTTCTAGTGTATTTATATGAATCTAAAAAATTTAAAAAAGATCGTTATTATTTAATGGAGAAGTAAGAGTTCCATACACTAGGAGTTCATAAGTTACACTAACCTTTACTAAAATTAAATTGAAATCAAATAAAAACAAATACTTATAAATTGTATAAAATTATAAATTGCAAATATTTTAGTTATGCACGGACGAAGTTACAACAAAATTATGTCTACAGTTATATCGTGCCTACAGGTGGGCAAATAATAAATAATCTTTTCGTATGAGTAATATAGCGATAAGAATATGATAAAATTCAAAATATATTTAGATAGTTTCGTGAAAGTAATATATTCTAAGATATGAAAATTATTCGCTTGACGAAATCATAAAAAAACACGCGGGAACACGACAAAATTCAAAATATATTTAGATAGTTTTGTGAAAGTAATATATTCTAAGATATGAAAATTATTCGCTTGACGAAATCATAGAAAAACACGCGGGAACACGACAAGAAAGCACAGAATCTATCGTTATTTCGTTAAAACATCCACAAATGTGTCAATAGATTCAGAGGTTCTTTTCTTGGGTAGAAAATTATTTCATATACCGGAAAGAGCACATGTCAGTATTCTTCAAAATTAGTGATATCAACAAGACAGATTATAATACTGCGCAGTCAGACTTCCTGTAATAATAATATTATAATTTTCTTATCGTTAATTTATTTTTTCCACATTGATAATAATAAACAAGTGCCACCTTGTTCCCTACAAAGTCTCAGTTCCCTTAATAGTAAAATGAATCCTTAAGATAGGACGATAATCAAATTTAGAGTAACTTACGTACTTTATGAAAAACTACTTTTTTGACATCGTAAATTGATTGTAACGCGTAAGTATCCAACCTTGATATAAATTAATAGTTTTCTAAAATTGTATCGAAAAACAATAAGTAGTTATTAGCTAATATTATTACTAATTCTGGTTGTAAATAAAAATATTATGTTTTTATGATAAAATTGACTCCGTTTTTAATGTCACATTAATAAAACTAAAATTAATATGTATATCGTACTCCTAAAAATTAAAACGATTCTAGAATTTACAGAGAGTGTAGAAAATTTCACTGAAATGAAATTACATATTAACTTGAACTATTATACTGTGTTTTGACTGATACAATTTTAAAAATTCCAATATTTCAATTAAAGTTGAAATTTTGCATAATATTTTACATAAATAACATTTTTCATTTTCTGAAATATTGAATTTAGAACAGAATTCTTAAAAAGTATTCACGATTAAAATTTAAACTTCAAATGAAATAAATAAGTGCTTTAAAGTAATTGTGCAATAAAATCCGTGTAGGGTGAAAAGACGTAATCAAGCTATGATAATATTGGTTTGGGTATAGGTTGAGCTGAAAGACTTGATACACCCATTAAAGTCGATGATAATGGATTACACGAAATTTCGATTTACTACAATAGGGAATATGCATGAAAATTTTTTTTCACTTGAATTGAAGCATGTTTACTTGACAAATATCAAGGTAAAATTACTTTTTAAATAACTTTAAAAATAAGCGAGATATGAATGATTGAAATTCCAGATTAGACAAAGAGGGTGATAGCCCTCTTGATATGTTATGTGACGTCATATTACACTTTCACCATTTAAAATACACGTAAAACTCCGTTTTTAGTATTTTTGCAAGAAAGAGACAGATAATAATCTTTAAAAGCTTATAGCTTCCTTGATATATGTCGGATTTTAATTTCGTTTTTAAATATTATTACAGTATTAACAGTATTTTCATATTCTGAAAATAAATGTAAAAAAAAATTTTCATGCATATTCCCCATTGTGTAATAGAATTATAAATGAAGGGTATGAACGTGTAAGAAAATTGTTGACACTTGATATCACTCTTCATCTCCTTCATTATTTAATTTCTGTAAATACTTTGACACAAATTTACGCCATTAACTTTCTGGAATAGCCCGATTGTTGGTTATTTTCCAAAATAAATTGCCATTTTTTGCACAATGAAAGGCTATATTTATTATAAAATAAGACAATTTGAAATTAACGAGCTATTAAGATTAAAAACTTATATAGCTACTAATATGAAAACTATATAGTTTTCTATACCCTGACTTTTTTATCTATTAAAAGACTTTGACATTGATATAAACTCGAAAATCTACAGACAGACAATTTATGTTCCTTTTGATGTTTAGAATCCGAAAATAAGTGTCATACACAATTTTTGTTACACCCTTAACATACCAAACTTTTGTTTCGGAAGGTTTTGCAATACTTTTCCATTTTCTATATTTAAATATTTATATTAAATAATAGAAGTGATTCGAGAGGTAAATTTTGTTCATGCTTTAAGAAAAAATAGAATTTCATGCAAACTATATGGCAGAATTTTAAACCAATATTTTTTTTTAAATAAGTGAATTACAAAAATGTTGTAATTTTTGGAAATTCTATCTTATTTCGTAAAAAGTGTGTCAATTAAATAAGATCAATACTCATAATTTGAGAGTGATTTTTTTGAATAGTACAAAAAAAATTGGTTTAAAATTGTGAATTCCCATGAACGACAATGGTTTATTGGAATAATTACGAATTGCTAATATTAAATGAATAATCAGAAAACAAAAGTTAATTAATAAAATTCAATGATGATGAATAATAAAAACAAACTCTTGTAAGAAAAGCAACAAAAACACTGCTCAACTGTTCTAAATGTCATCAGTCCTTTTTTTGTGTGAAAAAAATATATTTCTATATTTTTTTAAATGATTTATCTAATTTCAGTCATACGTCAAAAATAGGAATCCACATATTTGTGTAAGGAATTTTACATAACTAGATTTTTAAATTTTATTCGAAATTCGATCTAACAATTCTACAATTCTCGAAATTTTAAATCCTTCGATATGGTGGCGTTGATTGAGCCTCTCATTCGGTCCAATGGCGTTTCATGAAATATACTATAATACAGATAATACAGTAGTATACTATAAGTATACTACAGTAGTACAGTAGTATACTATAATACAGATAGTATTCAGATCCAGTGTCTTTTGTGTAAATGTTTGTGATTGTAACTTACAACACACATAGTAATACACTCAGCAAAGATAGTGGAACATAATGTATTACAATGCTTGAATATGGTGGTGCTTTTCCAATTTCCAAACAATGGCATCTCATGGAAGGACTCTATCCAAATAGTATTTATACCATTGATTTAATTGTAAATACGCGCGTTTATGTGTACATAAGAAGTTAAAATGGTTATAAAAATATTAAATATTGCTATTAAAAATCTAATTATCCAATTCCTTTTTAAAAAAATATTCAACTAACCGGAATGTACTTCACGTGGTTTTGGTAAATTTGTAACACACGTATGAGGACACATCAATACATTAGCTGGATGTAATGTGCCTTCCAGAAATCTTCGACGACTCTCCGATAAATGTATACCACCCAATGGTGTTTTTGGTAAATGATTTGCTGGAACTAATGCCAAACAATATACGCCAACTTGGTGAATTGAATCAACAGCTTGCAATACACGTGACATCCATTGAAAACTCTGCGAAAAAAATAGTTTATTTAGCCAAATACGTTTTTGAAAGCTTTGTCGAGCTAAAACTATAATAAAAATTTCCCTTACTTCTTCTTCGCTACAATCAGGACGTTGTTCAGCAATCACGCATATTCTTTCGTCTCGTAGTACACGAATACTAAATACAGCAATACGACCTCTATATATAAATTTCATTGGTTCAACGGCAAGAACTGTCGCTATGATATCGTCAGCGTTATGTTTACGACCAGTAACCTATAAACAAAATTAAATTAAAACAAAGGTGAAAAGTAGAAGTGGAACTTGTGCTTTCCTAACTTACAGTCATTAAACCATCTCTAGACCCACATACAAATACAAGACCACCAGGTCCTAAAAATCCTAACAAGCCAGATCGTGTAAATTCACCAGTGGCAGCAGCAACACCAGTTGGTTTTTCATTACGATTTGTTGTCGAATCTGGTGTACCTTCTGTTGGTGTTAATGGTTGTACACGGAACGTTGAATTACTTAAACCAGGTAAACCCCAATATTGACTACCAGTTGCACCAGAACTAACACAAATTTCACCCACTTCATCAGTTTTACATAAATATGGTGTATTATCCATTTTAATGACTACAATTTCACAGCCAGGCATTACTTGTCCACAGTCTTGTAGCGTTAATGACGTTAATGAATTCTCTTGATCAACACGTACGACACCATGACTTAAACCTGCCATCGATAATACTCCACGGCCAGTAGCTGCACCAGCTCGACCAGGTCTTCGTAGTGACACTGTTAATACTTCACTTGAACATGCACACGGACATACTGCATCTGGTCTCAACCTATAAAAACAATTTAAAATGTTTTATTATATAAATTTTCCTTTCATCAAATAGCTCTCAAATTCAAAACGTTTGTAACAGAGCATCAGTCTACTCCTTAAACGTAGGTAGATTGTTAGAAAGCATGAACTTCTGAACGACTTAACCGATTGAGGTCTAATTGACACAATATATTTGTTTTGTCGATATGATGGGTCATAGCTATGTCAGGATCCGGTAGGTGACGCTGTAGTCAAGTTATTCATGAATTATATAATTTGGTGGAGATTATAGGAAGCAAAAACGGGAAAAATTACCAAATTTAAAAATTCAGTAGACACATTATCGACTCTAAAAGTGACTTTCCTTTTTCAACGCCTGGAAAAAAGAGTGGCTTTCCACGGGCAACGCCGGAGAATTCGTCTAGTTATTTTATAAAACATTAGTTTCCTCTATAAATTTCTATCTTTATATTTAGTGTTTTTTAAATTAGTCCCCTGTACT
Organism: Nineta flava; assembly: GCA_963920215.1. NCBI lineage: Eukaryota > Metazoa > Arthropoda > Insecta > Neuroptera > Chrysopidae > Nineta > Nineta flava. Next base: position 54,134,878 of record OY986041.1, read on the forward strand.
ATTGAAATCAGAATGACATTTATGGGTGAAAGTTTGTATGGATTTGAAAAAGCTCTACTTACCCTTTTGCTTGAAATACTGAAAGAAATTGATCACATGATGATAAAGACCAAGGATTTGCGCCATCAGCAATCAAGAGCATTCGTAACGATGCTAAATTAATATCTTTATGATCTTTTGTTGCAAGTAAACCCCAATGCAGATCACGTGATTTAACAATGGCAACACTTGCACGATATTTTGTGATCATTTGCATCCACGAGGCAGGATTTACCTTCATCACAGCGTAAGGTATATAAATGACATGCATGCCATTTAATACACTCGTTAAAACACCATGCCATAGACCAACTTCACGTTTAAAATCCAATACGCATACCATATTTTCCCCTTCGGTATAGCCGCATGCCATTGTTAACATTCTACAATGATTTAACATAGCTGCCCGAGTAACAGTGACGCCCATAACAGAGCCCTCACGATCTGTTGAATATTCAATATATGCGGGTGTATCATCGGTTAGTCGAGGCGGTGGTAACCAATCTTTTGGTGGTTTTGGTAAATGCTCTGTGACTAACCAATGCAATTTTGGCCAACCTTTAAATGTAACAACATCACCAGCGGTTGTTTTTGGTAAACCTTTTAAACATGCTTCTGATGTTAATGCCACTTGAATACCACAACTTCCTAATAAAAAACCAATTTGTTGTGATCCAGCATCACGACGTGTTAAAGGAACTTCAATTGGTACTGGAACAATGCCAGCTTGAAAACAACCATATAACGCGCATAAAAAGTTTATTGGATCGTTATTTGGATAAACTAATGCTATCCGATCACCAGATTTTAAACTACTCTCACCACCTTTACTGAAACATTTATTTAGTAAAGTGTATGCAATTTTATGTGAACGGCTTAGAAGTTTTCCTAAAAATCAAGAAGAAAAATAGTGAGAATATTTAAATTGTCAGAAACGAAAAAGTAAATTTTTAATTTACCATAAGTAAGCGTTACTGTTAATTTCCCATTTGGATCAGAAACTGTGGCAACAGGTGCTTTAAAAGTTGCTGAACCATACCGTTGTATAGCTGCCTCTAAATTTCGCGGTAAGCCAGTGGGTACAACTAATGCTTCACCAACAGCAGCTGTCATTGCACTACCCTCTGGTTTGGGAGCATTTGGATCTTTTGGATTTGCAGCAATTTCTAATTCAATATCATCATCTTCATAAAATTCTGGTAATGGTCGTCGCTTTGGTCGTTTTAATGTATTTAATAATTGTTGTATTTTTGCTGAAACCTTCCAACGACCTGTGCCCATGCTTATCGTATCATCTGATGCAGATGTTCCATAGCGATTAACTCGATCCGCGGCCGCTGGTCGACGATTTTGTGCCGTATTATGTGTAACATCTGGTGGTTGTGTATCTAAAAAGCATCATCATGTCAGTAGATTTTGATCATAAGTTTTATTGGGTTTGTCTCAAAAAAATAAATTTTTAAGAGTTGCAAATTAAACTGTGCCCTGTGTGCTGTTTCTATTTAAAATTGTATTGTTTATCAGGTATTTTAGGAATCATGTTTTTAGACAATAATCCACATTTATTCTGTTTAAAATATCGTACGCTATAATATCAAAATATTTAGAATTAAAATTTTGTGTAAAAGTTGTACAGATGATAATGTACACTTAAGGTAAAATATCACTGACCTCAATATATAGACTGAGTATCCTATAATCTATCCTATTATAACAACTGTCAACCGTCAAATCCCACTTCTGACACCGGATTTGAAATCAGCTACCCAAAAACCCCCTTGTCTATGGGCTGAGACTCCTGTTCCAGTAAATAAAGCGAGTTGACAGTGCTGGCAGTATTGGCAGCTGTCAAATGCTACTTTCGACATTAGATTCGAAATCAGCGACCCGAGAAATCCAAGTAGAAAACTAGCGAAAACGTGTTGAATGGACCATATCTCCATACTCTTAGTGAAAAAATCTCAAAAAATCGACTTTTGACCCCCATTATCTATTCATTTTCCGACCGTATGACCATGATAACTTTGGATCAGGAGCTCAAAAGAATAACATAGATCGATTCAAGCGACTTTTACCGAGGGCGGCTTTCTATAAGAAATTTGCGGATAAAACCATCTTTATATGAATTTTTACACCGTTTATTCTAGATATCGTACGGTATTTTAAACGGAATAATTGCGATATTCACTTAATACTAATATCTGAAACACACGGTAAAAGAAAAGCATTAATTGATACCAGTGTTATCTAATTGTTTTAGAATTACTGGTAATAAAAGAAAATAAGAAAACTTACATGGACGCAGGTTGTGCATAACATCAGTGATGTCAGTGATTTCATGCTTGGAACGCGAGTGCTGTTTGTGATGTGGTGGTGGTGAACCAGCACTGCTTGTATCGGACAATGGAGGTGGTGGTGGTGGTGGTAGTTGTTGTGAACCCACTCCACCACACTCAACTAAACTATCGTCATCCGAACTTGATGCTATAAAAATAATATTATGAATTTTTTTCCTTGTAGGTGTGTAGGTTTTGTAGTAAAGTCATAAATTTTTTTAAACACTTGTTGGGTTGTAATAAAGCTAAGAATAGTTTACGAAACGATAATAACAAACCGGAATGAATCGTAATTGGATCGTAAAATTTTTTGATATAAAAATAAATTAAGGTACAAATTTGTTATTTTTATGACTTGATTTTTGAATTTTATTAGTCATTTTCATATTTTTATTGTTTTTACGGCAACGTATATTGCATGTAATTAAATATTAATCATATACAGATGCTTAACGTCGTAATTTATTCAAGATTTTTTTTTTAGATATGAGCCATAGGAATTAATATGTTACGTAATTTTGTTTTTTTTTTATGAAATGAGCAAAATATACATCGAGTATAGATAAATGAATCTCAAACAGATTCGACTTACTCTGGATGGACCGTCCATGTAGCCGAGCGGTCTAAGGCATTATGCCTGAGGCCTTGTGTCTACTTGAAATTGGGAGGTTATGGGTTCGAATCCCGACATCGGCAGTTTGTCAATTATTAGGAAAAAAAAGGGGGGCGGTTAATTGACTAAACTGTCGGCGTATGGACAAGAACGAAGTAACCGGCTATGCTTGTGAAGGTTTTCTGCAGTTTCCTTCACGAACTCCAGATGAATATCGGCAAAGTTCCTATCAGAGTCGGCTGCAGCCGCACATCCTACCAATTCCTAGCCTACACACAAAAATTCCTTCCACTCCACTCACATCCTCAGGCATCACAATGGACCTTATGGTCGAAGTGTAGCCCGTCCAGGGCAGCCGCTACAATCTATCTATCTACTCTAGATTCGTTTGTCTAAAAATTACAAATTACCCAAAATTATGTTTGATTAATTGGGAAGTGAAAATTCATATGAACATTGGTCCGAGCACGTCTATCATGTATCAATCGTCTATCAATCTTTATGATTGATAATTTTTATTAATATGAATAAAAGTCATCGAAGAGTTGTTGAAAACCTTACTTGATTCTAGTTCAAATGCATTTTCTTTTTTCATATTTGGTGAATAGTCTCGATTCTAGACACATCATGCACTTTAGAAATGATAATTCAAAGATGATTTAACAAATGATTTCTTTGGTGACTTAATGAAGTTTCTCCTTTTGAGTTTTTTCTCCTTTGTGTAAAACATTATACAAGGCGGTACAAAAAAAACTTCGTAAGTATCTCTATAAGGTATTGGTGTTTGTTCCTTAAGACTATGACATCTGGTAGCACTAAATAGAAACAGAGTGGTGAGACTCAACTGTGATAGTTACATATGCATTACTAGGGTTACGTTAATAAAATAAACAAAATATTATTATTTTGTTAATGAAACTGTTTAAATGTAGCCTCGTTAACCGCCATTTTTTAATATGACGTCATGAGTAACTTTATCGATAGGAAAGCGATGAGATCAAATTTCAAAATTATTTGTACCAATATTATTATTTGTACCTTATTTTTATTTATTAATAATCGACTAATTGGAATAAAATTTTGGTTAATTTAGGCCTCCGACTCCGTTCCGCTCGATTGATCTTCTTTGGAGAATAGTCCAATTGGAAAAAAATTTTGGTTCAAAACAGATAATTCCTTTGTTTAAATAGACATGTGAAAGTGTAACTTTGGTTACGTATAGAGTTTCTAGTCTGTAATTGGTTCCATGTTAACCGTGAGGTAAGTCGATTAAGGATTTAGAATGTTTGGCAGTTATTTTAAATAAATATTTGCATTTATTTTAGAAATAACAACAATGTATTTTTGTACATTAACTGCTAAAATGGCTTTTTTTAAATTTATTTTTGCAGTCGATTTGTGCCGAATCCATTTGATTTTCAAAAAAATTTCACAATGGATTTTTTTCAAAAAAATACTAACAACTTTTGTTCTGAACATTTTTTCGAAAACCGAATAGAATCGGTATAAATTAACTATGAAATTTTGAAAAAAGAACGCCACTTTTGCAATCAACTATACGCATTATGAACAAATAACAACGAGTTTTGCAAAAATAAATATTGAAATACTACATCAATACTATAAAAAACCTTTTAGCTCATTTGGTGACAACGGTAACTGCTAAACTTGTATACCACAAGAGTAACATTTTTCTTAGATACATCACTCTGTATCTCTTACACAAAGCGATATTCGAAGAAAAATACTTCTGGAATTTTCTCCTCATTTTGAAGTTACATTCTACAATTGCCTGTTTCTTTGTTCGACAGACAAAACCCAAAAGAAAGTTTTTAAATATTTATGACTCACTTTTATAGTTGAAAAATTTTAATAAAGAAAACTTACCAGAATCGTGTCGTTCACGATCTGGACTTTTAGCCATAACCGATGTACGTTTTGATGGCATTGGTAATGATGGTTTTGGTCTATTTTGCATTGCAGCAAGTGCCTGTTGAACAGCTTCTTGTCGTACTTCTGTTAAATAAATAGTAAAATTCCATTTCAAATACTCACTTTTTACTGAATAATAATGTACTCAGAACAAATCAGAAATAATTGCTACCAAGTTAAATTTTATCTAAGCAGGATTGCATATGCAAAACCACCATTTACAAACTGCACCAAAAAAAAATTGAACTAAATCGTAACAAAAACAATATGAAATTCTTGCCAGGCAACATATATACATTTGGTAATTGTTATTGATAAATAAGACTACATCTAAAGATTAATTCATGTGCTTAAAGCTTTATATTTAAGCAAAATTGCTTGAAAAAACATTAACCTAGAAATCTTAATCTGATACCGCGCTGTCATCAAATATCATTTTAGGTTAAATCTTTTTGTAGGGATAATAATAGATTTATGACATAGCAAATTAAATTACATGGATAAATTTAAATTCATTTTTATATACGTGGAGTCCAACCATTCATACGGCCCTGTATGTGACAGCTTATGGACTAAATAAATTATAAATACACAAAGTGGCGCCCAAATCACACATTGGTTTAAATAATACAAAGCTATTAAGTGTAAGTACTTTGAAGGTACTTATGAAAGTTAAAGTACTTTTTAACATTAAATCGAAAGTATATAATTTAAATCCAATTCATAATAGCAAATCATATAATAGTTATTTTAATACAAACTTAAACAATACACAGTTAGTTTACTACAAAAATCTTATTTCTCATTGTAGCAAATGGGAATAATCTTTTGATTGCCGCAGATGACGGAAATCATGTTCTACATTTCAGAAAAACTGACTTTACAAAGAGATATTAATTTAGCACTTGGATTTGTTTATTTTTGTCTTCTAAATATTGTAAAAATTCCGAGTTCAATTCTGTTGTCCGTGTGCCATGGTCACATAAATTAATTAGCAAGGAGTGTGAACTGAGTATACATAATACTTGCCAGTAGAAGTCCAACTTGAAATTAACACATTTACATTTTTTATACTAATTCCGTCGGCAAAGTGGAACTATGTGCTAACCAAAACAGTGTGAACCACTACGTGAACCAGAACAATGTGATACGATATTTTCATGAATTCGTCTATGACTTGGGTATTGAGAACTATTACAAAATATGCATTTTAAAAAAATTACTGAAATAGAAAATCGTCCCATAATTGCCATCTATTCAGACCAATGCAAGATATATGCGCACCACTTTGTATATTTTCAATTTATTTAATTATGCAACTTGTTAAACACAACTGTAATGAAAAAAACTATAAAAATTATTTTTAAAACTATTAAACATGCAGAAAAATATATAAATTACATAGTTTAAATTGTAATTTAACACAGTTTAATTATAATTAACATAAATAAAAAATTGCTTTTCAAAAGTATTATTTTTCAACAAATAAAACACACAAAAAACTTTAATAATCAAAAAAGTTGTAATGTATTTTCTAAAATATATAAAAAAAGAGTTCATATTGTTCTTATTACTAATTAAAGTTATTGAAGTGTATATGTTATACTACTTGTATTCAGTTCTTACATCATGATATAAATAATATTTTTGTAAACTAAAATAAGAGAACGTTTTCGTTTATTTACAAATGTTCCTTTTTCAAAGGTTTCAACAACAATAGTTTTCAGCTTTTCTTTATTCTAATATATAGTGAAAGCTATTTATCGCGAGAGAGATCATCTTATACAACGAATCGTGTTTAACGATACAATATAGTAACAGATACAATATAAGTTCTGACTGAAATCTTTAGCTGCAGTTCAAATAGCCAAATTTCTGATAAATTTTGTTAGTAGACTTAAGCTATATAGCAAATTATATACATATTATCAAAAATAAGAACATATAATGAAATAAAGCTTTTAGAAGTAAATTACGTCGTAGGGGCTATCCATAAAACACGTAACGTGTTTTTCATACTTGTTTTAATCCACCCTAAACCTATGTAGACATTTTGTTGAACAATACCCCCCCCCCCCCCCCAAGCTTGTTTTGTGTTAGGTAACTTTTTAAATAAAAGATAAATAGTAACAGAAGCTTTTCTATTAATTAAATTTGTTTAAAGTTTTATTCAGTAATAACAACGTATATTTAACAATCAATCACATTTCGTCAGGTTTGGAACCACATCAGTTGTGTCCGTTTCTTTATTCATTTTTAGCTCCCGGCAAAAAAAGGGGTTTTATAAGTTTGAAGCGTCTGAGTTTCTGCCTATTTGTCGCTTTGTCTGTGGCTCTTAAACGCGTGGGCCGATTTGAATGCGGTTGGTTTATTAGATAGCTGGAAGGAAGCCGCCAGGAACGTGGTTCTAAGGTATTTGATAAAAATCGGTTCAGTCGTTTGAAAATAATCAGCTCTTTTTCAAGATGATGTATAGGCATATTATTAAAATTGTCATTTTACATATTAATTTGGTGGAGGTAACAGGAAGTTCTTATTAAGCTTCATATTATTGCGTTGGGGTTTTTTTAAACTTTTAATTTTACTTGTTTTTAGATATTATCTGTGTTACGTAACATGGAGTTGCATCTACCAATCCATGTAACCTTTGCATCTACCAACCCTTATAAATAAATAAAAATAGTATATCCCTTCCACTCGCAAAAATTTTTTTACATAGTTTATAGCTCCTTAATAAAAACTGTTCTAAATGAGTTAGCTCCATAAATATAGAAAATCGAAAAACTAATAATGGTATTCTTCCAAAAAATAAATTGTTTGGGGTCAGCGAACAATTTGAGGAAGTATTTAAAAAGTTTTTGCATGTGTGTCAGTGAGACAAATACATATAAACATTTGTAGGTACTTTATTGTGCGCACGTATTGAGTAGGCAACATATAGGCTATAATGATTGAGTATTGACGATTCAATCAGTTCGATAAACTAACAGTATAAACGATTTTCACTGTATGATTATAACAAACAGTAACAGTGGTCAAATCTTCACAAACATTATATAAAATATATAGCACACGCAAACTTTAATTTTCTCTATTTGTTTTATTTTTGGAGATGTTCCAAAAATAATATTGGCCACATTTCAAAATATTCTTTACAATCATCTGATTCATGTTTAATATTTGTGTATTGTATTGTTTGTTACATGTAATCAAGATTTTTATTATTTTTATGAGAAGATGTAATGAACTTATTAATTAAATTTATTGTAGAAACAGGTGAATTCATTATTCGAGTTTTAACATTGAAAAATATATAATTTTGGAACTTCATTTTTAATTTCTCTTGTTTTTTCTGTTCTAATTGTAAGATATACATTTTGTTTGATTAATCTATCAAACTATTGCAACATATTTTGTTATTAGTATCCCAGTAAAAATAAGCCAAAAAACCGTGTTAATCTACAAAAATTCGCATACAGCTGGAAATTGGTGTATATGTTAAGTACACCATTAATAATTAAATTAAATACTGATATGAAAAAATTAAATTGGAAATTGGACAAACATCGTTATGTTGACGCTTAAGTATACACAAATAAACAAATATTAAATAACTTCGACAGAAGTAATACTGTCTAAATAAATAAAAATAAGAATAATATGAAAAAGTTGGCTATTACGTCACAGTCGTCTTTGGTGTAGCGGAAGCATACTGGACTAGATATCCAGAGGCCCGAGGTTCGATTCCTGGTTGACGAGTTAATTTTTTCATATCAGTATTTAATTTAATTAAAAATTCAATGACAATGAAATTTGTCGGAGTATACGCTAAAGTCTTCTACAGTTTGTCATACGTAACCGAAAGGAATTTGGACAAACATCGTTATGTTGACGCTTAAGTATACACAAATAAACAAATATTAAATAACTTCGACAGAAGTAATACTGTCTAAATAAATAAAAACAAGAATAATTATGAAAAAGTTGGCTATTACGTCACAGTCGTCTTTGGTGTAGCGGAAGCATACTGGACTAGATATCCAGAGGCCCGAGGTTCGATTCCTGGTTGACGAGTTATTTTTTTCATATCAGTATTTAATTTAATTAAAAATTCAATGACAATGAAATTTGTTGGAGTATACGCTAAAGTCTTCTACAGTTTGTCATACGTAACCGAAAGGAATTTGGACAAACATCGTTATGTTGACGCTTAAGTATACACAAATAAACAAATACACCATTAATAATAAAATATCAAAAGTCCCCATCGACTTCTGCTAAAAATTTTTAGGAAAAAAGTATATGAACATTTTTTGTAGAAAATTTTACGATCTACAAGTTTTGTCTGACCTATTTTTGTGATAAAACTTAACGTTTATGAGATATATACGAAAAACCGATATTCTTGACCTTTGACCTTGAATAAAATTTTTAGCAGAAGTCGGATCGGATCGATGGGGACTTTTGATATTTTATTAGTAATGGTGTACTTAACATATATATCTAAATCTTAATTTGATTGGGTTATTAGAACATTTAAATAAGACATAAAATAGGCTGAATCTCGGAATGAAAGATAATAAGCTAAAAATTTTCATAGACCTTTTTTTTGGACATTCTAAACACTGGGTCAAAAGTCTCACATATTAACGTAGCCTCTCTCTATTGAAATTAGTATGGCAAAATTGAATAAATATGGGTAATAACTTAGGTACAGACAAGGTATATGTAGGGCTCTAAAGCTACACTCAAAAATTGGTGTAAAGTAATTTCCGGTGCATTTTCCAGTGACATTCACATTTTCAAAAGCTAATGTATATTTCTTTGGGGTACTTTTTTATTTTATAAAGATAACAAACAAATCGGATAATGCTAAAATAATTAAATTAGGAGCATATATAATATTAATTTTTATTCTTTATAACGTATAGAAAATTTAGTATTTTTAATCTTTGTTTTAGACTTTGTGTAAGTAATCGAATAACCTTAATTGAAAATAATGATTAAATGTTTACATACGAAAATCATAAAATACATTTTATGATAATCAGGTTACTTCTTCTACTATCATCACTTTTTCAAAACATTTCTATTACGTACACTTAATTAGGTTATTTTTAAAATCAAGAAATTGTGTCAAAGTTAACACCAAATTATACCTATTTTAAATTACGAATTTAATTTTATGAAAACAGTCACAAATTGATGAAAAACATCAACAATATTAATAATATATACAACACGGTTCGCAACATAAAACATATTGTATGTACTTCAAATATTATTTTGTAAATCAGTCAATTGTATCTATCCATTTGTTTATTCACAAAATATTTTATTATTATAAGGAACAAATATTTGGATCATTCTAGTTCATAAAAGTTGAACCTATTTCAAGTCATTTTAAGAGTATTGTAACGATGCCTACTCAACCCACTTGATATTTAATCCTTTTCTAGTTAAACATTTTTGGTTTTGAATGGGTCGTTACCTGACGAAAATTCATTATAATTATTATACAAAACAAATATTTGAAATCATGGATAAAATGATATACTGAATGCCCCCCTCCCCCCCTCATATAAGAAAATCACTCTTTCGAGGATAATTTCAAAGTTTTAGACCCAATTCAAAGGACGCATTTTAATTTAACTTAGAAAAAGTAGAAATTAATAAATTCAAAAATTGCGATTTAATATCAAATGACCAGCTGGACTTTCAAAAAAATTCGTTACGCAGGAGCTGCTTCAACTTAGCGAATTTCCTTAAAATACATAAATCACTTTCTAGCGGTCACAATTTTAGTTTGATCAAAATGAAATGTTGAATATGATTTTAGTATTTGCAAAGCCAATTTTATTAACAAATGACATACGTCAAGGGGAAATGGGGGCATCAAGAAAGAAAAAAACACAAAATATAAAATATCTCTCTTAATATTAGAACAATAAAAATGTGTAAAAAATAAAACAATAAAATAATGCGTAAGGAATAAAGTTGGAGAAAATCAAGTTTGCTACAATTCAACACCTTATAATTTTTGCTCAAATGTGTACAGAGATAGTGAGGAATTTAATTTTCAATCTTAAACCGTCAATATTTCTGTAAATATTAGGGTAACAGAAAAAATGATAAGAAACAAAATTACAGTAAAACTTAATACCTACAACTTTATTTCTTAAAAATTTTTTGATTTTTCGAATATTAAGGGAGATATGTCAAATTTTGTGTTTCCCCCTCCCTCTAAACCCCCCTTTCCCCTTGTTCGATTTTACCCATTAACCAACTTGACCTTTTGAATACCAAAAGCGCCTCAAATACCAAATTTCATTCCGATAAAATGAAAACTGTAACCGCTAGAGTGATTAGACACACATATATATATATATATATATATATATATATATATATATATATATATATATATATATATATATATGTCCATAGATATATATATATATAAATTTTACAGATGGTGATTTTTGACATCTACTTGGTAGGATCGATGGACATTTGAAGAAATTTTTGCGAAATTTTGACTTCGGTACGAGACCAATAGCTCTATTTCCTTTCAGGAAATTCGCTAATGATACACTCCTTAATCTTTTTGTAGATAATTAATTGTCGGCATAGTGTAATCTGCAATAGTTTAGTATGTACGAACCATCCCGCCCTTTTACATCATATTTTTATTTTTTTGTAGAATGTTTTGATGTCAAAATTCATTTGTACAACTTTTATTTTGTATTTATTATCTGTTTGCATACTTACGACAATAGTTTTTACATTTCTATTTTTATTTTAGCTAATTCTTTATTGAATTTTTATTTTTTAGGTTTTACCCGGACTTCTTTGTTTTCATTCCTACAATGTATTATTCCGTAATTTATATCTAAGTACCTAAATTTGGTTTACCGTTTTTTGAAAATTTGTATATTTCTGTCATCATAATTTATATTCGGAAGAATGAACTGTGATTCCGAAACTATGGTCAAAATAAAACTTTTTATCAAAATAAAAATATTGTTTATGAAAATCTCAAATATTTGTTTTATTTATTAATTTAATATTTGTTGCAGAGGTGGGCGCAGACAGCTCGCCTGAGCCTTACGGGCTCTCCATAAGCTGGATGAGAGTAAGTAAAGAAGGTATGTTTTGAAGCAAGACGGAACGATGTTTCAATACAGGTTGTCCCTACCGATTATTGCCCAATAATTTATTCAATAATTTATTACTTTTATTTTTTTTGAAAAACAAATTATGCGAAAAATAATTTCCACTACTACAAATAGTACTTTTCACTTTTTCAATTCAAAGTAGACTAACTCGAAGAACTCAAATTCCCACTTTATGTAAAATTTAACTTAATTCATCAAATTCCCATGACACTATACTGAGCATACTCCATACGAAGAAAAAATAATTAAATCAGGTAAATAATTCTTTATTAGTTCTCGGATATGAATAGTAAAATATTTAGACAAATTATTTGGAATTTCCAAAACTATAATTCTATTTAAATTATCCTTTGCAAAAATTTCCCTCTTTTATTACAATGGTCCAGCGGTAAACTTAAAGGTTCAAAAGATTTATATATATATTTTTTATATATTTTTATTTTATTCATACACAAATATGATATATACTAAAAAGGTACATTTTATGACCCAAATTACCAGCCCAAAATTTCAGAGTATGTATTGAATGATTGTATGTATTATTTACTTTGTATAATAGTGACCATAAAAAAGATTTGGTATTATTATATTTTTTCAGAAAATGTTTTAATTAAAAAAAGAAAATATTAATAATTGGTAGGTTACCCTGTATTAACTCTATCTCTCTTCCCTACCTCTCACTCAGAGCTTGGCCGAGTCAACTCTTGCCCACCTCTGTGTTAACGTATATATAAATCATCTCTCTGATTACAGAAGTGTTGGCCGCCGGACACAAAATATTTTTGTCAAATATGATTATTGTTATTCAGTGCCAAGTGTTTAAGTTCCTCGATTGGAATCTCGACGCCTCAAGGGCCAGAACTGCTGCTTGGCTATCTGAGAAGATGCTGATATGTTCCCCACTGTAACCTTTCGTGTTATAAATCTGGGCACTTCTCAACATGGCGAAGATTTCTGATTAAAAAACCGTTGCATATTCACCAAGAGGAATCGATTCCTTTATTCTAGGTCTATAAACCCCCACACCAGATAAATCTCCGATCCTTGACCCATCCGTCTAAAGATATGGTCCGGGAGGGGGTGAAAAGTTACACTCGATCCCATTCCTCACAGGAAGGAATTTCTACACGTGGGTTGTTGGTGAAATAACACTATATTATATCGCCAACTGACCTTCAAAACAAAAGTAGATACTTTTAATATTAAATTATGTATTGAAATGTATTCAATTTTTGTTGACTAAGAGCGTACATGCAGCTTTAGACCTATACAACAGTATTCAAAATGAGCTCGATTCTCTCTGATATAAATAGATGCTGGGTTGCGATATTGTAATGAATTTCCGTTTAAAATGTTGTGTTGACCAAACGGAAGTAATATTTCACAATCAGTAAGCAATCATATCGTATCAAATAGATACGTTATTGTTTGATCATGACCGAATATCATATTGTGGGATACGAGTTGGAAAATGAAATTTGAAAAAAGAAAATTAAATACAAACAACATTTGGATATCGATATTTGTTTCGATATTAATATTTACAAAAAAAAAATAAAACTTTAAAAATTTTGTTTTATAGAGAAAAAAGTTTCGCTTTGATTGATTTGACTCGCTCTGCTCGCAAGGGGGGTACCTCCCTTGACTCCCAAGCCGGCCTTCGGCCTAGGCTCGGCGTCACAAAAAATAACATTGCATGAATTGTAAAAAAAGCTTTTAGGGGGTGATTTTTCGGGGGGTGCAATGAAAAACCTGAAGTTTTCCGATTTTTCTCGTCGGTTTCAAGCAATTTCGCATCGAATGCAAAAAACCGCATCTTTCTATCATGTCTAGAAGTGCCTTAGAGTTTGTATAGATCAGTCAGTCAGTCAGCTTCACTTCTAGCTTCATAGTATATTGGATTTGAAAACTGATCAGCAGTGCTAACGTTTTATTTCATGAAACAATTCCGTGTCTAAAGTGCCGGATTTAAGCTTATGCCCGTGGGTCCCGGGCCTAGTGGTGCCACATTTTGAGTGGCATCTAAAATTTGCTTGAATTAGTTGCAAATATGATATTATATTTGTATGTACAATTGGATATCCATATAGTCCTTCATAAAATGACTTTCTATGGTTTTGTTTGATTTGGGCGTTTTTAATTCCAAAAGCCCAATTAATTGATAGTACGGTGTGAACATTTATCAAATTCCTTATAATAGCCATGAGGTTTTAAATATACTTAGGTTTGTGCGCGGTCAAGTTAAAGCAGTATCGAGAGCATTTCGGCTGAATTAATGTTGCAACGTATCGTTTTTACACATAGGTACATTCAGCAAGAATTTAGCATAATTTAATTTTTTTAGAAATTTTAAATTCTTATCTCACATAGATCTTATACACTTTTGACGTGCATGGAAGATTTAGAAAGTTATCTCAAATGAATTGAAAATTAATTGTATTAAGTCTAATTCTAGTCGATCAATCGAATAAACTTATTATAGTTTACAAATATAAGATTTAAACTCCCAACTAAACATGCTAAAGGTGATTTTTTCAAGTATGTATTACTTACTTATCTATGTATTAACTATGATTATCAACTTTTATATTTTATGGTCAATAATACTTACCAGAATGATACCGGCTTTCATTTCGTGTAAGACGTCTGTTGCCCCGACGTTGTTGTGCTGAATGCGCATGCGCTCGTGTTGCCGTGGACACCACCGCTATTTATTGCCATGCAAACATATATTTTACAGACGAAATACAACAACAACAACTAATATAGCAATTTAACATGCAATGAGTTAAAGTTTATGTATAGATAGAGGATAATATAGGAGTTTACAATACAGGATGATTCAAAAATCAGTTTACACTTTATACTAAACAGGTTTCGTAGGGTAACAACATCAAATTTCATATAAGCCTTCTATTTGTTGCTAAATATGACTATTTAAATGGATTCATGGTGCATTTTGAACCGTTTTCGAAATATCAAACTCGAAATTTAAAAAAAAACCTTTATTTGTTAACTCTAAGCAGCATTCGATGAGACGCATCTACATGAAAGGATTATGTAATCCGCCAAAGAAGTTTCAATTTAGTTCAACACTTTTTGAGATTCGAAACAATTGCAAAATCGTAAAATTATTGTTAAAATTTTGGTTTGATGCATTTATAAGTTTCTACATGTGGATCTTGGAGTTTCAATATCTAGAGGCCTGCATAATGCAATTCATATAAGGTTACCCTTCGTAACCCTCGTAACCCCTCGTAACTTCGTTATTAAATATTGAGGCTAAAAATAAATATTGGTTTCAACTTCACAAATTCGTATTTAATTTAATTTGTCATTTTTGTAAAATAATTAGAAAAACTAATTTTTATTTTGCAATGTCCACCTTTATTTCTGCATATTGTGACAATTGTTTCGATTTCTTAAATCATAGTCATCCAAATTTAAGAAATCGAAACAATTGTCACAATATACATAAATAAAGGTGAACATTGCAAAATAAAAATAAAAAAATAGTTTTTCTAATTATTTTACAAAATTAATATGGAATTCCACAAACTAAAGCTCTCAACAATCAATTAGTCATTCTTTTCAAATTAGGTATATACCAGCTTATCTTGGTATATTCCTACAAACTCATTTTAAGGTAAAAAATGGGGTGTGTCCTGTGTCATGGACACAACCGTGTTTTACGTGAATAGTATACGTAACGGGTAACGGGTAACGGGGTATCACTGGATTGCTATTGAGAAGCCTTTTTCAATGGCTTTTCGACGAGTATAGGCCGACATTACATTATTTATTTTAATTGTTAACTTTAACACCATATATAATTCACACTAATCTTGACGAGAGCTGACGATTGCAACTCAAACGAACGTCCTAGCTTCCCCGAGTCAAAAGATACATTAAACGGAAATTATTTGACGCAGCGAAACTATCTCAAAATGGCGGCGCTTCCCCCTCCACCACGCACGATGCGTCACAGTCCTCATTCAACGTAGCGAATTCTTTGATCCTTTAGCTATCGAGTGATGTAATTAAATTTTGGATGAAGATGATATATATATGTAGTTGCAACACCAAACTGTATCCTCCGATTTTGTTATCATGAATTTTCTGAATTGCCTCCCACTATGGAAGCTAATTTAAAGACGCATTCACGTCAAAAAAACTATTTATTTCTATACATCTTTAATTATTGAACTGAATTGAAATTGAGTTTGGGAATTCTTGAATTTTGTCACGTGACGCTACTTACCTAATTTCACCTAATCGGACATTTAAACTGCTTATTATTAAAATTATTTTAATGCGAAGTGTCTCGATAATATATAATGTCTCGAAAACGGTTCAAATGAGCCATTTTTCTTATTATTGAAAATTATCAACGGAGAGAACAATATTACAGACACTCAGTTATTGTGACCACTTTGAAAATCTTCAGTACTCTGCTCCATAGTGGTTTATGGTGTCGTATTCAAGGTTTGGAACAGCTGTACCAAGGTAGTCATACTAAAATGTACTAAAACTGTACCTCTTAGCGTATCTTTAAGGACATTCTGTGACTGTGACTTTTAAATCATTCCGTACAAGCATTTATATATATATATATATATATATATATTTGTAAAATTGCACATACAATATATTATTTGGTGTGCATAATATATATGTATGTGTGTATGTATGTTTTGTATGGAATTGATTATATAACAGGAACAATGTATATATGTGAATTCAGTTTAAAATAAGATCCCTAGATAGATATGGGAACATATACTAAATTTATACAATGTTATAATAGTTTGATATTACTAATGCATCAAAACTCTCATTCGTCCGATTAGTGGACGTGATGCACGTCCAATTTAGCTAAGTAGTATATCTTATGCAGGTTTCTTAAATGCGTGCATATTTACTTAGAACTCAAAATTGCGGTTTTGGTTTTCTCTTTTTTAAGGTCTCAAAGAATCTAAGGCATTTATTATTATTGTAATTTTGCTGTTCTTTTTAAAATAAGCCCGCCATAGGATATCTTACATATTATATTATTAAAGTATTTTAGATAAACAAATCTATCATAGTCGCGATTAGTATTAGATTCATTTATGTTGTGGATATCGATAATAGTATAAAGACCATGTATCCAACTATCATTGGGTTCATTTTACAAAAAAGATGCAAAATTATATTATATAAATGCTCAAGGCCCTAGAAATATTACCAAATCATAGTTACTTGGAAAATAAGACAGTTATAAAAAATGATTAATAGGAAATCGGCGAAATCATATTATCATAGTTTGAATTTAAAACTCATCATGTTGATTTTTTTATTTAAGTGAAAATTTGAATGCATACTCTTTTAAACTGTTTTGCTAGACTTTCGAGTTCAAAAGCTGTAATATATTTATTAAAACCCTGTTTTGTTCAGAGATCAAGAAGTTTATGCTTTCGTCTTTTACTATGGGTCACAAAAGTAGCACTCATTTCACCAATTTTTTTAAATTTATTTGCACCTTATTCATTCGGTTTATGGGGAAATATTTCAATAAAAGTAGTTATTATATTTATATGAACAACTTTTATTGAAGTATTTTTTTGAAAAAATAATTGATAAGGCACAAATCAATTATAATATTTTGAAAAATAAGCGCTACTTTTGTGGCTATATGATCTATCATGGATAAAAACCACCGAACAAAAGTTTTTGGTATTTTTATAACAAACAACTTTTAATCGAAACATTTTTAAAAAAACGATACAAATCGATTGCAAAAATTTGAAAAAGGAACCTTATTTTTGAAGTCACCAATAACATTGTATAAATTAACGACATTAGTTATCTTAGAATAACTTTCAAGCGTTTTTTTGAAATTTAATAAAATAATACAAATCTATAGTAAAAGATTCCCGGAGCCCAAATATATATATATATTATATATGCTTTAGGAAAAGGAAAAATATATGGGATCCATCTCACATTTACATTAACTTTGTAGTAATATTTTTTTTGTCTTGTTTTTTAAATTACTAAACACAATTCGGAGATTGTTTGTCTGTTTAATTCAGGATTGGATACTACGATGTGATTAAAGTAAAATACGTAAAATACAAAGTAATTAAAGTAATTCTACACGAGTTGATTTAAAACCCTTAATTTACATTCTTTATCTGTGTTTAAAAAGTATTTATTTGTGTTTTTATAAATGATCTACAGGGTGCTACAGTAAAAATAATTCTACACCAACAACGATAATAATAAACAACAACCAACTGTTTAAAACACAAAAGCTTACAAGAAACAAATCAATAGCTGGGACAAAAGCAACTTCAAGCAAAATCAAAAAAAAGAAATAAGGTATCACCAATAAAATAAAACCAAATAAGGGTAAAAAAGAACACTACAGTAAAACTTATGTATAACATAAACACCATATACAAACGAATCATGTACATGTACGTA
Source organism: Nineta flava (assembly GCA_963920215.1). NCBI lineage: Eukaryota > Metazoa > Arthropoda > Insecta > Neuroptera > Chrysopidae > Nineta > Nineta flava. Next base: position 54,153,444 of record OY986041.1, read on the forward strand.
ACGATATGGATTAATTATAATAATACCTGAATGATATCTCTTCTCATTATGTGTGACACGACGTTGTGTGCGACGTGTACGCTGTCTGCTATTACCGCCACCACCGCCACTATCTCTACAGCCACCCCCACTGCTTGCAGCATTTGACACGATTAAACCACTGCCATTACTGCCATTTAAGCCTGCCGTGCCTAACCCAATAGTATCAATGGTAATAAACATTGTCTTGTAATACGGAAATGTAACAAAAAGTCAATCCCTCTACCCTCCCCTACCCCTGAAATCATATGTGGAGATTGACTCATTGCGATAAAGTATGATTTTTACCCCTGTTTCATAAGTGATTTCGTGTGTAATATAAAAGGCCTTAAAGGAACATTCTGGTTTTATTCGTAGAAAGGATAGTTTGTTGAAAACTTTGTGTAATAATTATTGGAGACCTAATTTTCACATCTAAAAATGGGTTTGTATAGTTTTTGGTTGTTTGCAAAACTACTTGTTTCATTCAGGACATTCGGTGTAAAAAACATACTACAAAATAAATGTGAGATGCATAACCGGAGGTTTTAGGAGAATGAAGGAGGTAGAAACACCCTGTAACTTTTGCTAACCAAAAATTTATATTCCCGAAATAAGGACTATTTTAATACCCTGTGTATAAGTTATTAATTTATATATATAATGTTAATATGTAATTAAAATTTTATAGTAATCGGGAATAGGATCATATAGATTATAATAAATTATGTTAGTTTAATTAAGATTAAAAATTTAATTAATATTTAATCCAGAAAAAATAAAGCATCAAAATGATAACGTTGCAAACAATCTGAATTTTTGGAAAATCGAATGTTTAAATAAAACTTTCTTATTGACCCAAAATCATTAAATATCGAAAGAAGAAATTTTTGTGTACACTCCCATTCAATATATTTGAACCAGTAAGTCACATTCTAAGCGTATATATTAATGAATATATATATATATATAATGTTACATACAGTAACACTTAGAATGTTTCAGCTGGTTCAATTTTTTTGAACGGGAGTGTACACTCCCTTGCAAAAAAAATTTGAAACATTTGACACATACAAACTGTATGTAAGATTAGATATATGTTTAGTCATATTTACGCATAGAATATGACTTATTGTTTCAAAAAACCCGTTCAAAAATCATTTCAAACCGTTGTGGTCGTTTTGCAAGAGAGTTTTTTAATCGAAAATTTGCAGTCAGACTTTTTTTAATCCTCGGTTTATAACGGATTCGTATGATTATATTTTTCTAACGTTTCTAAGATTCAGTATTAAAAAGTTTACTCTTTAAAATCGTGTTAAAAACGGTGATAAAATTTGCAAAGATCTATAAATAAACCGACCAAGAGCGAGTCGGGATCGCAAGATTAGGATTCCGTACCAATACTAGAGTGAGTAGTCAATGAATGATACCGTACACAATTATTAAATATAAATATGGACCAGGCATATTTTATTTTATTTTTCAGTAACTATTACATTGTCGAAATAACTTGCAGTTTTTCCGGTAATCTATGACTCAATATATACTAACCCCATGAAAATCTAAATTTTACATTTAGAAACCTGAGAGATCAGGGGGTTAATGGTCATTTCTAGCAAATTTCGAGTTATATCATTATAGGTAGTTATGCCCAAATTAAAATTCCTACGTTACATATTTTTCTAGAAAAACCTCTGTGCCTAAAGGACACGTGGATGACCTTATAAGGACTCCGATTTTCTTATTAAGGTACGGAACCCTAACATTTATCACAAATTTAAACAAATTTAAAATTATTATTATTACTAATTTAAAGGGTTAACTTTTTTCTATTTGATATTAGAAAGACAACAACAAAAAAAATCAGTGTAACCGCGTTTTGAGGTTTAATACATTTTATGTATAATTGCACCTGACTATAATTAATTTTCAATATTTAGTAATTATTAATTCGATGAGAAATATGCTTTCAATAATAATACAATTAATTAAAATGAAGTACCAATTAGTCTACAAAAAGACTTGTTACGTATTATTATTAGGTTATGTTTAAATTTTCTGGATTACATTTTTTAATCTAGTTATCCAAATTTTAAAAAATTAAAAATTATTTTACTCGTACATACATTCTGAATTGAAAAACTAGAGTAAAAAAAATTATATACATATATAATTCATTTTAAAAGCACTATCTGATGAAAAATGTATAAAAACGATATAAAAAACTCTTTTTTTATATATTTCTAAAAATATTGCAGTAGCATTTTGTTTAAACAAATTGTTAAAGTACGCTTTTTTTGTTGTTAAAAAATGATTTTAGAGGTGTTTTATATAAAAATATAAAATAGTTCGGTCAAACATGAAACAACTTTAGTGAATATTCTGAATAACTGTAAAATGTTTCCGAATTCCTAAAAAAAAGTACCCTATGTTATATTTTGAATAATACTTGAAAAAAAAACTAGTAATATAAGGACACAAAAATAGTCTTTGTGATAGTCGATGTATAACATTTCACTTTGAAAATGGTTCCTACGGGAAAAATTATTAAGTTGGGCTAATGAAATTTTTATGTTTGTGAATATATTTTCAACAACAATTGTTTAAATTTAATGTTTAAAATCTGCTATTGGCCTTGACACAATTTCAATGAAGTTAATAGTTTTATTTGTCGGAGTGTGGGGTGTTTACAGCTATCTATAACAACATCGCTTTATACACTGTATCGAATGTAGAGAAATCCTAACTAAAATAATTCCGAATACGTTTTCTAAGAAATTGTTTATAATACTATCTAACACTTCCCAACACTTCCACTTTTTAAAGACACCAACTATGATGATCTCTAAACGGCTCAATAGATCAAAAATACCTAAGAACTACCCCAATTAAACCACCCTTGTGATGAAACATCGCATTGAAATTGATCAATCCGTTTGAGAACTACGATGACACAGACTCACAAAAGCTTCATACCTAAGAACTACCCCGATTAAACCACCCTTGAAATGAAAAATCACATTGAAATTAATCCATCCGTTTGAGAACTACGATGCCACAGACAGACAGACAAAAGCTTCAAACACCCCTTTTTTTTCGTCGGAGGTTATTACCAGTATTGGCTATAACGACTGAGTATTATGATTTCTTCGATGTCGGGTCGATCACTTGGAAAATATACCGCAGCAAGAAGTCAGGAATAGACTGTTTCATCTAGTAGGCGGTCCCTTGATTTACCACGGTATTTCCGAAATCCAAACATGTCCCGAACAATTACATCGCTATGCTATTTCTCTTCAATATTTATTTTGGACTAAACCGCTGTCAAGGTGTTGATGATACATTTATAATTATCAAGTCATAGTGCCTTTTTACACGTGAAAGTTTTCAATCGATTTTTTTTAATTAAATTGTAAATGATTAAGCTAAACATTATATAAACAGAAATTTAAACATTTAGATCACACTTTTCACGAAAAACTAAAATATGTTTCATTATTTTGCCAAAATAGAACGAATGTCTAAAAGAGATTGATCTTTTTCTTTCGTCAAGTTTCTGAGAAGTTCGCCACGGTCATCCTCAAATAATGGACATTGCTAAACGACGGGATTCAAACTTTGATAGCTTTGATAGCTACAATTACAATTCGGGAGCTAATAGGGGTTTAGATAGTTCCCGGCTAAACCAACGTGCTGCCTGACTTACATCAAATAGCAATTGGTAGTTCTGAACGATACTCAGATCACAGGATGCGATGTTTGGGCGTATCCCAATTCCGCTCCCATGGGGGATAGTGGAGGTTGTGCCGAAAGGCAGGTATTTCACGATAAACTTTCTCGTCGTTGTGCGAACAGTTATTGAATTTTTGGTATATCAACTATTTTTAATACAATTGAACACTTTTATCAAAACTTTCACGTGTAAAAAGAGACATATATTTAGCATGTACCGAAATGAGACATAATTAAAAATTGCACATTACTATTTGTGCGTGTGACCTTTATTAAGTGATATATAAATATATATAAAACTCATTTGAATAGTTTTTAGGTACGGTATATTAAACTATAAAATAGTTGGTTTTTAAACACATTGCTACTGAAACATTTAAAATATATACATAAAATTAACTCGCTTATTAAAACTGAAAGCATTTTGAAATGAATTATATTTATATATTTATAATTTCATAATAAAACATATCTCTTCAGAATTGCATAACGAATGCAAACATTTAAATATATAAACTACTAGTTCTGTATTATAATATACTTATGTCGTTTATACACACACACACATACACACACAAATTCACACCCACCCACCTAGTTTTTACACCCAAACTCTTTAATAAAAATTCTACTTACATAAATATGTTTCTATTATAAATATTATTAATTTATTTAAAGAGCAACAACAACTTAACACATACTGTGATTAAGAATGTTTTTAATGTGACATAGTTTAGAAGCTTTATTTATTATCAGTGTTTAATTTATTTAGTTGGAATGGAAAAACACAAATGTATACAGATTATTATAATGTCATTTCAGATCTAATATTAACTAGTTCGCTCGTTAATTCATTTTTGTGAAACGAATTTTATGAAATGGACATATTAAGCTCAGTGGCCTTGATCGATTATGACGCGAGATATTCGCAAACAAATTGAGTTTTTTAACATGTACGGTATAATACGTGAATGAGTTAGCACATCCTCTCATTTTTTAAACAGAAAATTATTTAACCTAATAATTTTTAATCTACAAAATGTGAATATGGAAAATAGGAAATTTTTTCTTAGCATTTATTTCAAAAATAAGTATCTTATATAAGTTGAACAAATTAATTAAAAAACTAAATTTTGGGCTGAAGTTGTGGAAACTATTCAATTTTTCACAAAAGCTGAACATTTGTTTTTTATGAATTTTTTTATCTTTTACGGTTTTGAAGGTGAATAACACCCCCCCCCCCCTCAGCCAGGGAATACACGGTCCGGTTTTGCTCATTCACGAAATCTCTTTTCGTTTTCGACCTATCGTGCTTACGGACGGACGGACAGACAGACTTGTGGACGGACGGACAGACAGACTTGTAGACGGATGGGCGGGCATGGAAATGGACTAATTAAGTCATTTACACACCTATACCAACGAGTGGATAAATGCTAAACACCGTGATCGCTGGGATAATGGTCGCAGCAAAAGTTCTGGAAAATACTGCTTCGGAGTACAACCAAGAGGGTTATCTCTCGATGCACTGAAGCTGAACAAGATGCAACTGCGGAAGGTTACCGGATTCATTACCGGGTATTATCCCTTATCCCCTGCGAAAGCATCTACACACACAGGGACTCCATAACGGGAAAATACTGCTTCGGAGTACAACCAAGAGGGTTATCTCTCGATGCACTGAAGCTGAACAGGATGCAACTGCGGAAAGTTACCGGATTCATTACCGGGTATTATCCCTTATCCCCTGCGAAAGCATCTACACACACAGGGACTCCATAACGGGTCCATTGTGTGCAGATTGTGTGGCGACGAGGAAGAAACATCCAGCCACATTATCTTTGACTGCGAACCTCTGGGTCACAGCAGATACAGGATATTCAGTGCATCTCACCCCGAATATATGAACCTTCAGGAAGACCTGATAAGCAAGCTCCTGGTCGTTGCCAACATATGGGAGAAGCGAATCTCGTCAGACTGAAGTAGAAGGAGGAGCAAAATGGACCATAACTTTTTAGACCCCAAGATATATCTATCTATCTACACACCTATACCAATGTTTCAGCGGTCTATATTTGGAACCGATAATAAGTCGAGACTGAACTTAATATACCCTGGTATATATTATATACCGGGTATAAAAACATACTGCGGACATTTCAATAAGATATGAATATTTAAAGGTGATAATTTGCAACTATGGGACACCATAAATAATGAATTCTTACTATCAACGCAAACTAGTCTTACCTAGTACAACATATAGTAAGAACTAAGGACTACCACTGTAGGGATCTTTTTTCAAAATTTTATACTGGATTTGTGTCTACTTATTTGATTTCTGGGATTATGATTCCCGATAAAAGATGTTAGTATATTTATAATGAACAACTTTTATCCGAAGCTTTTTTTCGAAAACCAAATAAATAAGGGGCAAATAAATAATAAAATTTTTATAAAAGAACGCTACTTTTGTGGCCATGTGTATACTGTATCATAAATTAATGTTAAAACATATGTAAGTCATACTTGGTATGTTCAATTGGCAGAGCAAAATCAATACACCTTAAAAGTTTGCTATAAAATTTTTATTTAAAATACTAGATGATGAAAGGGGATAAAATAGTTTTGTCCAAATATCTTGAGTTACATTTGAGATACGCAGGGGTTGTATATTTCAATACCATCACATAAATCAATAAGCCTAGTCGACTAGACTTTATTCAAGTTACATAAACCATCATTTTCATATCGATTATTTGTTTTGTATTTTTTTAAAAAGAAACTATAAAACTAAACATATCTGTTTAAGCATAAGATTCACTCGTTTAGTGCAGTCTTTAAACATTTTGTAATCTTTCCACTTCACCATTCCCTCTAATATTTGATAATATCCTTTCCCATTAAATTCAATCCATTAATTTATAAAAAGATTAGACATTACCTTAAAAATTTCCATTTCAATTTCAATAAATTAATAACATAAAAAAAGAATCCGGGTTTCCAAACACACAGCACATCAAAACAATTCGAATAAACGAACACAGAGTATATTATAGATTCAGTAAATATTTAATAACACAATGATTGTATGTACTCGACATCTAGTTTTATGCAATCGTTAAACAAATTCTGTTTGTTATTAATAATACTCGTATATATATAATGTATAATATATAGGTATCATTTATATACAGGACGCTAATTTTTTAAAATGTACCTGCATATTTACTCAAGGAAGCATCGTATGGTGTCCTTGATTTTTATCTTCATCTCGACGAACAAAGTTATTTGAGGGTCAAATGGAAATATACTCTTTTATAGAATCAAATAGCAAAGAAAGAAATAAACATTAAAACTGAATGAAGTCTATTTTGGTTAATAATTAACCATTTCATAGGCGTGTTTAAAACTAGAAATTCAAAGATAGGATGGCATTTTAGGAAAAAAACCAGATTATTAGAAACAAATTATGAAATAACTCGTTTTTTGTTGTAACAATAAAAATTTGTAATGTTTGATTTATAATAATTGAACGTTTCGGCATTTATTTCTGACTTCCTCAGCAACTTATTTTTACTTATTTAGAAACTATGGAGAAAGATCTTGTATTAATGTATTAATTTTATTGCCATAATCTGACTTATAATTATTTTAATAGTTTGACTTAAAAATAATTTCTGTAATTTAATTCGAACTAATTTGTCACTTAAAAGTTTTTAGGTGACTTTAGAAGTTTAGAAGTACCTTAAAGGTATTTAAAAAACTTTTAAGTGACAAATTAGTTCGAATTAAATTATAGAAATTATTTTAAAGTCAAACTATTAAAATAATGATAAGTCAGATTATGGCAATAAAATTAATATATAAGGTCTTTCTCCATAGTTTCTAAATAAGTAAAAATAAGTTGCGGTCACAATGAATATTCTTTATTCTTGATAATTTTTTTCAGGACCTTTCTCAAAAGAATTGTTCTCAAAAAATGCAACAGTGTCTTGAAAATACAATTTTTAAAACGGCTATAAAACGTTTAATCTTAAACCAAAATAGATATAGTTACTCAGTTTAGTTTGTATTTCCACAGCCATTCGATTCTACCACAAAAAGGATTTTCATTTGAAAAACACAAGTTGATCTTCAAATAATCTTGAAGGCCATCGTCAAATGATAAATCAAGGTCACCACAAAATGTCTCTTGCCGAACTAAACAACTGTTTGATATTCAGTTGATTATTTCTAAAAACGTTTCCTTGAAGAAATCTTCAGGTGTATTGTTTAAAATGAGCATCCTGTATTGTATATTAAATGTGTATGTGGTATATATAGTAGATCCCAGCGAGTAGGAACTGTAATGTAATGTATGAAGGTGTATAATATAATGCATACAATTTTATTTTATGAAGAGAATTGAATGTTATGATTATTATTATCATTTATATTATATTGTTAAATGTAATGTAACATCACCGAACAATATACTATATCTATCTATCTATTCTTATAAATATACAGTATTACCAAAAAAAAAAAAACAATATCAAAAACATATCGAATGAGGTTGGTGTTGTAGGCTGGAATGACAGGACGGATCGGATAGAATCACTTCAGGGCTATGTTACGACTAGGTTAATATACTAAAAGTCTTGGGATCTAGGACACGAAGAAAGAAAGAGATGACGGAAATAATCATTATTTATTTTTTTCCTTATTTCTCGAAAACCGTCAGGCGAACCTCGAAAGCAGGTACGTTTAAGGTACGGTACCCTAAAAAGTGCCCTTTTAGCATCAATATTGGTAAAGTTACTCAGGACGTCATATTCCAAAATGCGGCGACACATTTAAACAATTTCAGTCGAAACCGGCTATACCGACATCGTTTACAACGATGGAACGGTTATTACGACTAAATGGCAAGGTCCCGACCGACTCCCTAGATAAACACCTATGTAACATACCGCCTATAACAACATCGGATAAAGCGACGAACCATTATCGAAATTCATCGACTATAACGACCTATCGTTATACTTTTTCAGTAACAAAACATTATTTTGTACCTTGCTCTAATAAATAATGACATTTGAAGGATTATTTTGTCTTATTATTAGCTACGCACATTCTCCCACCTCACTCGCACCTCTAGCGCGCTCTGTGCCATTTGACAAATTGCAAACATATTTCATATGGAAGCAAAGGGCTTTAGAAAATGAAATTATAATTTCACAAACTGGTTAAATCTTACAAGCCAGAAAGTTTGAATAAGATTTATGGAAATACGTCAACCGAGTTAAATATGCCAATATCACCAAATGTAGCGAATATATTTATTCTAGTTTCCGATCTACATACGTGTGTGAATCGGCATTTTCATACTTACAATTAACGAGGATTAAATAACGTTCTGTCCTGAGTAATTTCAATACTGAAGACTCATTATTATTATCTTTGCCAGGATATACCGCTAATTATGATTCAATGGTTAGAGACATGCAGACTCAATCTTCCTATTAATGTTAAGACAATAAAATAAATTGAAAATCTGTCTGTAACTGTATCTAATTGGAATTAATTTTGACCCGTTAAATAATTATGTTGTTTTTTACGTAGGTGGATATACAGGATGTTTTAGTACAAGGTCTACTTCCGCGAACTATTGATAGATTAGAAAAAAAACAAGTCTAAAAATCTTAGATCATTCTTCCATGATAAATTTTCCTGACCCAAAAATAATCGCGAAAGTGAAATCTTAAAATCAAATTATACGCTATACTGTGTATTTTTGAACAACTTTTTCATATGTACCTTAGAACAAATAGTACAAGTCGATCGCGATACATTTTTAAAATAAAAAGTAGATCTAAAGGCGCAATTCCACTGAAGCAACTTTTAGACAACATGTAGCATGCGGCATTGACACATGCTACACAGTCTTTCCATAGAAGGAACACAAAGCGACAAAAAATATGTCTCCTTGCCGCATGCTTCAAGTTAACCATTGTTGCTTGTCGATTGCGTCATCTCTCGACATGATTTAATCATGATTTATTCATGCTTGTCATGATCGGTGCGGCTTGGAGCGGGCAACATGGAGTGGACGAACGAAAAAACTGCGTCTTTTATTGACGATTACCATAATTCTCCCGAAACCATAATTGCCGAGTAAAAACAAATTGCCCAAACAATTATCGGGTAAATATAATTATTGTACGGTGATGTAGGTAAAAATAATTGGTTTATTTCGAAATAAAGCATCATCGTCAGCAACCAAATTGTTGTACAAATTATACTGAATTTCTTAACCATCGACATATAGTTCTCTTCACCAATATCGTGGCGTTTTTCTTTTCCATTTACGATTCAAAGCGATTACCAAATAAGAAGCTGGCGCTACTGTTTGCTTTAATGATATGATGTACCAAACTGAAGTTGCCTGCATGGAATCACTTTAGACGCATGCTACACTCATATACGACAACGCGCATACGATGTGGGGCTATTAATTCCGCATGCGACATTAATTGAATTTTGTGCCACATAGTCGGACGCCTACAGTGTTGCCTCAGTGGAATTGCGACTTAAACACATAAAAGCTGGCCACCCCTAGTTACCTAGTATATACGATTGTTTTTTGACATCCTGTAATACGTACTGTACCCAATACTACCTATATGTATACGTCTGTAACAGCATACCTTATTTGATGTAATATTGTTACATAAAATAAAAGAGTATATACGTATATTATTTCGCATCATATCATGATTGTTACCTACATATCATACATATACTAACTAACAGTACAGTGCCTACAAGCTCTACTACTGTTATATTCACATACACAGAGTGTAATAATAATAATAATAATGACGATGATATACATTTTAATAAAATAAAATGGTTAAACAAAACTTACTTTGTGCTTGTTTTGGAACATAAGGTGATAGCAGTCTTGTTCTCTTCTTTTCATAACCTTTTTGTGTAATATCACCTGAAATATAACAAAAATAAAATGTATTATTTTATATTTATATCATAATATATACTTATTACTTATTATTATGACATTTAGACAGTAGGAGTTGAGTACGTGTTTACGAATGTATTGTAAAGAATTCACGAGTTATGTAGGTACGTGTTCGTTCATAATATCATGGAAATGGAAAATTATCATAAAATGAAATTGTATTGTGATACGGAAATATGAGTATGTGGGTTAATTATTTTAAATCTAAAGTTTTCAAGTCAACTATATAATAAAATCAAATTATCTTTTGAGTATTCATTAAGCCTTTATTATAAGATTTCATTTTTTGACATCAAATGCTGGATATAAAAAATCATACACATCTAGGGATGGGGATCGAACCCACGACCTCTGGCATTTCAGACCAATGCTCTACCAACTGAGCTACCTTAGATGTTATGGTAGTGCTATGCATATGATCTTTCACTATCATTTTTGATGCCATTGTATTACTAATTTTGTTTATTTACCATTCACATATTTTTAAACTGTTTTTTCTAAATTAGCGTCTATTTATTTCCATTGTTAATATGGCTGACTTTCGGTTATATTATACCAACGGAAGCGACTAGCGTTTACTTCATTTGACATTTAAGTAATATGTCTGAACATTGATACCACTGTTTGACATCAAATGCTTGATATGGAAAATCATACACATCTTATACATCAGTCCAACACCTTATTATAAGTGTTGGACTGAGAAAAATTGATCAAGGAATTGATGTTATATTTCTTAAGAGTTTGTTTTTCTTATCAGTCATAGTTGATTGAACCAATCGAAATCGTCATGTAAATGATTCACAACTTTTAACAAGATGCAATCTCAAAGAGGATACCATTAGAGAATGCTATAGAACTACGAGTTTTGAGCTGGATCAGTCTAGCAATATAGACGTAAGACCGACGAAAAACATACACACACACACATTCACATACACGTATTTTCGACTTTTCTATTATTTAGAAGTGAAATAGAATTGACTTTCATCAAAGCATTCAAATTAAATTCAAATTTTTTGAAAGAAGACTTCTGTAGATTAGACGCATTATAGAAAAAAGATGAGTCTAATTTTAAACATGCGCACGCATACCGTCAGATGAAAATGACAGGTTTAGCGTTAAATAGAGTTTATAATAATTTTAAGTAATAGATAGCAATATCATGCTAAACAAAATAATGAATATCTTCGATAAATAGTTTATCGAATTACCAATAATTTATTTTCAATAATGATTATTATATACGCGGTATATACAACATATACAAGGGTATTATAAGTCTAGTTCCGACTTTGTAACGCCTGAAAAAATTGTTGGTATATGTGTTTATAAAAAAATATAATTAGTCCATTTCCGTATGTCAACCTGTCTGTCTGTCCGACTGTCCGTGGGCACGATATTTCAAAAACAAAAAGGAGCTAAAATTTTGTATGTGTGCATGAATTTATAAGCTCATGTAGACGTAGATTGTAAAGGCTGCCCTGGACGGGCTACACTTCGACCATAAGGTCCATTGTGATGCCTTAGGATGTGAGGATGTGAGTGGAGTGGAAGGAATTTGTGAGTAGACTAGGAATTGGTAGAATACGCGGCTGCAACCGACTATGATAGGAACTATGCCGATATTCATCTGGAGTTCGTGAAGGAAACTGCAGAAAACCTTCTCAAGCATAGCCGGTTACTTCGTTCTTGTCCATACGCCGACAGTTTAGTCAATCAACCGCCCCTTGTTTTTATAATTGACAAACTGTCGAAGTCGGGATTCGAACCCATAACCTCCCAGTTTCCAAGTACTGGCAGGTTAAGCTCATGTAAATCAATACTTCTGAATGGTTCATAAGTATTCGAAGGTTGTAAAATTTTGGGGTGCATATTTTTTTTCAAACATTTGGTGCATATATAAATTATACGAAGAATTATAAGAAATATTTCAAATTTGTCTATATATTTATGAGCTGTACTAAAACGAAAAAGTATTATATAAAAGCTACTTCTTCTTAGTATTATAAATATTATCCATGAATGTATCTACTATACTTTGTTGCTTAAAGTATCTTATGCTAAGGTTTATGTATCTGAAAATTTGTGTAGAATACATATAATAAAAATAACACATATGTACTTAAATTTATTGTGCTTAATATAAACAATTCATAAGATTACACAGAATATATAACATTTTGGAGGTTTGGATACACAGATGTTTATATTCATAAATTTGTTTAAAGTGATCCTTAACTTTCTTAAGAATATCATATTTTTCTTAGAGAGGTAGATTGTAAAGGCTGCCCTGGACGGGCTACACTTCGACCTTAAGGTACATTGTGATGCCTTAGGATGTGAGGATGTGAGTGGAGTGGAAGGAATTTGTGCCTAGACTAGGAATTGGTAGGATATGCGGCTGCAGCCGACTATGATAGGTTTTGATTGATTATAAAGTATGAAATTAATTGGTTGTGAGATTATTCGCACCTAATTAGTATTAAAAATTAAAGATAGAAATTATTTCGTTTTTCAGTTATAGTTGTAAGAATATTTTGTTTATTCCTGGAAATGAACTTTTAATATAATTAATGTTTCTGTATACAGTAACAGAGATGTTTGAATTAAACAGTAAGAAACTCAGCCATAGATAATGTCCAAAAAAATTAAAAATTCCAAAATAAAATAAATTTTTTAATCGGGTTATAATTATTATTATTCTTGTTTATACAATAATTTGTATAATCGAATCCAAAAGTAATGCCTTAGATAATGTCCAAAAATATTAAAAATTTCAAAATAACATAAATTTTTTTATCGGATTATAACAATTATTATTCTTGTTATAATAATAATTATTTTATATAATTTGTATTCGAATCCAAAAGTAATTTATTAAAGACTTTAAAGTAGATTTGTACCGAATTCAATCGGTTTTCGTAAAAATGAATTATAAATACTGATTGAAATACCAATAAATTTTTAAACTAATGAATTTTAAATACTGTCTTTTAAACTTTTTGAACGTCTGTCAATACTAACGTCCTTAAATATCCTTTCATAACTTACTCGTGATAGTAATAGCAAGAAGTGATAAAATACCGTATTATAAACTTTTCAAATTCGCCCCAATACCTAGATCATTTTTTGTATTATAAATACGTATTTTGACTACAAAGTAGTCATACTCAGTAAACTCACTAAACAGTCCTGGTGAAACTGTCACCAAATTAGCAACAAGTAACATATCCAGAGACAATATAAGAGTAATACTAGAAAGAATAAATTTAATGAAAGTAATTTTAACAAGAATAATTTTAGTAAAATTTATTTTATTTTTGTTTAATTTTTTATATATTTTTAATTTTGTCTATTTTTTTTAATTGTCAGAGTGTAAATTACGACTAGCTAATTTATACTGAGGATGACTATTTTGTAGTCGAAATACGTATTTATAATACAAAAACTGATCTAGGTATTGGGCCGAATTTGAAATTTTATTTCAAAAACCTAGAGTTTTACTTGAAACTTTTTCGTACTACAAATATAGCGATGATATTTCAAAATTTTTTAGTTGATGCCTTCGATTTTTGGTAAAATATTTCGAATAAAAGTTGTTGTATATTTAATTTATTTTGAAAAATGAACATTTTTTTATGGTCATGTGTACAATTGGTCACAAAAGTTGATGTCATTTGTTTAAATATTATAGTTGTCTTGTACCTTATTCATTCGATTTTCGAAAAAAACTTTCTAATAAAAGTTGTTCATTGTAAATATAGTAACAACTTTTATTCGAAAATCTTTTTCGAAAACCGATTAAATCAACTATAAAAGCACGAATCAACTATAATAGTTAAAAAAAATAACATCAACTTTTGTGGTCCATACAATGTATATGTTATACTTAGACTTGTGTTGACACTGATTATTCCTTATCTAAGGTGTACGGACAGTTGCATAGTATACAAAATTTGCAGTAAGCTTTATTTGGTTAAATTAATTTCAGTACACCGAAGGTGCACAACAGTAAGTCCAATTACCAAGACACAAAATACCATGTACAAATGATGTTATTTACCTCAGATTGATTAGTGACATGCAGTTCAAAGTTTAAAGACTTCAAAGTATATCTCTTCGTAATTCTTAAGAGGAGGACAACATAATGAATGTTATGCACCACTTGCAAAATCACAAAAAGTTATATTATAAACTACATACGGTAATTTCGAAAAAACATTGGACTTAATGTTTTTCAGCTGATAAGTTATATTTGCTTTTGAAAGAAATTGATAGAAAAGTTTTCCTGTTTTATAAAGAAAATAGGGAATTCGCGAATCGCTTACGTATACCGTCTATGTTAAATATCTCAATTTTGTTCACAACCGGTGAAAAATTTGATTTTGTTCAATTAAATGTAAGACATTAAGGTTGATCGGACAATTTGGCAATGCATAGATAAAAAACTGAATTTTTGATATGTTATTAATTGTTACTAACTTATACGTATTAAATAATTTTTAAAAATAAATCCGATGAAGGGTTTTCATGTAATTAATCATTAAAAATTGGAATTTTAACATGTTGTGAATAGCAAATGTTGAATGAACACATACATTTTCGATAATGTTGCTCCACCTTAAATAGATTAAAAAGTAAAAAATTTCTACTTTTATAAATTAAATGTCGTTCATTACATTAAAATTTAAAAGAAAATAGTCTGACTAAGAGTTTTGTAAACATCTTAGTTAAAATTTTCATGTAAACATTTTCGTCCATTATTCTTGAAAATAAATAATCCACGATTATTCATTATTTTTAGTAGTTAAATAATTACATAAATTCGATTACTAGTGATGTTACAGATTAAAATTTTTAATTTCTGCTAAACAAAAATTTAGATTTTATTACGACTTGCGGGTGTACTGTCCGATCAACTTTAATATATATGTCAAATTTCAAATTCATCATATTCTTAAGAAAAATGAGTTTACGAGTGAACTTTCTTAACTACCATCGAAGAAATGTCTATGAATACACTTTTGTGAGTACTTTCGTGGTAACATAGTAGCAGGATACTCATCATTTCTAAAAGATAATTTAAGATAAATTTATCGTTAGTAAATATTCGATGTTAAATAATAATACTTATGTTTTTTGTTAATAGTCCTCTTATTTTATACATTTGACCTCATATATAATTCAATGATTTGTATTATATATTATGTAGTAACTATATATATAATATACATATATATATATATATATATATATATATATATATATATATATATATATATATATATATATATATATATATATATATAGTAAGATATTCCCAATTGGATTATTATGGAAAAAGAAAGTTCTAACTCCTTATATTAATCTCAAGTGACTTCTAATAAATATTAAGTGTAGTACTACTACAGCTAGCTACTGCAGATAGTAGTTGTGTGCGCGAATGGGGACAAGTCACGAACATAAAAGAATGTCTTCTTCATTTTTTTTTAAAGTGTGACGGTACATGTAAAGTGTATCCCAAGTAAACATGTTTTTTTTCTTCGATGTTCTTTATTATTAGATGGTTATTTTTATAGTTAGAGTAGGGAAGTCACCGATAAGAAAATTGAAGGTAAATGTATTTTATTTTTATACTGTGTTTTTCAGTTAATAAATTAAATTTCTTATGTGACGTCGTTTGTAATACAGAGATGATTTTAGTTTTGTACTTAATGTAGTTCACTCAGAAACTCCTTTTGAGAGTTCTGATGAAATTGACGTATCACATTAAGGCTCAATGTGTACTCAATGTAAACTGCTTCAGAGTGCAACAAAGAGGCTATCTCTCGATGCACTGAGGCTGAACAGTATGAAACTGCGGAGGGTTACCAGATTCATTACCGGGCATTATCCCCTGCGGAAGCACCTGCACACAATGGGACTCAATAACGGGTCCATTATGTGTAGATTGTGTGGCGAGGAGGAAGAAACATCCAGCCACATTATCATTGACTGCGAACCTCTAGGTTACAGCAGATACAGGATATTCGGTCCATCTCACCCCGAATATATAAACCTTCGAGAGGACCTGATAAGCAAGCCCCAGGCTATTTCCATCATATGAGAGAAGCGAATCTCGTCGGACTGAGGTAGAAGGGGGAGAACAATGAACCATAAGGTCGAAATGCATACTTTTTAGACCCCAAGATGTATCTATCTATCTATACCCCTACGTTCATCCTCACTATGCTCGTATTAGAGGCACGAGAATCATAATAATGTGGTTACAGCCCTGTGATTATGGATCGGTCAAGGTCAAACACATTAATGGGTTTGTAGCAGTTTATGAGTAGCATTAAGTTCTATTTTGTGTATCGAAACGTTCCATCAGTAGAATCTAGCCAAAATGGACGTAAAGCCACAAAGCGCGGGATCGTGCTTCCTTGAACGGAATATATAAAATCTTTGCACCCATAATGGTAATGATAAGTTTAGATACTGTAACTCTCTACCTATAGTATATTGAGCAAACTCATTAAGTAATGATATGTGTTTCTATGTTGTATGTAGTTCTTATTTTAACAACCCTCATACATGCAACTCATATTTTTATTAAACTAACCAACGAACCAACTATTTATTGGTGGTAGTTTTTACAAATAATACCTCAACACAAACCATTTTAAGTGGACTATTATTTATCAATCATAAGGGTAGTTTCAAATTACAATAAACCTGTTGGTATTTGAAATAATTTGTTTACAAGTATTTGTTAAAATACTCAGAAATATATGATTGACTCAAGGATGGAATAAATTTAAATGTTTGCATTATTGTTTGGATGATTGAGATACAATCGGAGGCAAAAGTACTGAAAATTAGAAATTCATGAATATCTACGTTTTGTAGCATAATAAATAGTTTCAATGCTAAAAGAAATATATTATTTGAAAAAAGGGAATTTAACCTTTATGTTGAATTAAAACAAATATTATTGGAAAAAATGTTTCCTCCAAAACGTTTCAATATTTTTACTACTTTGTAATTGAAAGTAGTAAAAATTTTACAATTTGAATCTAAATTTTAGTCAAACAACACGTTCAAACTGCATATCTCTCATGTCGTTTTAGTAATTGAACCAGTTTGCATTCTATAAATTTACCCTCTTTGATATCTTCAGTTCTTTAGAAAAAAATGTAAGAGGCTATTTTATTCAAAATTTTATAGATTTGAAGTTTTTGACTATTTACATAATTGTTAATTGTGTTCGTAAACGTTGTGTCTATCCATCAATTGCTAATCCGTGTGGTTGCCTTTCGATTATGTTATCCTTACCTAGATTACTAGCGTTTACTTAATTCGACATTAAGTAAAAGTTGAGGTAAAATGTTTGCGATAAATTTTAAAGTATTTCGATTTAAATATTTTTAAATAATTTTGAAAATCGAGCAGGGTTGATCGGTTCTTATGGATGCTCCAGCAAGAAACCACTTTTCGACAGTTTTGCTTATTTTTTTTCACTGGCTAAAAATAACGTTTTCTAATAAATCCCGAAGTTTCATAAATTTTGACCGTTTAGAACGTGAGATAATTAATAGTAAAGTAATCATTCTCCCTCACTCTCTCTTGTTAGAAGCATGTAAAATTCGCCCAACTATTATCTGTTGTATTAGAAAAAATACTCGACAGGATTAAAAAAAAAAAAACTACGAGAGTAAAGATAAATGTTTATTAATTAAATTTTTTTTTAAATCGCATTTTACCGTTTTGTTTTCGAAATACAAAAGTTTAAAATTATTTAATTACATTTATTTGTATATATGAATAGTGAATATGTCTATGTGTTGTGTGTGTGTGTATACATGTAATTGTTCTATAATAAAAGCAAACCGATTTTTTTGTCCTTTTTATATAAGATAGTGCTGGAACCTCCTTAAATATTCTTTAGCAATGTTTGAAATATTAATAATATATAATATTTTGAAATAAAAATATATTATTCAGATTCCATTTACGGAATATATTCTGACAAAAGATAAAGATTTAATGGTTGGTTGTATGGTTTGTCTATAAATTGATCATCCCTAGTTTCAATTGAATAATACTGTGAGCCATGGTTGAGCATCGTCAATGGTTTTTTTCGAAGTTATTTACGTACAAAAACATACATAAAATGATTTCGTTTTTTTCTTCTTTATTCTGTTAATGTTGTGATGATGAAACTAAAACACACATATGCTACACTTACTTATTTTAATACTTTTGTTCAAGTTTTGATATTATTATGTGGTGAGTAGAGTTTATATTAAATGTATGAAAAGATACACATTAGTTACAAATAATATTATGTTTCGTTCTTTTTGTTGTGAGCACTACATTATTACTAAACTAAACTAACTAGACTGAAGACATCATAATTTATAAACTTAATTTACAGGGGGTTCAAAGGATTATTTTACATATTTTGTAGGCTATTGTTTTATTGACGTGAAAATATCTATTCTTTCCTTAAGTAGGATACAAAGACGTACAGCAACATTCAACTCCGCCTACAAAATATTTTGCCTACAGACGTGCAACCAAAATTGGGAACATTACTTTATTACTTTATTACTCTATCTTAAAAATTCAATCACTTGTCATCTTGTCTCTATCTATCTCATTTAATTTGTAGTTTATTTATCTACTAGTTTATTTGTATGTATCTCTATAGTTTTTCAAGTTCTACTAGTTTGAAAATAAAAATAATAAAGTATATAAAGTAATCAATATCTATCTATGTAATAAAACATAAAAAAATATTAGGAAAACATAAAATTTTAGATAATATATTGCAAATATCGCTACACACAAGCAACTTAAAATAATTTTTATTTTTACAGCAACCAGATCAAGGACCTGTAATTTGTTCTGCAACAGCTATACAGACTAGCAACCTACTACCGAACATTCATTTGTCCTTAAAATGTTCCAGCACAGCTTGCACGTCTGTAGTCCCTATTACACTGGTGGGCAGTCGAACATTTTTGTGTTACCAATTACCGTCAGATATCAATCGCTAATAACTAGACTAATTTAAGACTAATAATGATAGATCATCTCGTATCTGTCTGTATTTGTATTGCCTATGACTTCATCATACCAGTGTAAGCGCATGTGCGTGATTGCTACGAATTAGCTTTGTATAAAGTTATGACATAGGACATTGATTCTGATGTCAGTGAGTCTGTTCTGATGTCATAGTGATACATAAAAAATATGCACCGGAATGAAAGTGCAAATCGGTCGGTATTAAACTCAAAATTACACAAAAATTGAATTTCGTCGCATATGTCTCGTAAATATCCTCGGAATTATAGAAAACGTATATCAGAGGAAAGCTTGCGTTGAAAGGAATTAAACGAGCCTAAAAAGTCTAACATAGATGGGTTTTGTTAACTTTAGAATTTTACACAGGTAAGGCAGTTGGTGTCAATCACTTTTGAACCCTGAAAAAAATATAACGAGTAGAAATGTTTGTTTGTTATAGAGCTAAAATGAGACTGTAATTTCTCGAATGGGTAAAAATCTGTCTGTGCATCCTCTCGCTAGGAGAGAAAATATCCATCTTCAAAACCGTAAGGGATACAAAAAAATTTTAAGATAAAAAATTTTACTTTTTAGAAGCCATCTTTAACCACATGACAAACTATAGCAGAGTTTTCAAACCGGCTCGAATTGTTGTGCATGTTTATCACATCGTCGCTAGTCTCGACAACTGTGCACACAGCTAATAGCCCCCAATCAGTGTATTTAACATAGAAAAATAAGAAATTTAAAACAACATACTTCAGTTCATTGCTCCGTTACAGTCATCGAATTTAATTATCTAAATACATGTTTTATTTTAAGTTTTAAACTTTTCAATAATATAATTCAGTTAGATAAATCTCAAAACAAAGGTCTGAAAGAATTTTTGGATGAATCCATTTTGAGATTCTATTAGTAAATTGAATTTAAACTCATTTATTGTTAAATGTAGGTGGGATTAATTAATAAACGAATATTAGCTCTGATGCCACTGTGCAATTATGAGCATCTTACTTGGCCCCGTCAAATAATACCTTTGCATTGTTAATACCTCAAATTAATATCAATCAAATACAATCAATCAATAATAATATAAACCACATCATATGTGCATATTCGACAACATGTAATAATAATACACATAATTGTATCATCCTAAACTGTCAATGTATCACCTTGAACTGAACTGAATAATTATCTCCAATAATTACCATTTTCTAGGAGTATGTAAATTATTTGTGATGATACATCCTGTAAATACCAATTTATTATTATAACAAACCTTAGCACAGCAAGATCATTTACAAACACGAAAGGATTATTATTTTAATAATAGACTGAAAGCTTTTTTATGATTTTTTTTTAATGTACGGAGAAAAAAAAATGTCAACAGACTCGCCTTGAAGTCGACACTGAAGGATAGATAGTGTTGGACTGAAAACATTTGATTCAAGAATTGATACATTTAAATAGATTTCCAAATTTGCGCAAATATTGATTGGTCCATACACTTTTCAACAGTTTGTGCAAATTACATTTCATTTTGTGGTGTTCTCGAGTGAGAAATGTTTGCACAGACGAGTTTTGTGGTGCGATTATTATTACTTTTTAACCCGACTTCAAAAAGTAGGATGGTTCTCAATTCGTCTGTATTTTTTTTTTTTTAATGTTTGTCACCTCAGAACTCCGTCATTTATGAACCGATTTTGAATTTTTTGTTTGTTAAGGGTTTGATTTCAGATTGGTCCTATTGTCACCAAATCGCATTCTGGTAAGGGGATCACCTGGAAATCGAGGAAAATCCTCATTTTATATGTGATAACCGATTTTTGCGAATTTTTTTTTTTTGAGAGGGTATACTCATTCATAATGGGAATATAAGAAAATTTTTTTTAAAACCGACTTCAAATTTTTTACAAAAAAAAACAAAATGCATGTAAAAAAAACTGAAAATCTGTTATAAAAAATGCACTAAAAATTAGTAGGTCGTTTAGTAGGTCTATCCATATTAAGACAAATAAAATGAGTTATAGTAACTTCAAAGTCACTAAAAAGCGAGAAATAAAAAAAATTTTGACAAAATGAAAACCCGACTTCAAAAATCAAATACTCTAAAACAAAAAATGCACTAAAAAGTAAAAAAATAATTGCATATTCTTGTGCCAATTTTAGTTCACCTAAGCAAAATTTTTTAAATATATATGTACAATTATTGTTATTTTTGGAGGCCGTGTCCAAATTTTATGTGAATTTCTCTATGCTGACACCGAATCCAAAAATAACAATAATCGGTTTTCCATTTTGTCAAAATTTTTTTTATTTATCAAACACTGCCATACTCGGTCATTGTTCGATCGCGAATGGAGGCCTTAAATTGTTCCTCTAGATTGGTAAATTATGACGTGATCAAGGTTCGATTCTTATATTAACAGCAAATAAATCACGGACCATGCCAGAAATATTGTGCGAATAAATATAAAAAAGGTCTAAAAATTACAATGGCTACACGACTATTACAATGAGCTATGGCAATTCTACAAAACTTTCAGCTAAATAATTAATTAACTCAAATCAAGGTATCTTGTATAGTCTAAGAACCGGCCGTAATGAAACTGTACAATTTCCTGGATTAAAATAGTGTGTAATTATGTTGGTATCTATCCAAACAAATATTTTTAGCCATAAGAATGTGGGCAGCTTGTGAAAAAAGGTGATATTAGGTGACTTCATATAGATGGATAAATTTTACCCATCAAATACCCAGTAAAATTTTTAATTAAGCAAGTGTTACTTAACCTTACAAAAATACTAACTTTTCTTCAATTTTTTTTTTCGAAAACTGAATATATTCCGAGCAAATTAATTGTAGAGCTGAATTAATTTGTTTTGAATATTATATGCGCGTAAGGGGCACTTATTTAAAAGTAGAAGGGCAACTTATTTAAACCATATTTTAATAATATATTTAATACTTGGTATTAAATATATGTTTCCTCCCCGTCATTTTGAAAATAGACTGATCCACTCAAACTGTGACGATATTCGAGGCTTCTTTACAAATTAATATACTTCTACACACAAACATACGTATAGTTAGCTTTTAAACTGTGACACTCTCGATTTCCGAATCTATATTAGGTAATATTTATGTAGTTTTTGTCAATTGAATTATTCTCGAGAAAAAGGAACTCTGTGTATAGCTAGAGAGTAAATGAGTTTAAAAAATTCTTCGATTTTACCCGAAGTTAAAGGCTAAAATTTAACTTTGCTATAATTTTTAATTCAAACAGAAATTACTGTGGATCATACTAAGAAATCTTAATTATTATTCTCTAAAATAAAAATTTGTTCGTAATAAATGTATCTATTTCTCGTTTTCATCCAATTTGACTATACTTTTGAAATTAGGCACAAGAATGTCTTCATCATTATTACTCCATGTTTCTGATAAAAGAAGAATATTCGAATTACGAGCCACATTATCAATGATATCATTTTTATGGGCTCGTAAACTTTGTATATTAAATGTATATATTGATAAACCTAGCCTGATCTTGATAAATTTCACTAACTCTGATTCTAATGTAAATAATGGATTTAATTCCAGTCTTTCAAACTCTAATTTTAACGGAAGAAATGCCGCTGGTTCTGTTCTACCATGATAAAATGTAGAATCATTGGTTCTAGTGGTGTTGCTCTTATTTAAAATTATTTTAATAAATTATTTAAAAAGAAGTATCACTTCTTACGTGCGTGCATAAGTACAAACTAACTTTTAAAATAAATTCAAATGAATGATTCAATTAGTGAATCAATTGCAATTGTGCAGTCCAACACAACTTTAGAAATGTCAGAAATTCAACATTCAAAGTCAGTCGTTATAATAACATCTCATTTCATTAAATATGAATAACATTATTTTCACACTAAAATGGTACTGTAATGATATTAAGGATGTTCCAGCGTACCTTTCGACACATTTTGCTCAATTTTTCTTTCACAGAAATTTTTTTTTCACAGGCTAAAAATAACGTTTTCTAATAAATCCCGAAGTTTCAGAATTTTTGACGGTTTAGAATGTGAGATAATTAATATCAAAGTTATCATTCTCTCTCACTCTCTCTCATTAGAAGCATGTAAAACTTCATGCCCGCCCAACCATTATCTGTTGTATTAAAAAAAATACTCGACAGAATTAAAAAAAAGAAACTAGGAAAGTAAAGATAAATATTTATTATATAAATTTAAAAAAAAGATCGTGTTAAATTATTATTTTTCTTCAAAACAACATTATTTTGTATATGTGAACAGTGTATTTGTCTATGTGTTGTATATGTGTGTTTATGTATTTGTGTTATAATAAAATCAAACCGGTTTTTTGTCCTGATTATATAACACAGTGCTGGAACGTCCTTAAGGTTTGCTGTTTGTTGTATTTTTTTTACATAAAAATGTGTTGGTATATCCTCTCCATCCACCAGGTAATATTGTGCTACTTGTGGTTTTACGCTAAGTTTATACAGTGCAACGATTTATAAGTATGTAAATGGATAATGGTAAAAGAAGAGATGAAAGCTTCTAGATTTTTACACTCAGACGCTCTAAGAGTAAAAGTAGGTAACATTGCAAAAGCGTTATTTTCTCCATCTAAAAGAGAATATTAACTAGCGTAGACTGTATTCTGAGAGTGATGTGGTTACTGCTAGTGAAAGAAGAAAATTCTGAGAAATTATTATTCTGTATCATAAATTTTACTTTTGATATTAAAGAAATACAATTATTGTGCTTTCAGGAATACTGACTGACTAGTGCAAAATGTAAGTTCAAAAACAAAACACCTAACTACAATTAGTTACTAAATTAATTTTTTGTTTAGTCACTTAAGCCACTAACGTAACTTTAGTGGCATAAGATCATTATGGCTATAGTGAAAGCAAGCAAAGTCATTGTACGAAAAAAGGAGAGTAAAGATATAACCAACCAATGTAAAAAGTCTTTCTTCGGTGCAAAGTTGAAATATTCTAAATCTCGGTTGAATTTTGTTTTACTCTACCTTGATTGAGATATGTTTTAAATAGAGAAATCAATAGATAAACCAGGGGTGGCCAACCCGAGGCCCGCCTTGAACATTTTTCCGACCCGCGACATTTATCACACTTTTGCAAAATAAATTTATTTTATAATGGCCAAAGTAGTGAAAACCAATGTATTAAAAAAATACATTATTTGTGTATCTAATATGGAGATATATAATTTTATATGCGGCCGACGGAGTTATGATGCATTTCCAAAGTGGCCCGCAAGATTATTTGGATTGGCAACCCCTGAGGTAAACAATATGCCATTTCCAAAATTAAAAAAGAAATATTAAATATGATATAATAATTATCCCGATTCAGAACCATTATTTTAGTACAACACAGATGACTATAATTGAAATAAAAATGGTATAATTCGTCTCGGTTCTGATCACTGACCTCTATATAAATGGATAGGAGTATTGCATGTTACGCCATTAGTCAGAATGAAAGGTATAATCACCGCCGCTTCAACTATCCAGGGTACTAAATTTTCACTCGGCGCGATTGCGCGACGTGTATGTGTACAATGGTATGTGTGCTAATGTATGCACTTTCACTAACACACATAAATTTTTTAGCAATGCACTGTTCAGGTTTGTAGAGGATAGTGGTTCTGATAATATAGAGAATCACAAATATTACGTCATAAATAAAACAATTTTTTTAAGGTTTATAAATTCTCTTCTGATGTTTGTGATGGTCAATTACAGATTGGATTACATTTTGAAAAATTTAATGTGTTAAATTAAAAAAATACAGGAGCTGCGGCAACTAAGAGTTGTAATATTACTAATTATTATTAGAATAGACAATTATTAGAATAGTAAAATTTAATTATTTTCGTACTATCCGCTTCATAAAAATTGTTTGGGCATAAAAAACTAATAACTAGTATCCTAATGAATATATATATATACATATATATATATATAAAATAACTTGAACATATTATAAATCATTTCATTGTAATTTAATCTTCGTGTCGAAATTGCTGCTGTCAATGATTAAAATTCCAAATTTTGAGCAAACCGTAAGAGTAATTGACTTTTATAAAGAGTAGGTACTCTTTTTTTTTAGTAACATTCTTCATCTGAATTTGCACCTAAAATTATTTGTTTCTATGAACGTAAAAATTGAGGTGGGTTGAATTCTCAAAATCCCCACGTTGTACGCCCATGAATTGATATGACCAAAACTTGATATGATAAAATAGTATCACCATACCAAATTTTATCGCGCAATTCGTTCTAATTAAAAAAAAGAAAAGATTTAAAAACAGCAACTTCAAAATCGTACAGCACCAAAACGGCGCAACTTTTATTGGGGCTCAATCTTCTTGTTTTAAGCCATATATGGTAAAGCGTTGTAATGACCTTTTAGGGTCACCCTGTATATATATAATTTGTTAAAATAACTCGTATTTTGTGATTTTTAATATTATTATGTTGTAAACGAGACTTTATTTTATAATCGTGGTAATCTTAGGATCACTGTTTTATATATACCTACATATAATTTTAGTAAAAACCTAATGAACGTTTAATTACAATTGTGATAAGAAAATATAATTACACATTTTTTTTTCTAAATCGAGAAAATGTTATTCTAAAATTAATGAAAACCATATATACACTCATATACATAACCATTATATACATAATACATAAACGATTTTATGTAATGAATATATACACATAGCCTTATTGTAATTTAAATTGAGATTATATAATATTAAAAATGTCTGGTTTTTAAATAAATATTCCTTGGTTATTTTGTTTTTATGTGTTTAATATTTATAAAGAGGGGAATTTTATGTGTTATTATTTATTTGGAATGGGGATACTTGAGAATTTTCTTTAGGTACATGACATTTCTATGGCTTGTTATTACTTCAATTACTTTATCCATAATTTTTTAGTATATTTTAGAAATAATCAGTGTATTACTTTAATGTACGTAATTTTAAAAAAAGAATACAATCAAACATGGGTTTTTATTAAAATTTATATACCAATGCACCCTATATAATAAATTACATCCCCGTAAAATTTCTTTAATTTAACGTAAAATTAATTGCTAAAAAGGATTGAAAAATTTAAATATTCTGTTTTTGACACATTTAGCATGCAAAATTAATATTATATTGTGTGTGCATCTCGGTTTTTGATTAAATTAATCCCTCAGGTTAATTAGAGATAAACCATTTGATTTTATATAAATTTTCTTTCCATTTGACTTTATATAGAGTAAATAATATGAAAAACTTATTTTCAATACTCATAGGTGAATATGTCTTTCTTAAGAATATTAAACTATGCGACTAGCGAATACTAAACTATGCTACATGCATGATATTTACAAGACAAGTTTATTATTAGGAAAAATCAAGAAAGGGAGAGCTGAGAAGTAGGGGGGAACATACAATTTGGAATATATATTTTAGGTTTGGTTTGGTTGCAGGCCATGAGGTTCATTGAGATATCTGAAAAAGGGGACCGATTTTAGTTCGGAGAGGTCGTCAATGAATGGCTGATCCAAGTGTCTTAGTCTTCACCTGACAGTGACAGAGAAGGTGGGTAGTAATAGTTTCTTCTTCATTCGAATTTGCACCGGTAGGCCCATATGAAGATATGGACAGTGACAGAGAAGATGGGTAGTGATAGTTTCCTCTTCCTCCAGTGGTGCACCGGTAGGCCCATCTGTCCAGCATATTTGCTTCCCAGCCAGTGTGTAGTAATTACAGCAACTGTATTGCTTATGGAGGGCCTTTGAAGGGAGATAATATCCATAAGTGCATATATACCACAAGTGCGAATATATATCTTAATATAAGTAAAATAATTCCGATTGTACTCTGACCATTTCTGTCTTGTAGTACCACAAGTACGAATATATCTTAGCCGAGCGGTCTAAGGCGTTATGTCTGTGCAGTATGCAGTACTTGGAAACTGGGAGGTTATGGGTTCGAATCCCGACATCGGAAGTTTGTCAATAAAAAAATAAAAAAAAGGGGCGGTTAATTGACTAAACTGTCGGCGTATAGACAAGAACATAATAACCGGAGAAGGTTTCGAAGTAACTTGAGAAGGTTTTCTGCAGATTCCTTCACGAACTCCAGATGAATATCGGCATAGTTCCTATCATAGTCGGCTGCAGCAGCATATCCTACCAATTCCTAGTCTATACACAAAAGTTCCTTCCCCTCCACTCACATCCTCACATCCTTAGGCATCACAATGGACCTTATGGTCGAAGTGTAGCCCGTCCAGGGCAGCCTTTACAATCTACCTCTCTACGAATATATCTAACTATATATTCGTAGAGAGGTACTATATAATATTAGTAACATAATATAATTAATAAATGAAGATTTATAAATTTATAAAAGATCAAATCATATAAAAATTAGGTATGAAACTATATAACTCAAAATTTATATATAGACGTGGATTTGAACCTGCACACGTTAAACATAATATCTTCGGACAATCAGTAGTAGTTTGGGAAAGAGATTCACACCCCACTCCGTTCAGTAGAATAAGATATAGTGACAAAAAAAAAACTATCGATTTTATCGTCTGTCGGTATTGACAGACAGACATCGAGATACCGAGATGATTTCATAAGTATTCCGTATTTTGAAGTACGGAACACTATAAACAATCCCATTTAGTTTATTAATTTTAAATTTGTCTGCTTCAATTATTGTTATAAAAAAAAAGTACCATTATATAGAAAGTTCTTAAAATGAGCTTCGACTAACTACACTACTATACCATATATATGATTAGTTTATTAGATAAATGAAATTTTCAGTTTTATATAGATATATAAATAAAAAAACAAATGGAAAATATATAATAAATAATGCATTTCAGTAGTTTTAGTTGAAATTATTATTATAGTAATATATACAAATATATATAGTATAGTACCTACTAGAAGAATAGTACCTGTACCTGTAGTATCTCTCTCTACGTGTTACATATAGTAAATGTTGACTGTCACAAAGTAATTCTCCAAATTGGATTGGTATATATATATTATATATATTAGCTTATAGTAGAGCATTAGCTGAATACAGAATGTTTCAGGTATTGTGATTTCATTACTAAATTTTTAACAACACTTTTGCATTGTACAGTTACGTTTTACTCACCAATACAAGTGGCTGAGCGGTCTAAAGCATTATGTCAGCGCAATATGCCTACTTGGAAACTAGGAGGTTATGGGTTCGAATTCCGACATCGGAAGTTTGCCAATTAATAAGAAAAAAAAGAACGAAGAAAAAGAAGAACGAACGTATGGACAAGAACGAAGTAACCGGCTATGCTTGAGAAGGTTTTCTGCAGTTTCCATCACGAACTCCAGATGAATATCGGCATAGTTCCTATCATAGTCGGCTGCAGCCCCATATCCTACTAATTCCTAGTCTATGCACAAAAAATTCCTTCCACTCCACTCACATCCTCAGACATTACAATGGACCTTATGGTCGAAGTGTAACCCGTCCAGGGCAGCCTCTACAATCTATCTATCTATCTACGTTTTACTCGACGATGTCTAATCGGATACAGCTCCCTGCCATCGTGTAAATATATGTAAACCGTATGTGTAAACCCAATATAAATTTACTCAAATATATTCATACAGATGAAATTTATAAATAATTATGATATTTAGATACTTAATAATTATCTTTGTAAGCAGTACTACGCATGCGACTATGTAAACATTGTATTGGGCTACGTACGGATAATCCCGATATCTCAAAAACTGTTAGTGATAAATAATGAGTAGGGCATAAAATATGTGTTTAATAATGGTAGTAGTGAGAAGATCGAAAGGTCGCCTGGCAAGTAGACCTTTTTAGACATTTTTAACCGACACCTATTAGAGACAAGGAATTTTGTAGGTTGAATTGGTAGGTTGTGTGACTGCAGTCGACTTTCATAGGAACTACGCCGATATTCATCTGGAGATCGTGGAAGGAACCTGTAGAAAACCTTCACAAACATAGCCGGTTACTTTCGTTCTTGTCAATACGCCGACATTTTAGTCAATTAAACTCATTTTTTTGAAATTAATTTAATTGACAATCTGTCGCCGTTGTTACGTTTCATAATAACTTTAAAATACGATTTAATCCAGAGGAAACGAGTTATTTTCAAAAATCTATTTTCACGACCTATGACCTTCAATATATTCAGATGCGTACTCGTGATTTGTAACTTTTGAGCCAACGTTTAGAATGCCAAAAGAAAGGTCTATGCAAACATTCAGCTTATTACTTTTTATTCCGAGGTCCAGCCTATTTTTTGCCTTACTTGAGAGATATTTATTTTTAAGAAAATTTAGCGCATGCATCAAAGTGGCTTATGGAAAAATTCATATTAAACAAATTCAAGTGTTCCAAGATTTGATCTTCCAAAATTTGAATACCAAAATTGTTTGTTTTCATTGTAATATCTCTAGTAGATTATTGAATCGTCCTGTACAATATAGTTATGTTTAATACTGAATAATTGACCTGATACCTGAAAACTCCATTAACCAATTGTGTTGGTGACATGTTGTTGACATATTATGAATAATATAAATTTATCAAACACAAAATATCCAATGTATTTGCGGCACTCATGATAGGTAGAAATATGCGGCACGATGCGCGATGGGAGGTCATAGGACTATTAAATGACAGATTTAAATATTTTAGCGCTTGGTATTATTATTATTACTTTTTGATATCGGTTTTTTTATTTAAAATATTCACAAAAAATAACATTAAATTAATAAAATAGCATTATATTTGGTTACAATAACTGGATCGACTACTAACATATCATTGAAATGAGAGAACTTTAAAATACTAGAAAAAGAAATTAACGCTCAATTTTATTTATTTATTATTACAAGAGAGTACTATGAAATAATTTAGGAAAGAATATCACAAGGTTCTTATTTGGCGACGTCTAAAAACTAGACAAAAATTTTATTAAACAATATATATTTTTTTAAGGAAGTAAGTTAATTGGTTAATTTTCTATAATTCCCACCTCTTCCACTAACCGTATTGTCTACTCGTACATATTACAATTATCTAGTACCTTATTCAGTTGGTTTTTTCGGGAAAATGTTATGAATAAACGTTGTTAGTATATTTATAATGAACAAATTTTAACCGATGCATTTTTTCGAAAACCGAACGCAAAAATCAAATATAAAACGGCGAAGAAAAGGCGCTTCATTTGTTTCCCATGTAGTACATATCAAGTGTGTATTTTGTTGAATTAAATATGGAAATTATTAACATAACGGAAGTCCAACAATTTATAAAAAGCCGTGTATTACATAAATTTTTATGGCAGCATCTTAGTAATACAAAACGGACAAGGCAGTCACATGTTTTACGAAATATGTTAATACATGCTATACATGAATCTTCATATTGAGTTCAACAAAATACATTGTGTACAGTGTGACTCAGGATAATCGAATCAACCATTAGAACTGCTTTGGATACTTAAAAAAGAGTAACGTAAGGTGTGGTACTCTTTGACATCCATTATGTGGTATAGATGGGATCGATATACTAGACTCAATTTTTGGTGCAATTATTTCTATTGACGCTGTTAGGTAATTTCTTTCTTAATATTATTAAGGTAATTAACTTAATTTCTTTCTTAATATTAATATCAGTAATTAACTTAATATTAAAATTTACATTTTCATCCCATTTTGTACGAAAGGGTCAAAAGTAAACCAAGTTTTGATTAGCAGAGACTTAACTAGCAAAATTTATTTCAAATTTTACTATCGTTATATAATAATGTAGATATAAGTGAATTAAATTATTTCTTTTACATTGAAGGAAAAACTATCATACAAAAGAAAGTATTTTAACAAAGTTATCATCAATTAAAAATATTTAAATTCGTTAAAGAAATATTCTTCTCATGTATCCATAGAAAAATTTACATATACATAGGGAAAAGTTCTAAAGGATTTGAAAAAAAAAACAAATAAAAAGTTTTTTGGTATAAAATAAATTTAAAAAAAAAACAAAAAAACTATTCACATCACTTTTTAAATTATTTTCCGTATTCCATTATTGAAATTGAAACGATTTCATACAATTGATAGTAGTATGTGATATGTCTTCAAGAATGATTTCTTTTCAAGTGAATACATTTTTTTTAAACACTCTTTCCATCGAAAAAAAATTCATTAAACAAATTTATTACATTCTATTTTTAATGAAAATTGAATAAAGGGGTTTCATAATTGTGTGTTTTGGAGCCAGGTATTATATGTCGATTCATATGATACTACATTTTTATTGTTAATCATAGACTTATTGTTTTCAGTTCACTTCACAATGAAACACATTTTTTATGAATGATTCCATAAAAAAGTTTAAATTTTATCACATACGAGGTCTGTCCGAAAAGTATCCGACCTGCCTTCGTATCTGGTGTTATTTTTCGTCATCGACCGAGTGACATCCTTCACAGTAGTCCCCATTTGATTGAATAACACGCTTTCAGCGGTGTTTCCACTTTCCGAACCAGTCCTGGAAGTCTGTTTTTGGAATAGCTTTGAGTGCTTTCGTTGCATTATCTTCAACCGTCTTTTTGTCGTCGAACCAGTGTCCTTTTAGCGGTTTTTTCAAATTTGGGAACAACCAAAAGTCACAGAGTGCTATGTCAGGACTGTACGGAGGTTGGCGAAGCAGTGCGATATTGTGTTTAGTTAAAAACTGCTGCACAAGATTCGATGAGATTTCCCACCGCTTCCACTTATTAAATTTGAGGTTAAAATTTCTCAAATTGTAGTTTTTGGTATTCCAAGATCATCGTCTAATTCGCGCACAGTCAAACGGCGATCTTCTTCAATCGCAAGTTGCACCCGCTCGATATTATCCGGTGTTGTTGTCGTCGAAGGTCAGCCAGAACGAGGATCACTATCAACAGATGTGCGGCCAGTTTCGATTATACGATTATAGCACTCTTTTATTTGTGTTTTGCCCATACACTCATCCACAAAGGCCTTCTGCATCATTTGACTAGTTTCCGAACTAGTTTTTCCGAGTTTGATGCAAATTCGATGATTTGATATTTCGATCGACTACGAATCATCA
Organism: Nineta flava; assembly: GCA_963920215.1. Lineage (NCBI taxonomy): Eukaryota > Metazoa > Arthropoda > Insecta > Neuroptera > Chrysopidae > Nineta > Nineta flava. The sequence continues at coordinate 54,186,493 of OY986041.1, forward strand.
AATACGATCGACTTCAAAGGTGGCATTCTTTTTTCAAGATCTTTGAATAAACGTTTTTTTATTAAATAACACAAATATTTGAGAGTTTCGTAGCAATATTTTTATTTGACTATAGTTTCCGAAACACAGTTCCTTCTTCGGAAAATATATAATTTTCTGAAGAAGGGAAACTATATTCAAAATAAACAATTAATGTAACAACAAACTGAGTTAATTGTTTGAATACCCAGTATATACTGAGCGTATTCGAATTGTTAACAATTCTGCGTATTCGAATTGTTAACAATTCGCTTTCCAAGAAACATTTAATCACAAATTATGAGAAAACTATTGAGTTTATGAAAAAAATGTTCACACAAAAGTTGTTTATTTTAAAAAGAAGATTTTTTTAAACAATTTTTTTTCTATCTCTTACGGTTTCAAAGATGTTCATTTTCCTAGCGGGGGGAAACACGTTCCGATTTTGCCCATTAACTTGACCTTACTTTTTTGCTCTAGAACACACACACAAAATTTTAGCTCGTTATCTCTTTTCGTTCTTTAGTTATCGTGTCCAAGGACAGACAGACGGACGGACATGCGGAAATGGCCCAATTAGACCATTTTATGCACACATATATCAAACATTCATGCCTACGATCAATATTTTTATTTAAGCATTACAAAGTCGTGATCAAACTTAATATACCTTGTATATTTTCATATACTGGGTATAAAAATATTGTTACGAAATTTTCAATTATTTAATTTAATAATTATTATGCATCTTCGTCAAATAACGACCCATTTAATAGAATATTTAAAATTTGTATGTTTTAAAAATTCAAGTTATCATTTAGTTATCCTGAAAGCCTAATGGATTTTGCACAAATATATAATATATGTTATTTATAAGTCCTTAGTTTCCAATGGTTATATAATATTGATCCGAGAATTATGTAGTTCATTTTCGAATAACATCTATCAGTCTGTTCGTCAACATGATACTTATATGACTAGTTCCATAGACGAAGAGTGATAACGAGCTGAACTCTCTTGGGCGTATATTAGAGCTAAAAAATGATTTCGAGTTCAAGAATGGACAGAATCGGTCCTATATCCGCCAGCTACGAAGATGCATGGCTTATAGGTGCCTTATTGATTCGGTTTTCGAAAAATGTTTCGGATCAAATTTGGTAATTAGAAATATAGTAACAACTTTATTCGAATTTTTTCGAAAAACGAATGAATAAGGCACATATCAACTATAAAATTAAAAAAAAATTACATTAACTTTAGTTGCCAAGTGTACCTTAGTGTACCTTAAAAGTCGTGTCTTTACAAAATTGTATAGTCCTTTCGTTTTTTATGCATTCGGTTTTTGGGAAAATTTTTGGAACCCAAGTTGTTCATTAAAAATATACTAACAACTTTTATCGAAACATTTTCTCAGAAACCGAATAAATAAGACACAAAATGACTATAAAATTTTGAAAAAACGCCCCACACTGTGGCCCATAATACACTTCCGTTTAGAAAAATTGAACCAGTGGAAATATTCAAGTGTTACTGTTTGCATTATTAGACAAATATTTAGTAATGTATACTCTTAGAATATGACTTACTGGTTAAATTTTTATGAACGAGTGTGTACCTTTGCATTATAAACATATATTATTTATATATATATATATATATATATATATATATATATATATATATATCACAAATCACATTTTTATACATCTATAAATGTGGCGAAGTGTAAAGGTAAAAAACTCACCATATACATAGTATTTAAAGAATTATCTAAATTAGATGTTACAGTTTTTGACGCAGTATGGGTTTCGGTTTATTGGTTATATTTATAAAAACAGTTTTCTGTTACACAATAGAAAAAAAATTAAAACTAATAAAATGGTAAAAAATTTAATTAAGAAATTCTTAAAAAATACATGAAAACATTTTCTGTATTATCAGTCGTCCGTCTCATACAAACATTCTATATATAATTACTGGCGTCCGACTATTATACTATCATCATCGATATATGTTTAGGTAGGTAGTTACAAACGTTCAACAGATAACGAAAGAGAACTTTTTCTACGTTCAACTGACTGACTTGAACTGACTTTTATATGTAGAAGTCTACTTGTGTGTGTATTGATTGTACAGTATAATATTGCAATGTAATTGAAAAAGTTTTAATTCAAGTAATGTCCTTCTAAGAAGTTATTTTCTAATATTAACACACCCATAACCACCACCACCCCCCCTCCATACACAAACATACACACATATCATCATTATAGAGCATTTAATGGAATTTGATTGTAAATATCGAGAAAATAATCAAATGATTATAGTTTTTTTAAATCGGTTTTTAAAGTATTTTTCATTAAACAATCGGTCAAGTGCACTGATAGAAGGAATTTGTTTGCTTAAAGATACTAATGGTCTAAGATCCGGCATTAGAAAACCTTCCCTCATCTGTTAATTGATTGAAATATTATTGAAAACGCTTATTGCAATATAAACAATTTGGCAATGCAATGTCTGCCAGGGTAGTTCTGCTGCAATTAACATTAATTAATTAATTAAAAATTGATTTTTTTATAATTAAATCCCTCACGTGTTAATTGAATTTTGCTTGTTAAATAACATAGTATACGATACGACAAATCTTGTAATAGCAGGCAGCGCTGCTTATTACTGCTACGGTTACCTGCAGCCAGGTGTTCAAACTTAAAGTAAACTTAGCTTACTTCCCTCATATGATAATTGAAAAATATTTAACTAATTTAAAAGTTTAGAATAATTAGAATACATCCATAACTGGCAGCCATCTTAAAATCCATTAAAATCAATTACAGCCTATATAAGAAAAATTTTTAAAAATAGAAATTAAAAAAAAAAAACCTTGTAGAGAGAGAGACACTATTGCATTATTCAACGTAACAAACAAGGAAAGTATATGATTCATGCATTTGTAGAGCCTACTCTATTGATAAGTGTATTTATACTAACAGTGGTATTGTGTATAGAGAATGCAGAGTTCATGATAAACGGAATACACTCTACCTACATTCGCATGATCATATACTTTCCTTGTTTGTTACGTGGAATAATGCAATAGTCTCTCTCTCTCTACAAGGTAATTTTTTTGAAATCTTGAAATCTTTAACTTTAAAAACTCGAAATCGTCTGCAGTAAATTTCACAAATTTTTTTTAAGGACACCGTCCTTCCAATATATTATGAGTAGTACATTTGAAAATGAATAGTAAGTATAGGGTAGTTAGTGCTTTGCTTTAAAATAATTTTAACGTTAATGGGACCTTGTGGGGTTAACCATCAACTACGAAAACCACTTTGGGACAAGCAACTCCTGCTGCGGGGGATGCTTGCATTTTTTACGGGGGTTTTTGTTGTTCGAATATAGTTTTTGTTTGAACCATTTTTATTTATAGCGTCAATAGCATAGGCAGAAATAGTGACAAATAAAAAAGTATGAGGCACAAAAAATAGGCCACCTCATTTTTTGGTGCCCTATTGTATTTCTGCCTAAACTATTACGCTATTTCTGCCTAAATTTATGACGCTGTGGTTGAGGAGATATCAAGGAAAACTATTTTCCCGCGTAATAAATGCGGTAGGGGCGCTTGTCATAAAGTTTCAAAATTGAGGATCAACCCTCTTTATGATACCACCTTGTCTCATCGGCTTTAAAATTATTTTAAAGCAAAATACTAACTATCCTACACTACTATTCATGTCCAAATGTTCTGCCATTAAATATACCGGAAGGACGGAATTCTTTTAAAAAAATTAGTGAAACTTTTAAGAGTTTTAAAAAAAAAGAATTTGAATACACCTGTAGCATATTTTTTATAGCAAGTAAAAGTACTTTACAGGTGATTATAAAACTAAATATTTTTAACATAAATCTCACTACTTGCAGCATAAAAATTTGCCTTACTAAAAACCATAACTTTGTATAATTATCGTACTATAGGAATTGTTTGTATTCGTCAAGAGTAAAATATGTTTAATGATGATAATAATAGAATATGATTAATGGAAATATTTTAATTTTTTTAATCATTTTATTACATAAGTATTTAAAATAAATGAATATAGTTTAAAAAAAAAATTGACGGGTATGACAAATTTATAGATTATGACGATACCGCTAACTGTACTACTATTAAATTATTCTATCAATTAACAACAGTTATTTATTCCAACTGAAAAAAATAGAAAACAAATTGCAACCAATTTACAATCATTTATCATGTTTTTCAATTACAGTAGAAATAGTCAAAATGTAAAAATAAAAAACATTATTCAATCAAATTTACAGAATTTCTAAATTCAAATATTTAAGATTTTCGTAACAATACTTTAATTTTGATTATAGTTTCGAAAACACAGTTCTGCCCTCAGAAAGTTTCTAATAATATAGTAAAAATAAAAATATCGTTACGAAAAAGTAATATTCAATACAAAATTTCTGGAAAGATGATGAATATCTTTTCTTCCAAATTTATTACGCCTTGAAATATTGAAGATTATAGAATAGAATTCTAAAATCGCAAAAGTTGAAAACGGTTTTCGCTTGTACAATTATATATTATTTAATTTTAATCACTCCTCAATGAACCGACCTGAGACCTTCAGACGGGGGAGAATCCTCCATTGGGGAGAATCATGTCGGGGCGAATCTCCTGAATCCAAATCCTCTCTCGCAGACTTGCCAGAAAGGCATTTTGCTACACAATGTTTTCCTCAAAATTGAAAAAAAAAACGAGAAATCGCCAAAAAAAAGAATTATGCACACAATTCTAATGAAAGGGGGCACCAAAATTTTATAATGACATCTAAATGGTTTATATGGTTTTTACTTCGAAGCATATGGCGACTTATCGATCTATCCCTCTAATTGTAACAGGTGTGTATGATCCTGTAATTGTACTCGATCTTTGACAGCGTAGTACAGTAAGTACAGACGAACCTGGCTATACTGACATCGTTTACAACGACGGATTGGTTATTACGATTAAATGGCAAGGTCCCGACCGAACCCCTATATAAACACCGCCTTAACAACATCAGATAAAACGGCATATCGCAGAGACGAACCTTTATCGAAATTCATCGGTTATAACCACCAGCCGTCATACTTTTTCAGTAAAACAAAACATTATTTTGAACCTTATTCTAATGAATAATGACATAAGAAGGATTATTTTCTCTTACTATTAACTACGCACTATCTCAAACTCCACCCGCGCCTCTTGCGCGCTCTGTGCCATTTGACCTTACATGTTTTATTACTTATTTAATGTGCATAGCAACAGTCGACATGTCATACGTATCGTTGTGATTTGATTTTGATCGCACATTTTTACGTCACCATGTTCGCAAAAAAGAGAAAAGTATTTAATATTGAAGAAAAATCACACATTATATGTAGACTAGAAAATGGTGAGTCAAATGAGCATATTGCAAAGGAATCTCCCACTCTACAAGATTTGGAAGATTCCAACGAATTGGAAGAATAAGGACAAAATAAAATCTCTTTTTGAAAACAATTCTTTGAAAATTAAACGTTCTTTAATTATGACGACAAGTTTTATTAACGAGGTTTAAACACCAGAGGCTCACAACGTGCCAATAAGTGGTCCGGTCCATAAATTAAGTGTTAATTCAAGTCTAAAAATATGTGTCTTCATACGTATATAGCTTGTAACAACTATCGGATATAGCGTCCTTATTTATGTGATCACTTCCATGTCGTTATATCAATTTTCTCTTTTAAGTTGATATGTTCCTCTTAAAATTGGTATATACATATATATATATATATATATATTTAGATACATTTCATAATTTCATAATTTAACATATCAGCCATATGAGTGACATATCAACTTAAAACAGAGAATTGAATTTTTTGAATATCAACGTCTGCCATAACACTACAGATTGATTTTTAAATCTATATTCCAGATTAGGTTTCAGGTCGAATAAATACCAGGCTATCGTGGTATATTCCAACAATCTAAAATAATGAATTATTTTCAAACAATTCATTAAAAACAACAATTCAACAACAACAATAAAATATTAATGAAATAATTACAAATAAAAAGACACAAACCATACCATAATGATCATATTGTTGATAATAATTTGATGATCCATTGTTATTTGTTGATATGTAATCAATTTGTGATGATGTTGAACGTCTACTATTATGATAATGTTGCTGTACACGTTGTTGTTGTTGTTGTTGTTGTTGTTGTAGTTCACGTTGATGATGATGATAATAACGATGCTGTTGTTGATGTTGACCACCAACACAGCCTGGTGACGATAATGAGTGTTCACTATTATTATCAATTGATTGTTGTTGTTGAGACGCTGCTTGTGGTGGATCTTCAAATTGTTGTAACCACACATATAATTCTTCTAAATCACGTAAACTTTGTTGACGTTCAATACGTTCACGTTCAACACGTTCTTCATCTGTTTCAATTATACCATTGTTCGTTGTTACATTATTATGTTGACGTAATATACCGGATGTTGCAGCAAACTCTTCCATTTTGCTATTGTTTGGATTATTATTCAAGAATTGGTTTATTTGTGATTTTAAATAGTCTTTATATGTATAAACATTTCTAAAATATATTTAACCCTCAAATATGCAAGTTTGAAAAATTGGATCTTGGGCCAAGTATTGTAAAACGGGTTTCTGCGATTAATGTTCGAAGAAAGTGTCATTTAAACGACATGTTATGCGTTTAGAAAGAATTCCGTTTTTTGAAATATAATTTAATTTAACTTCTCATTGAAAAAAGAAATAGTTTACATAAACTATAGTATTCGTTTTGTTTTGAAGATCAAAAGGAGGAGATGAGCTATTCATATTTACCTCCCAATAATTGTGAGAAGAGTATCTGGGACTAAAATCAGAAAAAATTGTTTATAAATGTCACGTATGGAATAGAATTTAAATTCGCTTCTAGATTAGATAGTACTCATTAAAATAAGAAATAATTTACGTCAGCTAGTATCGAATTTGTTTTGAAGATCGAAATGAAATGAACTTTTCATAAATAAGAATGTAATAGTTTTTGTAAACTAGCGTCTATCTAACCATTGTTAGTACGGTTATGCTACACTAACGACTGACTAGAGTATTAGAGGACTGACTCGATAGGTAAATAGAGTTTACTTACTTTAACATAATATGTGGCATTATTTTCATAACATTGGTAACATTATTTTTAATGAAAAGGTTGATATGAAAAATCCTGGAAATGTTGGATGGGAATCGAACCCACGAATTCTGGCTTACCAGACAAGTGCTCTCTAGTGATCTCTAAAATATATATGATTGTTTTAAGTTCGTATTTTGTTCCTCAGTTCATGTTTCGCAAGGAAAAGTTTTTTTTGTTTAAACGGCAGCACCTACTTCTAGACAATACATGGATACAAAGATAAAAAATTTCAACGATGGAATTGGATCTAGAATTTAAAAAAGTGCCCTCTTTGCTAACCAACTTCAAAACAGTTGAAATTTAGTTTTAAAGATGTCCTATTCCCAGAAATATTGAATTTGGCCACAAAATAAAAAATTGTTGACTACGTTGAGAAATATGAGAAGTTTAAAGTGAAAAGCGAGAAATTTTTAGAGACAATAAGAATTTCAAAAAATTGAGCTAAAAAGTAACAGAAAATTCAAGCATTTAAAAATATATTCGAATTGAAAATATAAAGAATACCAAATTCAAACACAGATAAAGTAACGTATATTTGAATTTTTACAGGAAATGGAGAACATTAATCATTGACAATAAATAAATTTTTCTAAACTCCTTTTTCCCGGAAATTTATTTGATTAACCACAAATATTATAGTTAATCGTTTAAACCAAGCATATAGAAGAGGAAACCTAATATATTTTAGAAATATTTCTCTTCAAGTGTATGAGTATAAAAGTTAGTAGCTGAGCACACTTACGGTATTTCATTAAGGTTCAGATTAAGTTGTGTTATTGTGAGAAACTTGTTCCACATAGAAAAGTGGTTCCAAATTTCGGTCGACTCCTCGAGGTCACAAGTTTAGGGACATATATTTTGAAAACAAAGCATTTTCACACTCATGTTCAAATGAACCATATTGCTTATTTTGGTCAGTTTCATCATCTGCATAAAAAATAAACCGACCAAGAGAGAGTCGGACTAGCACAATTACGGTTCCGTACCAATACTATAGTGAGCAGTCAATAGACCAAATTAAATTTCTTTACGCATATTTAAATCTTATTCAAATGTCTATTAAACCTATTAAAATCTAAATGTAAGCTTTAGAAACCAATTAGATCAGGAGTGGGGGGGGGGGGGGGAAATTCTAGCAAATATTGTTCTATTTATTAAGACCACTGGATTAAAAATTAATTATTAAGAAATATTTTTAGAATCCTTAGAGGTAACTCTTTCCAATGATACCTCATACGATATATTAATTAAACTTTTCTTTGGACCAAACTAACCTCCCATTTTAATCTAAAATAATGTTTTTCTAATCGTTGACTGGCGATATATATGCATGTCTCAGGTTGCCCTAACATTAAGTTCAAAGTTACATAGTTTTCGAGAAAAACCTATACGGACAGACAAACACGAGAATGATCCTATAAGGGTTCCGTTTTCCCGTTTAAGGTACGGTATTCTCAAAAGTGACCTTTTCGCATCAATATTGATAAAGTTACTCATGACGTCATATTCCAAAATGGCGGCGATACATTTAAACAATTACAGTCAAAACCGGCTATACCAAGGTCGTTTACATCGTCGGATCGGTTATTACGACTAAATGGCAAGGCCCCGACCGAATCTCTATATAAACATACCGCTTATAACAAAATCGAATGGAGCGACATATCGATTAAAGCGACGAACCTTTATCGAAATATATCGGTTATAACGACCAACCATCATATTTTTTCAGTAAGTAAGGATTAGTTACGCACTTCCTCCTACCCCAAGCGCGTCTCTTGCGCGCTCTATTCCATTTCACATATCGGATATAGCGTCCTTAGTTATGGGGTCCCTTCAATGTCTTTATATCCGGTTTCGACTGTAGTTATATTTTTCATTTCAAAATATGAGTTCCTTAACAAAATAATAATTTTTTGTTCATGTTATTAACGTAACCCTAGTAACGCATATGTAACTATCACAGTTGAGTCTCACTACTCTGTTTCTAATTATTGCCACCAGATGTCATAGTCCTAAAGAACAAACACCAATCATGAAGTAATAATTAATCTATTATAGTGAATATTTTTTGACTTGAAACTTTTCACACATACGTTGGTAAGTAATTAACTAAGGAACAACCGGTCGGTCGGTTAATACTCAATATGATGAACTTTACTGAAATACCAAGTCTACCTGCTGCAAACTATTAGACGATACTATTTAAAAAGCCAAAACCAACCTATTTAAATTTTGAATTTTCACGCACGATAAATATTATTAAGAAATCACATTTTTGTTCACTTGAGTTTTTTTTTTTAAATTAAAAACAGATCACTCCAATTTACTAATTTTTTTTTGTATAAATATTTAAATAAAACTGATGTAAAAAATAACCTTCATTTTAATTGTTTGTATATTAATTTTGACCAAAATATATATAAAATTTTTTTTCATCCATTTGATTTTATTAGCTTTATAAAAGCAATCGTTAGCTCACAGTTGATGTAGTAATTATCTTTTAATTATTTACATTATTGAAACCAGAGGAAAAAAATTTACGTAGGATGATGATATGTTTAATTTTCAAATATATTTTTTTTTATATTTGTTTATAAATTGTTATTATTTCTGTTTTTTTTTTTTTTAGTGCACAGGGTGTGTCCTGTTAAAAGTTAATTATCATGTTTTAGATTTTCGAATGGATAGTGGGTAATGTAATATTTTTATTACGCATAATTAATTGCATATCAAATTTTTAAATCAATACAAAAGGTGGATGTGTAATTACAGTAGTAATTATGATCGAAACGAGACTCCACCTTAAAATTTGAATAACATAATTTTAAGAATACTTTGAAGATCAGAATGTTTGGAAAAGTTGTAGTCTTAGCATAGTCATTGAATTATTTTTTCCTTTTTAGTGCATCACTAATAAAAGTGTTTTATAATGCCTTTTTTTCTATTTAATGGTTTTAGGCTTGTCTACAGTATTTGTATGACTTGAACTTAAGAGTTTATCCAAATAACCCTGAAAATTAACTAAAAATCAAATTCCATTCGCTTTTTCGTAGGTGTAAATTCTATTTAAAACACAAGAGGTTACTAATAATTATTTTAGGAAAAAATTGATGGAAACTCAACAAATTTGGCTGAAATCGAATGCGGATTCTGTGTCTACATTTGATTTCAACCTAATCTATTTAGTTTTCCAAAATGCGATTGCAAAATTTTGTTTTATTTTTTACCATCTCGAATAATGGTATCTCCCTCATAAGGAAAAAATTAACATAGTTTGATTTGTTTTTTATCAAAACAAATTACGCGAGTCATTTAAAAGTATACAAAAAACAGATACATTTCGAGGACAAATTTAAAGTCAATTTAATACCATTTAAATAAGTATGGTTAAGTAATATTATATTAAATGGAACTAATAATGAATAGTAGATAAATAAATAGTATCTACACTTATTGGTACTTTATTCGTGGCAATGACATGGTTTAATTTATGTTTTCTTTGTACAAATATATTAAGTACTTTTTTTTTACAAATATTAATTAAAAATCGTTTAATTTTAATTAGATTCCTAATTTAGTATTAAATACACTTAAAAATACTGGAGTGAAATAGGCGTATTATTCTATTAAGTGATTTTGATTGACAATATAACAACAGATTCGCCAATTTAAGAAATTTTTATCTTTCGATACTAAATATAAGCACTGAAATTTAATTAGCAAGCATTACAACTTTACAATCCTTAAAATCAGACAAAATTACGTAGGGCGTGATGGAAAAGGGAATTCATACTTTGAAAATATAAAATTATATTCATCAAAATAAAGAAAAAATTTATGTGATTTCGGAAATGCTTTGTTTTCGAAATTACAAGAAAGCTGTAAAAAAATCCCATATATACCCACCTAATTATATATGGGGCAAGATCTCATTTTCGAGATATTAGCTACTTTTGCTATTGTGTGGAATCGAAGATTCTAACACGAGTGAAACCTCATTAAACACTTTAGTACACATAGACACTAAAAGTAGTTTTCAAAATTTTATAAAAGATTTGTGCCTTATTCATATTTCGAAAAAATGGTTCGGATAAAAATTGTACATTATAAATACTCGTATACTAACATTTAACTTTATTCGAAACTTTTTCTCAGAAACCAAATGAATAATGTACAAGTCCACTAAAAAATTTTGAAATATCATTGCTACCTTTGTGGCCCTCAGTGTATAACATATAAAATGAGAACTACAATTGACAGACAAAGATAACTAACTATTCCATATCATTCTATATAGAATAATCTGTTATATAGAATAGATAGATCGAGATAGACAGACGTTTTTCGTTATTTATATCAAAATATAAATTTAAAAAAAAAAAATTGAGTTTAAAAAAAAAATCTCTAAAAAGTGAATAAATATTATTTTTGCAATATTTATTATTTATATATCATAATTATACAAATAAAAAAACTTTTATATCGGTTATTGATACCAATAATAATAATCAATGATGTCATTAATTTTTAATCGTTTCTATTGAAAGATAATGATTTAAAAAATAATCAATTTTAGGAAAAGTAATGTCTGTATATGAATGTAAAAGAAAATTGTTTTTTAAATTATTCAATTAAATATTCAATTAGAATATAAATTTTAACAAATCTATTTTTAAGCGATGATTTAATAGTCAAATATAATACTCTTAATATTCATAATTGATATTGAGAATTTCGAATTAAAAATTGCATATTCAGTAGAAAAATGAATGATTTGACCACTAATAGCTATTTGAACGTATGTAATGAATGGAATTAAATGAAATTTGACTGAACTATAAATTTAAGTCTTTAGTTTTTGGATAAACAAAATTTTTTTCATTAATAACTTCATTTAATTACATTTAAAATTTTGCCCCAATTCCTAGAAAATTTATTTGTATTTTATAAATACGTATTTCGACTACAATGTAGTCATCATCAGTATGAATTAGCTAATCGTAACTATCTTTGGGATATGGATTCAGAGATATGTTGCTTGTTGCTAATTTGGTGCGTGTCTCACAATAATATTAAAAAATATCTGTCTTTTATATGATTTGACTGAGGGTATGATACCTGAGGATTATTTGAGTTGACTGACTAAAGGATTAGGTGTGTGAAGAACACCACCTATTTATTGACGGTATCCTTTTGTGACTATGCGGCGTTGTTTTTGTCTCTAAAATGAGGGTATCGAAGGTAACCTTGAGGTATTTTATTAAATCAGAATTTGGAATTGAGCCATTGTCTAAATTTATGCATCTAATTATGCATCTAATTTTGTGAGGTTTTTATTAGAATTATTCTAGGTTTTTGCTAGAATTGCACCGCGTAATTCAAGCAAATACGAATTTTTTTTTAATGTGTAGTTTATAAACGTGAGCATCATAATTTGTATGCATATCAGAGTTCTTCCTATATTCAACAACTGGTAATTCCAGATAAACAAGTCCGCAAAAAGACATTATCTAAAAACAAAATTTTTGTTTAGTACAATCAGCGGTTATTATATCAAACTGGCCAGGGGTTTTTTACAAGGATTTCCTCGTATTGATAATATTTTTGGTATGATAGAATATTTACATTATCAATCAAGTATTCTCTAATGACTCTCACAATCTCGAGGACTTTTTGTAAGCATAACAATTAATTTATACATTTCTATGTATCTATTTCTGTAAAGTATCCAATTTAGCTTCTTTTTTCCCTTCATTTTCTGTTGATTAGAATCAATAACATCACGTATGAAATTTTGAAAAAAACGCCACTTTTGTGGCCATATGAACATAGGTAATGGGAGACAAGTACATCGATTTGCTTTTCAAATTTGCGGAATGTCCAAGGAATGATAATTGAAGAAGGTTGAACAATCTGAGTATAATCGTTCATTCATTAAAGAACCATTAACAAATTTGTGAATTTTCGGCAATCCAAAACAAATCAATGCTTCGGTACTCTGTCGTATATTCAAATATTTTCGTCTCCGTCGTAGCTATCAATATCAAAATGTTGTAAAATTGATAGCGCCACCTGCTTGCTTTATTAATAAACGGGCCCCTCATATTCGTTTAAAAACTGATGGCATGATGAGAATTAATGTATTGTAAGGCAACTCAAAACATTTCGTTGAATTCTACTTGCTGCAGGATGAGTACAATAATAATAAAGTATTGTCTAATGAATAAATATATAAATTTATGTTCATTGTGTGTATGTATGATGTTTGAATATAGCCAACAAGTTTGAATCATCAATTGTCTCTTTTGAACTTTAACAATCGAAGAAGAAAAGATTGGGTCATACATATGCAGTAATATTACTTAAAATAAATTTAAATTGTTTATTTCATTTACTTGAAATGATTCTTATTCATAGAAAATACGTACCTATTCATAATACAGTTTGAAACGGTTAGAAATAATACTCGTAAAGGAAACTGATGTACTATAATAGAAGCTAAATTGAATACTTCACAGAAAAAAAAAACAATATAGAAACATCGAAATGTATAAATTATTTATTACACAGTAAAAATAATGGGGTAAATTGAAAGTAACCGTAGTTGATTCAATGAATAAACTAGTTCTCTGAACTAATGAAATGAATCAGTTCTCTGAACGCGGCGTAATTGAAAGAATTATCAAGTTTAACATATAAATTTGTTGATTGAAAGTGATCATTCCACCACAAAATGTACAATATTGAAATTAAAAAAAAAAGTTTCTTTTGATCATCATTTTATTTCATGTGTTTTTGCATCCCTTGCACCGAATTACGAAAAAATTCCCTCTCTGTTTTCTTTAGTAACTTTGAATACATGATGTTCTCATCTACACTCACTATATATACTTACAAAAAGACGATAACAAATTGATTTGGTAATTGATGTTAATATATACCTATCAGAATAAACATGCCATAGTACTAAATTATACCGATTACTAATAGTTTCATAATATTTTGAAACTATTTATTGATTGTTTCGTTCATGCATGGGCTAGATAGTAAATAAAAAAAATTTGTTTAGTGAATTGAATAGCTCAATCATGTAGTTATCATCCTCCATCAAAAATTTAAAACCTGTTGACGATCATTTCAAAGAGTAATTATCGATTAAAAATCAAACTTTTAACATAGCGTCTTATGGAGAACAGAATTTTTTTGCACTAAAAATTAAAATAACTATATTATTAAAGTAGTCACCATAATAAATAATGTTTATAAATATTCTTTGAAGTATGCAGATTAATAATTCCATTAAAAAAATGGTGTTGACAAACGTTTGAATTAATTATTTAATCAAATTAAAACTGTTTTGTTAGGTTTGTTTTTGCCACCATATTTTAAAAATTTGCGACAGCGCACAGTAAAAAAATGTACACATATACACTGTGAACGTCATAACAAAATAAACATTTTGTCAAATCAATTTCTAATTTACAATTACTGATATTTTACAATAAATACTTTTAAAATATTTAGGACAAATAAAAAAAGGTGATAAATCGTTGTACGATTATTGATATACTTTATAACTTTTGAAAAATCTTAAATAAATTTTATTAAAGATTAGTACTCTAGTGTAGCAAATGAACGTCCTTAAATATAAATACATAATTTACCAAAATTGACTTGTTTTGATAACTAGCAATTCAGTAATAAAATTATCGAACAAAACGAGTTTCATTACTTCAATGTATTGGTATTTAGCTTAAGAGCTATCATTTTGCCTGTTGGTAGTATTGGCCAACTGCCTAGTGTAGTTGGGTCCACTATTTTATTTTTTACAGTGTATAGTTTTATAAATAAAAACTCTTCGAGATTACATTATGAAGGTCATTAGAGAATACTTTACTAATAATGAAAATATTTTATCTTATCAAAAATATTATCAATAAGAGGAAATGCTTGTAAAAAAATCTTTGGACAATAGTTTAGTTGTAACAACCACAGATTGTACTCAAAAATAATTATCGTATTTATTTAGATAATGTTGCTTTTCATGGAGTTATAAATGTCACAAACCTACACAGTAAAACAAATGGGGTAAATTGAAAGAAATCTGAACTACGCGGTAAGTATAAATACGGCGAGCCGAGTGATTCAGTTCTCTGAATTTATAAATCTGTTGATTGAAAATAATTATCACTTGAACACAAAATATACATCATTGAAATTAAAAGAAAAATTTCATTTGATGTATTAATCATCGTTTTATTTCATGTAGTTTTGCATTTCTTGTATCTAATT
Source organism: Nineta flava (assembly GCA_963920215.1). NCBI lineage: Eukaryota > Metazoa > Arthropoda > Insecta > Neuroptera > Chrysopidae > Nineta > Nineta flava. The sequence continues at coordinate 54,202,055 of OY986041.1, forward strand.
GCGCACAAATTGTCTATCACTTTGGGTTGCAACTTGAATTAGTCACATCTCTCTATACCATCTATCTCTGTCTACAGACTCCATTTAGAAAAAAGAAAGATAATTTCGATTAGAAAAAATTTAATCTCTGATATATTATAGCGTCTTCTTGATAATGAATTTTACTTCTCCCGTGATACTAAAATCTCGTAGATAAGTAGTAACGAAAAAAATCACTTTTTCATTGATCCGCCAGATACGCCAGTCAGTATGGGATCAAAACAGAGGGGTATTTTGAAAAAGTGGGGTAGTACTTTTTATTTTTTAAAATTGTATATATGAGTACGTACAAACAAGAAAAAAACGAAAATGCTAACACGAGTAGAAATATAGAAAAAATCTTTAAATTCAAAAAATATTTGTCTCAGTTGGAAAAATTCGTCGTTTTTTTTATCGACCGTAATAATTGACCTAATTATTAAGTTGTGGTACTCATTCGATCCCGAATTTAATGTTCTTTAAAATTGGTTATACAATAACTTTTTCGTTAGAATGCACCATTTAGGAGATATAGGCGAAAACCCCAAAAAAGTCCTGTAAGTTTCAGGTTGGCTGCCAAAAGTTTTCCCGAGGTCGCCCAATTTCGTTTTTTACGTTTTATGTTTGTACCCATATATACAAGTTAAATAAGTAAAAAGCCATACCCTATCTTTTGCAACATACAATAGATATAAATTTCGATTTTTGCCCCAATTTCCTAGATCAAAATTTTTGTATTTTATAAATACGTATTTCGACTACAAAGTAGTCATCATCATTATGAATTAGCTAATTGTAATTATTCTGCGAGGAGATGTTACTTGTTGCTAATTTGGTGACGGTCGGCACAACCGTCTGCAGACGTCACCAAATTAGCAACAAGTAACATCTCGGAGAATAATAACAATTAGCAAATTCATACTGATGATGACTACTTTGTAGTCGAAATACGTATTTATAAAATACAAAAATTTTGATCTAGGAAATTGAGGCAAAAATCGAAATTTATTTCGAAAAATCCTAGAGTTCTCTTTATATTATTTATATACAATAGATACAAAGGTGGAGAGATATATTTTGGGGTATACAAAGTATTACAGGTCGACTTTATGGTCCATTGTGGTCTCCCTTCACTTCAGTCTAACGAGATTCGCTTCTTCCATATTTTGACAATAGCCAGGAGCTTACTTTTTCTGAAGGTTTATATATTTGGGGTGATATGCACCGAATATCTTGTATCTGCTGTAACCGAGAGATTCGCAGTAAAAGATGATGTTTTCTCTTCCTCGCCGCACAGTCTGTACATAATGGATTCGTTATGGAGTCCTATTGTGTGCAGATGCTTATGTAAGTGATAATGTCGGATGTTCGGTGATGTTCCTGTTCAGGTTAACTAACATACAAAAACTCTACTTATTAGTGTAAGACTAGATAGAAAAAAGTAATCTTCGTGATAAACCAGCAAGTCATGAAACCAGCAAGCATGAAGTCTATTAAGTTATTTTTATATTTCAATTTCTACCCATTCTAGCCGTTTAATATACATCGAAAACTTGATGGTTCGCGGTTACTTTCCTATACACCTCCTTCGAACCTAAAGAGTTTCTGGACAAATATTCATATAAACTTTTCTCTTTGATACGTACTATCTATCTTCAATAAAATTGTTATTATTTTCACATGTTTAACTCAGTTATTTGATTTGTCCCATAAAGTTAATGGACGGAACAACATCCGGATAATTATTCCCATTGAAAATATATTTAAAAAAATCCAAAGACTTTGTTTATGATGATTAATAATTTGAAATAACTTCTATTTATATCTATAATTTTGTCACAAAACTAATGTCACATCAGACAGATATGAACTGAAAACAAACCAACAGCAAACATGTGGTTTTTACTGCATATGTATGTATGTATGTAAGTATAAATATAAAGAATAGGGAAGGGAATGAATAACATGATATCATGGATAAATAATGTTTATCGTTTTAAAAGGATGGCCAATGTTTATCAATATGTAAATAATCAAATCATTGCATGTACAGAATGTTTGAAAAAAAGATATGCCACACATAGGGAATAGATAAGTGCCTATCAGAATAAGAAAAAAAAGGCGGTACGCAGGAGATGCATCAACTTAGCAAATTTTCTTAGAATACATAAATCACTCTCTAGTCACAATTTAACTTTGATCAAAATGAAATGTCGTATCTGATATCATTTTAGTATTTTCAAGGACAATTTTATTAATAAATGGCATACGTCAAGGGAAAGGGGGGGGGGGGTTCATAAAGATTGAAGAAAACACAAAATATCTCCCTGAATATTAGAATTATCGAAAAATGTATAAGGAGTAAATTTGTAAAAAATCAAGTTTGCTACAAATCATCACCTTATCATTTTTCTCAAACTCTAATGTGAACAGAGATATTTAGAATTTTAACATTCAATTTTTAATAAATATTTTAGTAAATATTTCTGTACATATTAGTTTAACAGAAAAATGATAAGAAACAAAATTAAAGTTGCTTACAACTTAACTATTAAGGGAGATATGTAAAATTTTGTTTTCCCCCTACCTCTAAACCCGCCTTTTCCCTCGTTCAATTTTACCCATTAACGAACTTGACCCCCTTTTGAATACCAAAAGCGCTTCAAATACCAAATTTCATTTCAATCGGAATAAAACTGTGTCCACTAGAGAGTCCACAGACACATAAACTTATAGATATATATATATATATATATATATATATATATATATATATATATATATATATATATATATATATATATATATATATATATAAATGGAATTTGAAGAAATTTTTACGAAATTCCAACATTGGTACAAAATCGAAATTCGATAATAAGAAATTCATGTAAAAGTTACGTAGGAATCATACTGCCTACCATGGCGAAAGTGGTACTATAATACGGTAGAACATTAAAATCGGAATTCATTCTGTAAATATTAGTCAGACAAAATGGTCAGTAAATAAATTGTAGTCTATTTACTATTAAAACTTTACTAATAATAAATTGTCACATAATAAGAATACTAATAAGCAAGATATTTCAAATTTTGTATTCCTTGCCTCTCAGCTCCTCTGGGGCCATCCACATATTGCGTCATACCCCTCCCCCCTAATTATTGCCAGACCTAGTCACACAATGGACTTCCCCGGTAATATTCAGGTTTATATACAATGAAACAAAAACTAATTACAACATCGCAGTCTTTATTTATAATATTTTTGCAATTTAATTATATTCATATTTTTCATTATCACAAAATAAATCACGGAAAAAATTCAGTTGGTATAAAATTATTAAATAAATTTAATTGGTCATGGTGATAAACTACACTAGATAAAAAAATAATTTTGAAAAATTGTAATGTGACGTCACAATTATAGAAAACCTTTACTCCCCATGCCGCAATTAGACACATTTTCACAAACTACCCTCCCTCTGGCGTGTGGCGTAATATGTGAATGATTTCTGTAAATAAAAAGTACCTATAACCTAACTATTAAGGGAGATATGTAAAATTTTGTGTTTCCCCCTACCTCTAAACCCCTCTTTTCCCCTCTTTCCTCTTGGCCAATTTGCCAGTCGAATACCAAATGTCATCCCGAAATAAAGTTACTATTTTGGATACCACCAAACAATGTAAAAAATTTTTTAAATTTTCGTTTCGATTTTCCATATTTTTTTGAAAATGGTTTTATTTTTTCATAAAGTTTTGGTCACTGAATCTTAAATCATTTTAGGAGGACTAACTGTTTCACGTGTTGTTTTTTTTTTTGGAATCTTGAGATGCCTAACTTTTTTATTATTTTAAAATATATAAATAACACAAGTTTTAAATTTTTGGAATTATTTTATATTTAAGTGTATGTGGAAGAAACCTGAATAGACTCTCAGCCTTTATAAACAACTTAGAGTATATAGAGTTTTCGTGGCGTTCCCACAATATTTACTATCTATCGTAGTTTAATTTACGAAGAAGTATTTGTTCAATACTCCATTTTACTGTTACACCTCGAAAATAAATCATTTCCGTTATCAGTTATAAAAGTATGCCATACGGTCTCTGCAACACACTGTATATAAATACAGAGGCGCCTAAATAAATATTTAATTGAATAATTGACAGAGAATATATTTTACATATTATAATAAGAAATATGTCATAATAATATCCATACTACAGCTGACATGTATATCAAAATTGACAAGATTATTATTATTTAAGGTTAGATGCACCAATCATAACAATTAATTTTAATGATAAAAGTCAATTGAATGTATCATTATTTGTTTGCCTCAATTTATATGAAAAAAATATTTTTAAGGACGAATTTTATTATCGTCTATAATTTTAAAAAAAACCGATTGGCGCCAATCAAAAAAAAAAAAATAAAAAAAAAAAAAAATAAAAATAAAAATAAAAAAAATAAAAAGATGGATATCGACCACATTTTATTTGCATTTGTCTTCTTATAATCATTGTTGGAAAAACAAACTGAAGATAAATGTTGTAAAACAATAAAAGTTTTCAAATAATATTGCATTCGTGCACTTATACTGTAAAACTAATTTTGGAGAATAAACTATTCATAAATCTTGTTGGTCCAAATTCTAATAGTAAGTGCTATTTGTATCAATTTTGTTGCTTTTATAATTTCGTCGTAAATATAGAATTTTGTTAAATATTTCAAAAACTATATGTAAGATCAAGGAAGTTTTCCATAGCGATCTTATTTTGTGCATGGATTTTAATATTAAAGGATAAGACAATCTTTAACAACTTATAAATAAGTAGGTTCCGATTCAGTATAAATTATATATTTATTAGTTAAAATTTGTTAATCCGGGCGCCAGGCCACTTTTCGTAGCCGATTGAGGTCCAAGGCTGTACCAAAGTTTTTAGGATGCATTTTGTTCTACTAAACCCGATTTTCAAAAATGCTTGACTGTAAAATGGGACAAGATACGAACAATACTATTATTAACACGAGTTATCTGGAGCACGGTAGTGCGCAAGGCCGAGTTTAAGGGACACATTTGGATAATAACTAAACTATATTCTTATTAGCTACCCTTTTTGATGTGAAAACATCCATAACAAGACTATACAAGATTTTTTGTGGGGAGTGAATTAAAAATTAAGATTATACAATGTGACGTTTTTTGTTAACGATCGGCTATGTGTCAGCCGGCAATCATCGGCATTCGTGTTTTAGATGGGAATTTAACATTGTATATGGATATAACATTTTTAATGGCTATACCTTTAATATAGTTTACAGTTTCTATAGAACAAAATCTGCATTAACAAAATTTTGGAAATAAATTATTTGTCAATAAATTTAAAATAAAATAAAAATTCACGTTTTAAAATGTCAAAATATAGAAAAAAATAATTATTTGACATAAATGTCCTTGATAGTTTTTTGAAGCCCGGACAAATTCGGCTTTTTCAGCTAGTAAGGGTATGTTTTCACATCATGTTTGAGTCCCGGGCTCAATACATTTTTTGTAATTATATTTTAAAACGAAAATAAATAAATTGATATGTCTTTTATAGATTGTAATTTGTGATTTATTAAAAATCTGAAATGCGATAACTAACCAACAACTATTTATAGTTTCTTGATAAAAGTACAAGAATTGAATACCTAAACATTTCAAAAATAAATTTTATAAGTAATTAAGCAATAATTTATGTTATAAATTGAACGACCGTAAATTTCAATAAATAATACGAAAATATAAAATTTATTTACACAAAGACTTCCTAATTATATAAATATTTACGTGAAAATTAAATTATATTAAAACAAAAATTGTATTAACGAAATATTTAGTTCATAATATTAAAATTGTAATTTTAAAACATTTTAAAAATAGGTCATTAGTCAGCTAGTTGTTAAGAGGTGTGTTCGTTCAGAAACAAAATATTTTAAATATTGTGTAATATTAATAGTTAAAGAAAAATTTGGATACAGGTGTTCATATAATGTTCTAATTATTCAACTTCTAAATGTCCATTTGTCTCTCTTTCAACGTGTTCTAAACTTCTACTACATCAGCAGACAAAACTAGTTTATACATTTTCCCATAAAATTTATCTTATCTTTTTTATTTTATCTTTTAAACGGTGCAAGATAAGGAAAATCTTTATATGAAAAAACTGTCTCATAAAAACAAATCACTTTTGTTTGAAACTTTTTGTCATGCATTCAATATTTCTAGTGTAAATACAAAATTTCAGCCTCATATACGGCCCCGTATTTACACTATAACTAGGAAATATATGAAAAAAAGTTTCTAACAAAGATATAAACATATCTTGCACTGTCTAAAGATAAGTTATACCACGCGGCACGGATGCTTAGGACAAAAATACAATTATTGCAATATATTTTCTCCTTTAAACTAACCAACTTTTGTTTGAAACATTTTTATCTAAAATGCATCTTTTAAATATCAAATGGACACACTTTATACAGTACCGTGTAATATAACACTGAAGGCATGTTTTTGTACATCTGGGCCTATGCAGAAGTAAACTAAGCAGAACACGCACTAATGAAGAGTTCAGGATAAACAAAGTATTTAAACAATCAGCTCAGATAGTTCAAGTTAAAAATCTTGTATTTCAATAAGTTAAGAATCTATTGAACGCCAGAATCTATAAACACTTGATATCCAATATTTCCTTTACATAACTCAATTCATGTGTATATCCTAAAATTTGTAAGGTTAAAATATTTTTGTAATATAAAAACAAAATTTTGTACCCTCACATAATAAATAAATACACACAATATATTTATTAGGTTCACGTTAATATATGAAACCTTAAAATCAAATAATAACTATCTACAATTTGACTAAACTAAACTTCATCTGTAAATATTTTGAGAAGTGATAAGATAAACTATTTCAAAAGTCTATTCAGGTTGTCATTTAATAGAACTAGTGTTTGCCCATTGGTCGAAATTCGACCATAATCATTATTGAAAATTTCAGGAAAATCTAAAACTGTTTCCAAAATTTTTGATAACACTAAAGCTCGTTAATAGCTACTAAACAAAAAAAGAGAAGAAAAACGGTTGACAGAGGACAAAAAGTAACTGAACTGTTTTGTCTTTTCCTATTTATATATAGATAATAATATATTACTAATTACCTATACAGTGTGTTAATTTGAAAAGTTTTTAAATAGCTGTTTTAGAAAAATTTTTGTTCCATGGATACTTTTCTGCGTGGTATAACTTATCATTAAAACGGTTCAAGATTTGGAAAATCTTTAAATACAAAAACTGTTTATCTCATAAAAACAAACAACTTTTGTTTGAAACTGTTTATTCTACAACTCCAAGTTTTGGTATAAAAACTTTTGTTTTTTTTCATGCATCCAATATTTCTGGCGTAGATACAAAATTTACGCCCTATTTACACCAAAACTATGGAATGTATGAAAAAAGTTTCAAACAAAAGTTGTTTGTTTTTATGAGATAAACATTTTGTATTGAAAGATTTTCCCTTTCCTATTGAAAGTTCTTAGTACCGTTTAAAAGATCACAATATAGAATAAAATTATAACTACCAGCTCAAAAGTTCTGGATTGAAGGCTCGTTTTCAATATTTATGGATGTATTGCTTAAAATGTGATTTTAAGTTTATTAATGAATCTAATTATCTACATAGCCCCCCCCCCCCCCTTACCTAATTTTATTTCGAAGGCGGTACAGACACAATTTTAGTGTAGATGTTATAAACTACTACTATACTAAGTACTTTTGTTCGAAACAAACTGTAATAAAACTAAAGCATAATGGAATCAGAATAAAAAAAGATTTTCTGATCGATTAGCTACTTTAGAATTTCTGAAAACCATCAAAAGACTGCACTTTAAGAGCACTATTTAGATGTCAAAACTAATTAGTCTCTCTTTTAAAAATTGATATGCAATAAAACTAAAAATTCATTATCAAAATTTCAAATATTTCATAATGAATCATACAAATTATGTCGTTTAAAAACATTTTTAAAAAAATTAACAAATTATAAGCTGAGACAGCAAAATATTACTTGAATTTTAGTTCACAAATTTTTAAATACTATTCCGAATAACTTTAAATTTAAATTTTCAAATATAATTTACAACGCGTTTAAAAGACCGAAGTAGAGGGGACAATACTACTACACCACATTATGTATTGTATTTAAGTAATTAATTTAAATAAATTAGAGTAAATTAAATTAAAATTTAACACTACACACACACAAAAAATATCACATAAATTTTTCACTTTTAAAGGAAGAACACATTAAAAGAAAACATATTATTAAACATAAAACAAAAAAACAAAAAATAAACAAGGAATTCATAAAGTAATTAAAATAAAATTGATAAGATATTTTTAAATTGCAACACAGTGTAGTCAAGAAAATAATAAAAATACACCAGTATTGAGACACACACGGATAAAACGTTTATTGTACTGATATGAGTATAGACTATAGGAGTACTATCAGTCAGTTAGTTCAGTGTTAACCATACACAACAAACACTCACATGTGTGACACATGAAATAGTTTCAAACATAAAAGTCAAGTGAATTGAAATGTCAGTACAATGATGCTACAACAACTGTCGACTACTGTTGTCAAATATATATTATACTACTTTGGTTCGATGTCCTCCGTCGCATATTGTCACACTACCATATTACCAGTAACACAACAGTAGTAATAGCAAAAAGTCCTCGTAGAGTGTTGTAGACAACGATGATACTAAGAGAGGTTCGTGCGAATCGTTGTCGCATCAACATCATATGAGTGTCTCGATGTCTGAACAGTTGAGTTAGTTAGTGTGGGTGTTCTAAACTAACTAAATACAATACAGTTAGTACGTACATACATCCATACAGCAGGCAATGCCCTGGGGCTTGTGCGCATCTTCATATAAAAACGACGGACGGACGAACGACGACGTCCCACTACCACCCGACGACGGACAGACGCGGGACTAGCACGACAAGCGCCGTGCTAGGTCAATTAAAGTTCATAATGTATTATTATTATTATGTTTTAACCACTATTATAATGAGTGGAGGCTGGAGCGGGGGTAACTGACTCAGTGGACACAACCATTTATAATAATTTTGTAATAATAATAATAGATCTATTGCATGTATGATGATATGCAGTCAGTCATATTTCATGCTGGAGAAAAGGATACACAAACCAAATTTTTGTTGTTAAATAATTCATATATACGATTTTTGTGTTTAATTAGCTCGTTAAAATTGAAGTATATGAAATGAAAGGCATAAAATAACATAAATATCATAATTGAATAAAATGTTTATAATAATAATAATGGGGTTTTACCTCCGTTTCTGAGACACCACGGTCTATAACAGAGGCCACCCACATTATTATTTTTCAACCTTTATTAATATTTAAGTGTAAATATTTTTTATGATCATTATATTATCAAATGATAATTAGTGAGAACTCTAGGTTTTTGAAATAAATTTCAAATTCGCCCCCTTTACCTGGATAAGGTTTTTGTATTATACGCGAGAATATAAGAGTAATTTTAATAAGAGTAAAATTAACAGGAATAAATGTGAATGAAGGAAATTTTAACAAGAGCAATTTCAATATAATTTAAAATTTATTATATTTTAAATCTAGTATATTTTAATCTAGTTAATTTTCTATTTATTTTTATTTTTGTCTATTGATCTCAACTTTATATCTATTTCTAATTGTCAAAGAGTAAAGTACGACTAGCTAATTTATACTGATGATGACTACATTGTAGTCGAAATACGTATTTATAATAAAAAAAACTGATCTAGGTAAAGGAGGCGAATTTGAAATTTTATTTTTTATGATGTGAGTGGAAGACAAGGAATTCATATGCAGACTAGGAATTGGCAGGTTGTGCGGCTGCAGCCGAATTTGATGGGAACTATGCCGATATCATATCATCTGGAGTTCGTGAAGGGAAACTGCAGAAAACCTTCACAAGCGTAGCCGGTTAGTCCGTTCTTGCCGTATGGCCAACAGTTTAGCCAATTAATTACTTTTTAAATTTTTTTTAATTGACAAACTGCCGATGTTGGGATTCGAACCCATAACCTCCCAGTTACAAGTAAAGCGCTCAGTTAATAATATAAACAGTTTATATACCTTGCGTATACTGGGCTCTGGGTCAATGTGTTGCAGTCGCTTTTTCGAAAACGATTCGAGATAAATCGACGCGATTTAAGTGGTTTTATAGTACTTTTTATTTTACTTCTACATACATATAGGTGTATAAGAGCATATAGATAGATAGATTGCAGCGGTTTTCCTGGATGGACTACACTTCGACCATAAGATCCATTGTGATGCCTAAGGATGTGACTGGAGTGGAAGGAATTTGTGTGTAGACTAGCAGCCGACTCTGATAGGAACTATTCCATATTCATATTCATCTGGAGTTCGTGAAGGAAACCGCAGAAAAGCAAGCATAGCCGGTTACTTTGTTCTTGTCCATACGCCGACAGTTTAGTCAATTAACCGCCCCCTTTTTTTTCTTAATAATTGTCAAACTGTCGATGTCGGGATTCGAACCCATAACCTCCCAGTTCCAAGTAGAGCATATACAGAAATTTATGAAAAAAGTTGTTTGGAACATTTTTGTGTTTAAAACTATTTGTCTCTTACGATTTAAACGTTATATTTTTAGGGATCTTCTGGGAAGATTTTGCCCATTCACAAATTTGAAGTCATTTTTAGATATAAAACACGCTCAAGAAGTTCACGCTCGTTATTTCTTTCCATTTATAAGTTGTCGTATTAGAGACAGACGTGCATTTGGAAATGAAACAATTAAAATATTTTATGAGTACCTGAACACACAATGGCCACCATAGTAGCGTTCAATTTTCAATATTTTATAATTTATTTCTGTCTTATTCACTCTGATTTCGAAAATAGGCTTCGAATAAAATTTGTTTAATATACTAACAAATTTTATTCGAAATATGTTCGCAAAAACTAAAATGAATCAACTTAAAAATTTAGAAAAATCAGCGCTACATTTGTGGCAACTTCTTGGTACCAACATTTTTTTTCTACGATCAATAATTCCATCATTTACACATTTGAGACTAAACATGTAATATAAGTAATAAAATAAAAGCTCAACAATTGAAAAAATATGTGAAAATAGAAAGAACTTTCGGAAAGTTATTGCAAAAAATTTAACATGAACTTATAAAAATAAGAAAAAATCGTGAATAAAATTATGAATCAGAAAATGCTTTTAGATGTGAAATAGCAGTAAAAATTTCATAAAAGTGTACCATAAAAGTTTAGAATCGATAGTATTTATCAAACTATGAAAAATGGTTCATATGAGCTTATAATAGATCCGACAATTATCCAAATACGATATTATGTTTCCTAAATACGAGAATGTAAAAAGGAGATTAAAAATTTAATTCATCTCCTTTAAAAATTACTTTTTCTCGAAAATCTCGTATCTCAGAAATGAATTCGACTTGAATGAATTGCATAATTGGACAATAATTCAATTTATAGTCGAGAGCCATACTAACTAATATTTGGATATAAAATTAGTAACAATTTAAAGCTTGTGCTTAACCATTTGTTTTATGTTTCGGAGTTTAATCCATTTTTAAAACTGGGCATTTATACACCAAAAATGAGTTTTTACAATTATTTCTTAGGGCTACTACAGCTGAGAAACAAAGAACATACGACCCACATTAATTTTTTTTTCTTTTGTTGATGAGTTCTATCAACTGTAATACTTATTACATTATTTCAAGCACCCTGCCTGTTTAAACGATATACAAAATTTTAATGAATAATATAAATTACATACAGTCCTCACAAACCTTCTTTTTTCACCATGACTTGATAAAAATTTGTTCTTACCTGAAACAAGAAAAACGAAATTTTAAAGCACGAATATAAATGATAAATCTGAACGAAATTTAAAAGACAAATATAGGGTGGCGAAAAAATACCTTCACGATTTTTAAATTCAATAATTCTTTCTGGAATTAATATTTATTGAGTTTCTCTTTTTTAGATTATAGTAAACACTTTGGAGTTTCGATATAGAGCGATACCAGCCTGCAGAAAGGATAAATATCGTAACTTTTTATTTGGAAAACGAAAGAAGCTTTATTTCTACTCAGAGAAACTATATTTTCTTTGGGGTTATCAGAAAAAAAGCGTTTATGTAAACATGCTTGGAACAATTTAGGATATTAGGGAACAGATTTTGTGGATATGTCAAGAAACTTTACGTAAGGTCAGATGTGCTGAAAAGAGCTCATAGTTTTCAGCGCGAAAGGGGGTATAATTTGTTAAACATCATTTTTCGTAAATAGTTGGAAAAAAACTTCAAGAAACACACTTTATATTATAAGTTGCAAAATATAAATTTTCTTAACTTTTTTCATATACTTTTTTTAATTTAAAATCGTGAAGATACTTTTGCGCCACCTTATACAAGTAAAATCTTAAACGTTGATTATTTAGACATTCTACTAAAGTAGCCTGTATATAAATTTTCATCCAATTAGGTTGAATGAAATATTTCAACCATACAGAAAAATAAATAGAATTTAAAGAATTCGGTCACATATTTCATTGATGTATATATTCATTTCAAAACACCTGATTCTAAAAATCATTTCGGTAATATATCAAAAGATATTTTAAGCTAATTTTCTTTCGTAATAAAATTATTTCGTAACTATTGTGGTTGTATTGAAGAAACTACTTGAATTAGAGGGTAGAGGAAATACGAAACTTTGAATACCTCTCTTAATATTTCTAATCCAAAACCGTTGATCATGAGTAAAGTTGTCGAAAATAAATTTTACAAAATTTTATCACTAAACAATAATTCTGTAGCTCTAATATACAAATATTTCCTATTCTTATTTTCTAGTGTTTATAATAATTAATATTACAATTATGAGGAAATTCCCTTAGTCTACGTAGTGTCTACTTGACGGAATTTTTTAAATAATTAAACTAGACAAAATTTATACGAAGCGTGTTAAGCGTGTTAAGTGTTTGATTGTGCATCTTAAATTTAAATTTCCCCGACACATCCACCAAAATTATGATAATTATAAAACAGTGTGAATTTTAACCCGTAATGACACTGGGTGCCATTTTGGCCCAACCATTTTTCAAATATTCTTTTCAAAAGATATCATCATGTTTTATTATGAACATGATAATGGTCCTATCACACTCCGTGTCATTTTTTCCTGGGAATATTCACCATTCATCCCGCAAAATAAATATATTTTTTGGAAAACTGACTTACCGGACAAAGACTGTCTTGGAGTGGTCTATTTTTGGAGTACAGCCCTAAACTTTTTCTTAAAAATATTGAAAATTTAAAAAATTTTGTTTCATATTTTTTTTTCTGAATTAAGAAAATGGAAATCCGGTATGGTTAAGGTTGAGACATCTTTGTAAAGGTGAGTAATATTTTCAAAAAAATTTTCAAAGAGAAATATTGAAAACGCAATTATTGCTCAATGTTTTACGCTGGAATCAAACTGTCACCGTGTGACATATACGTCATTTTACGTCAAGGATTAAGTTTACATTATTATTTGTTAAAACATATTTATGTTCTCACAAAAGAACAGCTATTCTTAATTTGATTTAAAAGAAAAATGTCCCATGTGATAATTCTATAATATTAATAATCACAGCTCGAGTTTTACACAAATCTAAATCATCCAACATTATTATAACATATGCGGTGATAGGATTTATTTATGATGCATATGCAGGTAAAACTCAATTCAAAAAAATTGATTAGATCTGACGTGTTTCATGGCCAAAATCCATAGTCTTCTCATATCAAATTTTTAAAATTATTATGTTATAAATATAAAAAAGTTTTTTGTACTGTTTATTAAAAGTTTCTTGTTGTTGTTTATTTAGGGATGGTATTCGTACAGCTATGTTCAATACGGTACAGTCATGTCCAGTTTTGTTAATTTAGCAACGTTTTATTCAATATACATAGCTTATTCATTCACTAACAAATCATAGATATATGCATTTTTTTAACAAATACATCTTTTTAGCATTTATGCTTATCCGATACTAAAAATTTCGGCGAATTGCTGAATCATTTTATACTGAAATACCGGGGAAAATTTGATGATGCTGGAAAATAAATTTATTTCCCGAAATGTGTTCTTTAAAAACATTATCAAACTTTAACTGAATGTTAATTAATGACATATTGTTTTGCCACTATTTTGAAACAATTGTTATTATTTTTGACGGGGTGGCCTAACGTCCTAAATAAATGCATACATGATAGTTTGTAATGCAAACGTAAAACGTAATAAATCTAAAAGTATACACAAATAATAATATGTAGAATAATCAGTTGATGTTGAGTTCAAAGTAATACTGTCGGTTATATGAAAATATTAACACTTTCATCTATATCTGAGGTCCAGGGTTCGATACCTGGCGGATGAGTTAATTTTTGCATATCAATATTAATTAATAAACATCTATTTAGAAATCTGCATTTAGCGGGTTTTTAAAGTTTAGAAATAGATAGAAAATCGAAATCAATAGACAAAAAATTAAACAAAATAAATTAAAATATAATAATTCACGACACTTTATGAAAATTACTCTTGTTAAAATTTATTTCATTCAAGTTTACTCTTGTTAATATCACTCTTATTAAAATTACTCTTATATTGTCTCAGAATATGTTATTCGTTGCTCATTTGATGACAGTTTCACGTGAAGCAACAAATAACATATCCTGAGACAATATAAGAGTAATTTTAATAAGAGTGATGTTAACAAGACTAAACTTGAATGAAATAAATTTTAACAAGAGTAATTTTCATAAAGTGTCGTGAATTATTATTAATTAATTTATTTTGTTTAATTTTTTATTTTTTGTCTATTGATTACGATTTTCTATATATTTCTAATAGTTAAAGAGTAAATTACGACTGGCTAATTTATACTGATGATAACTACTTTGTAGTCGAAATACGTATTTATGATAAAAAGCTGATCTAGGTATAGGGGCGAATTTGAAATTGTATTAAAGAATGTTGATGAAAACCCGGATACTAAATTCTAAAATGAGACAATTTTTTTCAAATTTGAAGACATACTCAAAATGAACTAGAGATATTTTAACATATATTTCTCGTTCATACACATTCAATTTTTTTGATTGAGAGTGTATTTAACAAGAACACATTCAGATAGATTCACATTACAAAAATGATCGTAAATCAGTCTTTATATAACAAATAAATGGCCCACAGTGGCTTTCCATCACTAACAGTATATAATATATATGCACTTGTGTGATATATATTTTATTACTAGATCACTAGTACTATTGCATTTATTAGTACTATTGCAGATAGTAATAGGAAGTTTAATCCCATTTGCAAATCCTTTTTTTTGTGTAAAAAAACATGGTTAATAATTCATAGCTGTTAAAAGTTGTTAAAATATACTCGGTCCAATTTAATTTTGTATTATTTAAAGGTTATATCACATTCGTTGGATTCATGCTTTTTCAACGTTTCTAATTTGACTGGTAAAATTTTAAATATAGAAGATCGAGTAACAATGAAGCGTGAAAAAAAATGAGGTAAATTTCATTTACACGACTAAATGAAAATTACTTGTCGACTTACTTTTTTTACAAAACCAAAAAAAAAATATATATTATTTTTTTTTTTAATTTTGAGGTTCATATCTACAGTTTATGATCATTAAAAATTTTTTGTTTTGTATATAAAATTCGAATCTCTGCAGCCAAACGCGGAATCAGAGAGAGTTGGGGGGAGGGAGCGAGAGAGAGAGAGATGTTATGGATGTCACGACTCCCATAACCCTGGAGGTCATTCTTGGAATTAAATAAATTTGTTTTAGAAAATATGACATGTAATAGCTTCACAGCTTACGTAATTTAAGTTTCCATTTTTAAAACAGACACTAGAGAATTTTTTAGACTTAATTATGACCAAACTTTGGTTTAATTTTTTAATTGAATAAGTTGATTATGAACAAATACTGTGTGTTCCTTAGAAAAGTAATCACTTAAATATTAAAAAAAAAACAATGAAAATTTATATAATAAAAACAAACAACGTTTGTTTGAAACTTTTTGTTATACATCTCATAGTTTTGGTGCAAATACGGGACGTAAACATGGGGTAAATTTTGTTTTTACGCCAGAAAGATTTGATGTATGAATAAATGTTTCAAACAAAAGTTGTTTGTTTTTATGAGTTAAACATTTTGTATTGAAAGATTTTCCCTATCTTGTATCGTTTAAAAGATAAGTTTTAATGCGCGGCACGGATGCATATAACATAAATATTATTATTGCATTATATTTGCCTCTTTAAGCTGCGCAACTTTTGTTTGAAACATTTTCTTCGAAAATGCATATTTAAAAAAATATTTAAGTATTTAACTTTTCAAATAAACGCACGATATTATATTTTTTTTCAGAAATTTATGTAGTTCTCTAATTTGAAAGTTAAATATGAGAAATTTCTAATTCGAAAATTAAATTAAATTTCTGATATAATCAGTTCGTGAAATTTAAGTCTAAAACTTTATCCTCTTATATATTTTTTGTTTAATTTATTTTTTATATATTGCTGTTGTTCATGTCCATGGTACTTGGTAATTGTTATTTTTTTAATCGACGTTTCGGCCCCCTAATGGAGCTTCTTCGGAGTCTGTAAACTTACAGACTGTAAGTTATTGACAAGCATATGTCAGGTATAATTATAAAATCACTAAAAACACACACATAATCCTATTAGCAAGGATTATTAACATCATGCTAAAAGAAAGGTGTATATATATATATATATATATATATATATATATATATATATATATATATATATATATATTGAAATTTTGGACTGGGACAAATCGTATTCTTTGACTTAACTAGAATATAAAATGTCTTATCGCTTTCTGCGAAAATATCAGTATTTTCCAAGATATGATGTTTGAAAAATCAGGATTTTGATAACTTTTGACTCAATCAATGTTTATGATACACATGCGCCAATTCCTCTTTATAAAATTTGAGCTCATTATTTCAAACGATTTCACTGAAATTGTCTAATTTTAGTACAAGCACTTTTCAATGGATATTTCTTAGCGTCATTAAATATCGTACTCTTTGTGAAATAAAAAGATTTATTTTTACTGGTCGAGTACACCAACGCAAAATATTTAAAAAAAGAAGTGGTGGCAAAAAAAAACAGTAAATCGTTTACAAAACACCATTAGTTATATATTATCCAACACTTGAAGGTTATTATGTATCTCAAATGAATTTGTAATAATGTCTTTACTTCCACATAGCGAAGCAAATACTGTAATCACATCACGGAAAAATTTCATCGATTATTCTCACTCTGACCTTAAGTAGCTCAATCACGTAGGCGAAAATTAATTGATTTATGATTCTACTACTTGTGTAGTTCTTTTTTTAATGTTATTTCCAGGTTTAATAAATACATTTTTTTGCAACAGCCACAACAAGTATATATATATATATATATATATATATATATATATATATATATATATATATATATATATATATATATATATATATATATATATATATATATATATATATATATTTATTTTCAATTAAATTTGACTTTAATGGAATATTTTATGTGATAAATAAAGCCCCAAAGGTGTAAGTAATAATATCAAAAATAAATTTGCATATATTTTTAAATAATTTATTGAATTTATAAATAAAAATTTGTGGTACCTAAATATAAATCTTTTTCGGAATAAAAATCATATTCTATAATTTATATGCCTGATAATATTCGTCTTAAAATTGATGCGTCGTTTACTAAGTCATAGCCGAAAATCAGTTTTCATATATTATATTGATTTTACAAATTTTATTATATTACAAATTGTACTGACAATTTTTTGTCAAGATAATATAACTCTTTATAAAATATGTTCGTATTTCAATTATCAAGTGGCCATCACAAGCATGAATTTACTTGTGCATAATCGAAATATAATCGAAACATATTTGAAAAAGGGGGCTTACATGAAGGTAGTTCACCCGTAAACTCACTTTTCTTAAGAATTTGATGAAATTGAAATATCATACTAATCTAAATGTTTTTCATTTAATAAAAATTTTTTTTAATATAAAAAATTGTGAAATTGGCAATCAAAGTTGAAATTTTTAACATTTTTAGCGAATTTCCTCAAAAGGAAATCAGCTATTGTTTTTGTACCAATGTTGGAATTTCGTAAAAATTTCTTCAAATAATGTCCATCGATTTTACCTACTAGTACCGAATTTTCTATAAAGTGCTTTGCGCGGATACCAGATCAGTTGATATAATTTGGAAAACCTTAAAATAATTTTTTGGAAAACCGAATGATTAAAACAAATATTATAAATTTTTGAAAAATGATTGCTGTGGCCATATGTACACTTGGCCATAAAAGTTTAAAATTTTATAGTTGATTTGTGCCTTACACATTTCGAAAAAGATTTTCAAATAAAAGTTGTTACTATATTTCTAAAGAACAACTTTTATCCGAAGCATTTTTTCGAAAACCGAATCAATTAGGCACAAATGAATTATAAAATTTAAAAAAATGACATCACTTTTTGTGGTCCATAGTGCTGCCTTGAACACAAATAAATGATTTCATCATTTTTATGCACACTTGAATTTCACATGGAAAATGTCCTCAGGTCCACGCTAGTAAATAAGCATTCTGAAAGCTAATTCTGTTGAATATGTATTTTTAATGTATTAGTTGTTTTTTTCGTTATTTTTTTAAACAATCATGACGTATTTTAATTAAAAGTTGTTGATAGCAACTAATAATGATGTGAGATCCTCGAATTGGGATACCAACCTAACCCAACCCAATGATAATGATAATATTGAATAATGAAAGGAAAATAAAATTGAATTAACTGTATGCTCTATATATTTGTATTTGTAATGTGTTTAAATGAATAATGCCAACATTATAAAAACAAAACAACAACAACAACAACACTCTATCCAGTTTAAATTTAGTTTGTAGAAAAGAGACAGATATCGCAGTGAGTCAGTTAGTATTATTGACCTAGTAACAAAAACAACAGAATCCTATTTTTATCTCAAATGAGTAGTATTATTATTGTAGCTACTTTATGCACCTAATAAATATATGGGCATGCATAAAGAGCTCTAAAAAACGTAAGTGTGTAGTATATACTTCTGAATTGAAGGTTTCGAAAGTCCAATTAATATATATATAGATCAGTAAACCTCCATAAAATTGTGACACCCAAAAAATAGTGGGTGTTAAAAATTATTTTAGATCTCCTTTGAAATCTGTGAATTTTGGTGAATTGTGTGTCTCGACGGTTTTCATCAGTTTGCTTCAACTTAAGTACATTATGGGTCAGTGCATATTTCATGAAAGTAATGAAGGTAATCTTACAAAACGGGAGTATCATGATCCAAAAAGACCACGTGACGTGGGTGAGACTATACCCACCAGTTTGCTTCAATTGAAATACATTACGATTTAATAAACATTTTATGAAAGCAATCATCTTAGACACGTGATAATTAAAAATTTTAAACCGCACTACCACGGAGTATGCGGCACAAAAGGCACAATTTTTGTGAAAATCCCCTAAAACGAATGCATAACGCAAAAAATGACCATACAATTTTGTAAAAAAGACTATTTTTGTACCCCTAGTACATATACCTCCGGTTAAGGGATTGGGGGAATTCGAGTAACAACATATTTTCGGAATCCTCATGATGAGACCTTTCATTATAACTCATATTGCAGAGATGAAAAAAATGTTTACAGCTTTGACAATATACCCTCTGACTTCCGCCATATTGGTTTTATGTGACGTCATAAAATATAAATATCTTATTACTACCCGGATTGTAAAAATGTACCGACACTCCATTTTATCCAGTTAGACTTTAGACTGTAGGAGGTAACATACTAACAATACGCGCGAAACACATTCCCATCGTTTTGCCTTCGCTGTAGACAGCTAAATAAAAAAAAGGGGAGATTATGAACTAAATCCACAACCCCCCAAGTGATGTGAGTGAGAATATCCACCAGTTTGCTACAGCTAAACTACATTACTTCGCAGTGCGATTCGTAGTGCAGTGCGAATCTCAGATTTTAAGAAGATGTTCGCTGCGTAGATTGTCGACACTCATTTACACAAGATAATACAGACTGGGTGAAGTAATCTATGCTGAGATTCATCAGTAGACTCTCCCGTCGGATAGTTTAGATCGTAGTTTCGGATTTTGATACGGAATACAAAAATTAACATTACAAAAAGCTGTTTGTTTACAGTTTCAGTTATATCAACAGCAGTAGTACCTACCCAGGTACAATTGACAGACAACTAGATATTGCTGTTGTAGGTAGGTATTATACACTAAAGCTCTATACCGGTTGTTTAGTTTACATCTTCGCATAGCAGATCTCTCACGAGTATGAGGGAGTACATATGTATACATTAATAGCAATGTGTATGAGAAGGAGGTCTTATATGTTTGTTTTTAACCCGACTTCAAGAAGGAGGATGGTTCTCAATTAGTTTGTATTTTTTTTTTATTCTTACTTAAAGTTAACTGATCTGTTCACGTAAAAAAAACCCCACTCTTCAAGCGTCATCTAGCTGAATGCGTATCGTACGACACATACAACACACAACAGTTTAACTTTAAGTACGAAAACAAACCTATAAGATCTCCCTCTCATACACATTGCTTAATGTATACATATGTACTCTCTCATACTCGTGGGAGATCTGGTATGCGAAGATGTAAACTAAACAACCGGTATAGTTTTTATAGTTAAAATCGTTTCAAAAACAAATACATTTAATAATTAGATTATACATATTTACTGAGTTATATACACGTACGAGTATTATACAGTATGGGTAAATACTGGGCTTTAGTTTTACTACTTTACCTGAAAAGATGTAAGGATAAAAATTAATAATAGAGATGAAAAATAAACTTTTATAACTTTACTTTTTAGTATTAAATTAGTCTTCAGTCTTTGTGTTTTGTTCAAGTAACAGCAGAGAAGTATTATTTTGCTGATGAAACTGTAGAACTTGTTGTTAATGCTGTAAAATATAAATATTAGATGGCAAATGTAGAATGAAGTATATTTTCTGAATGTGATTTTAAGTTTATGGAAAAAAGTTACGGCCAGCAAAAAAACTGCGATTTTTTAAAAATTGATTGGTTTTGGATGGCCTTATATTACAAGAAAAGAGACTATATAATAACATTAGTTTCGGCAGCATAAATCGCGCTATCATTTCAAAATTTTATAGTTGATTTGTGCCTTATTTATTTGGTTTTCGGGAAATTGTTTTGAATAAAAGTTGTTAGTATATTTACTATGACCAACTTGTAACCGAACTATTTTTTCGAAACCTAATAAATAATGCACAAACCAATTGTAAAATTTTAGATACAACTTTCGAAGCAATAAATACATATGAATAGAATATACCAAGATGAAAAATATGTACCTTCTACTTCATGAACTGTTGATCTGAGACCATTTCAAAACTAGGTTAAATTTTGGTAAAAAAGTGATACAGTTAAAGGTTGACAGTCGAGGCAGATTTTTGTTTGGAAAAACTTCTCTTAAAAGTGCAGGCTCAGCGGAAGTTTATAATCTATATAATAAATAATGAGGTTATAGCTTCATTTCTGAGACGCCATGGCTTAATCAGAGGCCACCTTCATCTTTATTTTTTAACCTTGATTAATTCTTTCAACGATACATTAATGATTTGAGTGGAGGACAAGGAATTTGTATGCAGACTAGGAATTGGTAGGTTGTAAGGCTTCAACCGACTTTGATAGAAACTATTAAGCCGATATGCTTCTGAAATTCGTGAAGGGAAACTGCAGGAAACATTCGCAAGCAAAGCCGGTTACTTCGTTCTTGTCCATACGCCGACAGTTTAATTGACAAACGGCCATTGTCGGGATTCTTACCCGTAACCTTCCAGTTCCAAGCAATCAGACCGCTCGACCACTTGCGATGGTTTTATAGAGACCATTTATAGAAGTTATATAGAGACGTAAATAACTAAAAAATTGAAGTAAATTTTCAATAAATTAATAAGGCTCAAAGGTATATTAAGTTTAGTTCCGACTTTGTAACGCTTGAAAATATTGATACAGAAAAAAATTGTTGCTATAGGTGTTCATAAAATTGCCTAATTAGTCCATTTCCGCATGTCTGTCCGTTTGAGTGTCTGTCTGTCCATGAAGCCGATAACTCAAAAACGAAAAAAGATAACGAGCTGAAAATTTGTGTGCGTGTTCTAGAGCAAAAAAGTAAGGTCAAGTTCGTTAATGGGCAAAATCGGAACATGTTTCCCCCCGCCAGAGGGAAAAATTTATATCTTTGAAACCGTAAGATAAAAAAAAATTTGTTAAAAAAATCTTCTTCCCTTTAAAATAAACAAGTTTTGTTTGAAAAATTTTTTCATAAACTCAATAGTTTTCTCATAATTTATGATTAAATGTTTCTAGGAGAGCGAATTGTTAACAATTCGAATACGCAGAATTATTAACAATTTAATCACTGATACAATTCAGTATATACTGGGTATTCAAACAATTAACTCAGTTAGTTGCTACATTACTTGTTTTATCTTACTTTATTACTTCTTTTTATTACTTGTTTCGGTAAAAAATCAGCCAAATCTATGATTTAGAATTTCTACTATTAAGTAACCTCAATATTTTTAGTAAAAAATAGAAGCACATATAAAACAAGGAACAGGAAGTGAACAATATGATAACGCTAGCCAGTAGTTTTAAAACATCTTTCAGACAATGCATATCTAGAATGTAAAAATTCAACGCTTAGATAGTTTAGTGCCCAATTTACATACAATTTACCTATATGCATCCGTGCATGTGTACACTAATGGGAAAACATTTTTTTAATTAAATTGATTTTATGAAATTTAATATCACATGAATTCCAAATATTTATAGTGAAATTATTAAATACCTGATCTGATTCTAGGAAATAACAAATTTGATTCTATGAAATTAAAGAAGAACGTGTGTTAAATAATTGTGTTTGAGGAACATTATCGAATGAATAATATTCGATGCTTTTAATGAATCAAATGAATGAATTATATTGTTTTCAAAACTTGAAAACAGAAACATTGTATAAAGACTAAGACTAGACATCCAAATGGGATTTTAAAACGGCATTGGTACCCGTGAAGCTATATTTACACTCAAAACTATAGTAGAGAGAACGATATGAAATAACCAAGATAATATAATATGTCTGCTTTATCGACTACAGCAAAGCTTTTGACAGCAATCAACCAAACCCAATTAATGAATTGCTTAGAAAATTTAGTAATTGAGGTGTGCATAGGATCAGAGTACACCAATTGGTTAAAAATTAAAAAAGCCATTCGTCAAGGCTGCATCCTGTCTCCATTACTGTATAATTTATATAGCGAACAAATAATGGATAAAAAAAATTTTGACAAATTGGAAACCCGACTTAAAAATCAAATATTCTATAACAAAAAATGCACTAAAAAGTAAAAAAATAATTGCATATTCTTGTGTCAATTTTAGTTCGCCTAAGCAAAAAATTTTAAATATATATGTACAATTATTGTTATTTTTGGAGTCGGTGTCAGCAGAGAGAAATTCACATAAAATTTGGACACCGCCTCCAAAAATAACAATAATTGTACATATATATTTACAAATTTTTGCTTAAGTGAATTAAAATTGACATAAGAATATGCAATTTTTTTTTTACTTTTTAGTGCATTTTTTGTTTTAGAATATTTGATTTTTGAAGTCGGGTTTCCATTTTGTCAAAATACGAAAAAAAAACCACAGCAATGATATTTTCTAAAAAGAACAAAAATAGAAAAGTTAATATAATTTAACGTGATTTGTATAATTTAATGTACTAGAAAAAAATTTTTACATCTTTGACAATTTTTTGCAGGAAAACGTAAAATTCGGTGATCTATGGGTTGTACGTAAAAATCTTGTTTTCTCTTAGAATGGCTGCCGGGAAAACATTTTTTAATGCCAAAAATATCTCATTTTTATATGTATAATGTTCCCTTTTATAGCCAAGCAAAAATTGATCAAAAATACTTAGACGCGTACTGCCTTGGACCTCATTCGGCCACGAAAAGTTGCTTGACGCCCATATAATATATCTTTTTTGATGAGATATTTGATTCAAGAAAGTGGAGACTTAATCAAAAGTCATGGATTCGAATCCTACTGAAGACAAGTTTTTGTTTTTGAAATATTGCCTTGTTTTAATGTTTTCCATACAGAAACAAATGCAGTTTATAAATTTTAAGTAGGTATGTGTTTAAATGTGCGAGAAGAAATCTAGTATGAACAGCCACACCATCTCAAACAGGCTTTTTTTTGTCCATATATAGAAGTTGTGTGACGTTGACAGAAAACTAAGTGTTTTCAATATGTTATCAATTTAGGTCAGACTTACAACAACAAAAAGTAATACCTCGTCATAATACTCGGTAAATTAGTTTCTTGAAATAAATGCAGATGACATATTGTTTTATTTTCTATCGTTTAATAAACTGAAAAATAAAAATGTGATTGTGTCAGGTGTTGTAACAAAACACAATGTTGTACATATAGTACACTGTATAGAGTACCACCAAGTACAATAAGGAAGTGTTTGTTATTGATGGGAAACAGTTAAGCTACAATATAATACTCAAACATTCATTGTACCTCTTCTGCAATCTACGTGTAATAAAATTCAGGTGTATTTTTAGGTGGCCATGTATGTATAAATGCATTCATGTGACGTATATTTATGTTGTAGTATTGGAAAACGGATGATGTCCGGAAGCAGAAATAACTACTTCCTATAATGCCAATATGCAGGTTTGTAACTATGCACTCATATGCACTCATAGTCGTCAAGTATACACCGAGTTTATAGTGTATCGAAGGTGGAAATAACTTTAACTAATATTTATTTCAGCTATAAAGCTAGAACGAACGGCCAAAATATTCCCTTTTGATGTGAAAACATCTATAGCGAGATTATACAAGAATGATTTTATATGGGGAGTGAAATGAAATTTCAGATTAGACTGTCACGTTGTTTATGTAACGATCGACTATATGACAGACGGCAATCATCGGCATTCGTTTTAAATAAGAATTTAACATTGTATATGAATAAATTCATTGATATTGTACACTCCTGTTCATAAAAATTGAACCGTCTAAGTGTTATTGTATGAAATATACATATATTTGTACATACACGATTATAATGTGACTTACTGGTGGTTCAATTATTATGGACGGGAGTATATATAAGATATGTTTTCACATCATGCCTAAGTGCCAGGCTCAAGAAATGTGTTCGTATGAACAAACAGTTTAAACAATTTAGAATTAGTTTTATAAAATATTTATTGTTTACAATATGGAGAGATACACCAAAAAACATAATAATAATAATAACAACAGTAATGATGATAGCAATAACAATAATTACAACAACAACAACAACTCTATGTATTCCCACTTTATGTAAAATTTAACCATTTAGAAATTAGTAACAAATTACCACCGCCCCCCCCCCCCCACACCCAGCTTTATCATTGGCATCTTTATTGTATCCAGTGTCATCAAATTCCCATGACACTATACCTCCTACTAAGAAAAAAATCATTAAATCAGGTAAATAATTGTTTATTACTCCTCCGATATGAATAGTTTAGGCAAATTATTTGGAATTTCCAAAAATCTAATTCTAAAATCGAAAGTAAAGCTAAACCATCAAAAAATTTACAAGTGGTTTACAATTGTCAAGCGGTAAACGAAAAAGGTCAAAAGATTTATCTTTTATTATTTATATAACATTTATATTTTATATTCATACACAAATATATTAAAAAGGTACATTTTATGCCCCAAATTACCAACCAAAAATTCCAGAGTATGTATTCAATGTATTGTATACTTTGTATAATAGTGACCATAAAAAAGAGTTGGTATCATTATATTTTTTTCAGAAAATATTTTAATAAAAAAAAGAAAATAATAATAATTGGTAGGTACTCTATATTTACTCTATCTCTCTTTCTACCTCTCACTCAGAGCTGAGAAGAGTCAAGGTCTGCCCACCTATGTTGTAGAGGTAGGTTCATACGAAGCAATCATAGAAATGCTAGTAGCTTTTAAAAAGTTTGTAGTTGTTGTGGTGGTATTGTGACAACTGGCATTTTGGTATTTTTTATTGCAAATATATCTCCGACTGCATGCGATTACCTAATTTGATGTACCTTTACTCGGAAAGGCATTGAACTTAAACATGATCATTGCTTTATAACAAGGGCTTACCCTCAAGTTTCCAATGGTTGGATAATAAATTCATTTCTAACATAGCCACAAGCTCTATACTTTATGAATTCTCTGTACATTCTGTTAGACTTGCTGCAAGGGTTATATACAGCGAGGTTGTTGTTTTATTCAAGCAGTGAGCATGTGATTCTCGCTTGTGTCGTGGGTAAAGTTCTTGATTTAATATTGAATGCGTCTTGTGCTTGCCTTTGGCTAACTATCTTGTGCTTCTGTGTACCAAACAACATTCGTTTTTAGTAGTCAATTGTGTTACTACCCTGGCTGGCAATGCATAATATGTTCGACGAGCCACATCTGGTGGCTTTGGGTGTTAAAAATACATTTGATTTTTGTGTACTTTTTTACTAACTATGTACAGTAAAACTTGAAAACCTATAATCCGTTAATGCCGTTTGTTATATTTTGATAAATCATACACACAAAATAAATTGGATAATAACAGTAACTCGAATGTTCCCCCCTGAAAAATTATGCTTAAACTTTAAAAATGGCTCTTAGTTAAATTATTTCAACTTGAGGTACCTATGTTAAAAAAGTTGATCAAAAGTTGCCATTGTCACGAAACTCAGCTATGGATATTTTCATTAATTGGTATTACCTGTCATCTAATATTGACAGTTCGAAATGAATCTAGTCAAGGCATAGTTTTGGATGTCTGGTAGTTTTTGATCAAGAGATCAGAATTACAACATTAGGATTGAACATAAATTGAATTTAGATATCGTGACCTATTCAGTTTCTATACAGTTCACATTTAGAAGTTTTAAAAAAAAATATTTTCGGTAATAAAGATTCTCTAAAGGGGCTTTTCCACTTTGATTATAGGGTTAACACATGTAATCAAAATAGTAACTATTACGTGAAAACGAACTAATAAGTATTGGTAAATTTTGGTAAATGATAGTGTGCATTCGATGGTTTACATGTATTTTGATCTTGGGACGAAATACACGAAGCCTTCTACTGCATATTACCATTAAAAGATCTCTAGGCAGATTCTTGCCAAACTGACTTGGATGATCAACCGTCTCAACTAGAAATTTTGCTATAAATGCAGTGATGTTACAATGTTTTACTGTACATAATACCATAACATAATACATATTACACTAACAGGATAAGAAGTTACTAATGTATATACAAAAAAAGTGAAAAATATTCGGAAGGATTTAACCTAGAATGAAATGCATGATGCATTTACATTATGTTTTTGTTGTGACAAATGTACGATATGATTTTAAACTGTAAAACATAAAACATGTATTAAAAAGACAACATAAATTCTGCATACATAGCACCATACGATCGACATAAATCCTAAAACGTATTTAGTGAAAAACAAATACTAAATCTAAGGTAGTTCACTCGTATAGTCATATTTCATTAATTTGATGAAATTGAAATATGACATTAAGTATAGTGTCTTTTATTTAACATTTAAAAAAATTTATGACAAGGCAGAAAAATTTATGTACACATTTAAAAAAATCACTGTCAACACAAGTATTGCATTGTACAACATATAGTACATTGTATTATAAATGTTAAAACACTATATATGTTATATTCGATATATACTTCCTTATCAAATATTCATTCATTCCACTTTTTGCAATTATTCCCGATGATCCAATTTAAAAACGAGGAAAGTACAACTTTTATAAATTTCTTACTATATCAATAAATCCATGGTCCTTGACGTAAAACCGCTATTTGTATGTCAGTTTTCAATATATAAGAAAGCTGACGCAATTAAATATGGCTTTGTTTCCGAATCACCGCATTTAAACAGCTGAACCAATTTTGATGCGTTTTATCTCGAAAGATAAGAGCGAATTTTAAAGGATAACATATATGTTTAAAATACCCCCCCAAACTAAATTAAAATCGTAGAAGAGGGAGAAAATAGCAACAAAAAAGTAATATATAATCTGAATTGATGAACGCACAATTTGTGGGGATTCAAATACCCGGGTTAAAAGAAAGTAACCTACCCCAAAAAAGTCATTTACATAAGTTAAATGAAAATAATTAAAATCAATAAGTTGATTCTTTTGTCGAAAGAACCATTACAGATAACTTTGATTGTTTCACTTGTTTTCTTAATTATACAGAAAGAGAACTAGAAAGGTAACAAAACAATAACCTTGTGTATACGAAAATATTCAAAAATATAGTAAAGAGAATGGTTCAAAAATACAGCAAGTTTGTTTAACTTAAAAATTTAATAAAATCAAAAATATTTGGCATGAAACATTCACACGTCCTCTGTATAGTGGTGATACCAAACTTTATTGGCTCTATGCACGATACAAACTATGGACCCATAAATTACAATTTTTTAAAATGTGAAGTCTTAGCCCCATTAGCCCCTAAAAATAATTATAGTGAATCTTTATTAAACGCAAGCCATATTAATTTCTAATTTATTTACTGTCAATTTTTATTTATACATGAATTCATAAGGGTCTGTTACTCGATTTTTTTAAGTAATCATATTATTAATAAATAATATTTATTCTATCAATTTTCAAAACGTTAATCACACCCTTAACTTCCGCAACCCCATTATGCTATGTAATTTGTTTCCCCATTATGTTGATATACCTGTGAATAGTATCCTATTTGGTTGAGGTTCGTCCGACGCTGGTCCCTGACAAACTGTACAGAAGTGGGGACAGGATTCCACCCTATGGACATCCTTTAGTGTCTCTCAGTGACAGATACGCCAAGAAGAGAGACTTGTATCTTTCTTCCTGTCAGCATAGCTTCCGTGCTGACTAGTAGAGTTAATCATGGAATGTCAAGAGGCGGTATCAAAGGCCTCCTCGATATCAAGAAACACGCACAAGGAGATCTGTTTTATTACGAATTCCCCCGTAATCCTGTATATTAGGTTGTGGAAGGCTGATTAACAAGATTTTCCCACCTCACATGCGTGCTGGTTCTCGTGAAACTGATTCCTTGACAACGCCTCTTCGGTTAAGTGTAATCCTGTAAGTCTTTCTATTGTTTTTAGGCGAAACGATGACAGACTAATTTGTCTAAAATCCTTTCCGGTGGAGTGATTTAGCCTCTTTGTTTTTAGTATAAAGGCCACGCTTACTGGCTTCCATACATTAAGGATTTGACCTGTACCTAGGCCCTAATGATGCACCTTAACAGAGTTAAAAGATGCTCTGCTCCTTTTTGTAAAAGCATTGGGTATATCCCGTCCGGTGTCGGTGCTTTATAGGGATCGAATGCGTTAGTTGTCCATTCGATGTTTTAGGCGATTAAAGGTAACCACACAACTTTTTTCCAATCCTCACTTGTCGCTCGAAAGTTCTGGCTGAATTGGTCATGGGAAGGGTTTCACTATTTATTGCCGTTGAATCCGGAAAATCCGGCGAAATATTTTCCATATATAGATTTACCAAATTTATTAATTTTATAGTGATATAATGAAACAAACAACACATGGGTTTCAAAAAATAGTTCCAAACATGACCACCATAGAAGAGTATCACTTATTTTCAATTAGCAATAGTACCATATTACGTAGTCGTGTCTGTACACAGAAGTAAAAATAGAATTTTAAAAAATAGTTTGAAATCTAAAACAATTTGCCTGTAGCATAAAAAATACCTTTATTGTATATGACTACAGGTATTTATTATACACGAATACCAAACTACTGATTAGTAACAGCAATAATAAGTATACTTAGACTTACTATACTACATAATACATAAACAGTAGTTAATCTGATTGTTAATATTGCAGCAAAACTTTACAAACATGGTAAAGTTAGTTAGTTTATAGTTTTGTTGGTTGATGTATATTGTATAGTAATACACAACACTATGAACTGAACTGTCCGATTTGATTCGTGTATTTCAAATATATCACAAGTTTCTGATCGAAAACTATATTCAGTCAAAGTTACTTACTACTATGGGGCTATGACTATGGTAGAGTGTTTTTTTGAATTATTATTGACTAATATTAAATAATAAAATGTATTGTTGTTTGTAATCAAACAAATAGGTAAAATACAATCATAAATTATATTAAATGCTAGAGTAAAAAGATCTACGAGTCGATATGTAATTTTAATACTAGCTTCTTACTTACTGTGCTGTTTGCTGCTCCTTCATAATTCCTATTTTAGATTTTAAATTATATTCTCTCTGTATTTTAATTTTAATAGTTCAGACGCAGAAAATTTTCTATTTAATTCAATTTATTTAAATTATATTTCAAATTAATATAAGAAGAAGAAGCAATATTGAAGATAAATCGATTTAAAATTGAAATGAGTTTTATGATTCGGAGTGAAGCACTCATACTTTTGGGGTGTGATCCAAAACCTATAATCATAGAAATATTTTTTGAGCATTTCAAAAATTTTTTATCAACGTGCTTTTTGTCAAAAAAGACAGTTACTACTCGAATTAAATTAATTTCAATACTTTAGGCCTTGTCTTAAACTTTTAGAGATTTCCCTCTTCAGTTGTTCAGGATTCAGTACTTCTAGTTTTTAAACACAATTTGACCAAAGCTGTTGTTGAAACTAGCAAGTCATTAAACAAAACAAGGTGTGTATTATCCTGAACAAAACGTCTTCACGAACAGCCATTTTCAAAAGGTATTTAATAACAAACAAAAAAGAAAGGCGCAGTTCGGGTCTGTGCCGTAGATTTTTCGTGAAAACGTCCAGCACATAATGTGTAGACGTTTGGACATTCGTTGGCCGCTGTATGCTCGATGGGCCAGCTACAGAAACACTTTGCGACGTTTTTACATTTACTTTTCAACGTTGCCATAGCTCTCGCATTCGTTCGACTGGACGTTTGATGCTCGTTGGATTCTTTTTGACTTGAGCTTTCTTCTGAAATATAATTAACTGTTTTCTATAATTCGGAGCATATTTACGAGTCATATGAGACGAAAAGTTCAAGTTTTTTGTTATTTTATATTCTTAAAGACATATATTCCATATTTTTATTGCCTCCTAGTACTGCTCCGCAAGCTCTTCCCGATGATACAGAATCAATGTCCCAGATAAACGCGTTTTCACGTTACACCAATTTATAACTTTACACTAAGCTAATACGTAACAATTCACGCGCATGCGCAGACGCTGATACGCCACAGGCAAAACAAATACAGCTCAACAGATACATACGTAAAGAAATTGTCTATCTGTTATGGGTTCAAGCATTGTAAAGGCATTATTAGTCTAGAAGTTATTGGAGCCATACAATTCCGTGA
Organism: Nineta flava; assembly: GCA_963920215.1. NCBI lineage: Eukaryota > Metazoa > Arthropoda > Insecta > Neuroptera > Chrysopidae > Nineta > Nineta flava. The sequence goes on from OY986041.1 coordinate 54,233,946, forward strand.
CACAAGAATTCTGTACGAACCTCCAAAACTCTCTTATAAAGAATAAAATGGCAGCTTAAGAGAAATTTTATATTTTCCAAAAGAAATAACGCCGAAAACAAAACTTGGATGTGAAATTATTTTCTCGACATACCCAATGTAAACAGTTATATGAAACGACATTGAGAGCAAAGAAGCTCTGTGATTGTCCACGAATAAACTTTTTGTACTGAATGTAAGTATTTTAAAAACATTGCTTGAAATTTTTTTCAAATTTTAACATTTTTTAGCAATTTTAGCGTTTAATATAAGACTAAATAGTGCTATATTTACCAAAGTATGTCTTATAAAGAATGAAGATCGAAACGGTCCTATGAAACTACTTGATTATAATAAAAACAAAACTACGTTGAATAGTGTTCTTAGATTAAATAATTATTCTGAAGGAAAGACATGATGTAATTTTAGTTTTCATAATGTAGTTAAATCGTTCCAACTAAGGGGATTTTTCCGTTTTTGTTTTTTAATCGTATAAAGAGTAGTATTTTGAAGAAATAAATCTAATTGAAAATGTTAATTTAATTTATGTATAAGTAGGTTTTACTATTTTCTCTATTTAAGACCAAAACTACCTGTGTTTTTTCTATTCCCCAAAAATTGCCATACTATTTATAACATCTCTTAAAATAAGTACTTGTCCAAAATTGGATGTCCTGACTCATAGACACTAAACAAGGATACATAACTACATGTAAACAAATAATTGGCAAAGATAAGATGTCAGTAGTGTTCCTTCGGCACCGGAAACAGAACAGAGAGTATAAGGCGCGAGTTTTAATTGAAAAACATTACGCATTTATAATATTATAAAAATTATTTCCAGCCAAAGTATTTTTCCAATGAAATATTTTTTTAAATAAATGATAAGTAATTTCAATTTTTCAACAAGGAATTAGTTGAAGTTGAAGTGATAGTTAAAATTCGCAAAATAATTACATAAAAATAAAAAAAAACATCAAATAATTAAATAGTAACCTGTAATGTTGGAATTGTAAAAATGAAAATAAATTATTGAATCAGATATTAAATTAAACTTTTATTTATTAATAATAATGCTGAAAATTAATATTTAATATAATGTCATACAATTCAATTAATTTTGGAATATTTATATTCGCTTTTGGTACTTTAAACAGTCCTGGTTTTTTAAACCCAATTGATCCCGTTGCTTATTGTCACAAGCACTACCACTTTTACAATTGTCTACTGCACATACTCTTCCCATTTTAAATGTTTTTTAAACAGTTTTTTATTTAATAAATTTTTTTAAACAAATTTCATACTTCAAAATAATCATTTCGAAATAAAACTAGTTACTGGCTACTTCATTTCTATTTATTATACTATACCGTACGTTTAGTTTACATCTTCGCATAGCAGATCTCCCACGAGTATGAGAGAGTACATATGTATACATTAAGACCTCCTGCTCATACACATTGCTTAATGTATACATATGTACTCTATCATACTCGTGGGAGATCTGCTATGCGAAGATGTAAACTAAACGAACGGTATTTCACTTCGGTACGGATGAGTTCCTATCAAAAACTAGCGACCCAAACGGCATAAAAAGTAAATATAACTTCTACCATTTCGTTGCCATATTTTGTCAATTTTCCCGTTTGAGTTAGATCTCCTTTATATAGTCTCCGTGTCCTGACTATTCGCCTCACGTGGTGATTAAAAACGATCTCTAGAGTCTAGATAGAGTAAGTCTATTGTTCTTGTCTGTTCTGCGTCCAGACTACATAACACATAATTTACGATCATACACATATTATTTCATTACACAATAGAGTGTCTTGTTGTTCAGCTTGCATTATGTTTGTTGTCTGTTTCAGTTTGTTGTGTGTGCTGTTGATGTGAAACACCAACAAACAAAATGACTTGTAGTACATGATTTAAATTTAATATTGGTATAGATATATATATTTTTTAAAAAGGAATATTTCCTGGATGGTAAATGATATACATTTATGGATGTATTTATTTATCCATTTGAAATTTAATGTGATTCTATACAACGATGGGGGGTCTTCTTCTTTTCCTTGTTTGTACGTACGACTAACTTAAATGGAGCATTGATTGTATAACTTCACACATTCTTTTCTTACACACATAAACAATGTTTATCCGGCTATTTTGTCAGTTATATTAACTTTATCGATTTTAAATGACAAAAGTAACTGAAAGTGTTTGTGGTGTTATTTATGAGATAGTTACAGTAGTTAACGTTATGCAAGTATTTCCCGAATATTAAGTGTTAGAGACAGCGATCACTACTTGTTCGGTTGGTATGTGGTATCAAATTCGATTGGAATTAGATCTTTCTTGTTTTTTGAATTTGAAAATAATTTACGCAACCTAAATTTCATATAGTATTAGATTTCAATTTTATGACATTTGTACCGTAAAACTCGATGATATCTCGATCTTAATTTGAGTCGTTCTAGTATACTGTTCCGTTGTTATCCTAGGCATTTCGTCTAGTTTCTGATATTCTATATTATACCACTCCCACTTCTCATTTTTAGGGTGAAAAAATTGTAAATCGTATAATATAAAAATTGTAAAACCGCCATCTACGTTACGACAAGCAACATTCATGTTATAGCATCTGCATGATTTCTAGAAGATATCCCTGCCGTGGTTACTGATTCCAACAGTATTCTAAAAATGTAAGTGACTTCAAGTGAATTACACTGAAGGAGGGAACAGAGAATATAAGATTATTTTCTATATCGCAGGTCTCGTTTGATTTATTACCTTAGTTAAAAAATAAAAGGCTGTTAATACGACTGTGCATACTCAGGGTGCCACTATCGAAATGGTTTTAGGCGAATCGAATAGGAGCCAAAAATCTATGAATACTTGATCATTCGGAGGGTTTTTTCTTTTGGGATTCTATTTACATTATAAAATAATTTTTTCATTAAAAGTGGCGAAATCATTAAAATCGTGCTAATTTGACGATTTAAAGCAATATTATATAAAAAGTTTTTAAATTTAGATGGTATTTTTATCATTTTCGCTAACTAAGATTAAAATTGCTTGATTATTTTTTCCAAAATTGAATCAATCAATATACTTAAAAACATATTTGCAGATATGATTTGGTGGCATATTCAAGTAATAAAATCAAAAAAGGTAAACATGTTTTAGGAGGGTATTTTTATTATTATTATATTATTTTGTGTTTTTTTACCCAGTGTATGTAAATATACAAGGTACATTAAGTTTAGTCCCGACTTTGTAACGCTTGAAAAAATTAATCCTTGACAAAAATGCTTCACAAAGATATTCATAAAATGGCCTAATTAAGCCATTTCCGCATGACCGTCCGTCTATCCGTCTGTGGATACGATAACTCAAGAACAAAAGAGATAACGAGCTGAAATTTTGTGTGTGTGTTCTTGAGCATAAAAGTAAGGTCAAGTTCTTAATGGACATAATTGGAACGTGTTTCCCCCCGCTAGAGAGGAAAATTTAAATCTTTGAAAACGTAAGAGATAGAAAAAAAATTATATAACAAAAAAAATTTTTTTTTTTAAATAAACAACTTTTGTTTGAAAATTTTTTTCATAAACTCAATAGTTTTCTCGTAATTTGTCGATTAAATCTTAGTTCCTCAATTGTTAACAATTCGAATACGCTGAATTGTTAATAATTCAAACATTGATATACAACTTAGTGTATACTGGGTGTTCAAACAATTAATTCAGTTAGTTGTTACATTACTTGTTTTATTTTTAAAACATATCTTCAATAAAACGATAATTTATTGGCATTATCGATATGACATATAACATATGACTAATATTTTCGATTTATTAACAATTTTCTACTGATTGAAACATGATTTAATGACATATATTATGTTTGGATATTGTCCAAGTAAAAATTTTGTATTGAAAGTTCAGTAAACTTTCTTTAAAAATATTTTATTATTTTATTTTTTCAAAATAAAATCAAGGAAATAAAAATTATTTTTAAAATATACTTGAAATAAAATTATTATTTTATTATGAGATGTCATTTATTTTTAGTAAATTACTCTTTGTTTGTGAATAATCATCTATTTTATGCATGTTAATAAAATCGTAATGCAGAAATTGTTAGCATATAATTTTATTAGTTTTCGAGAATCATCACAAAATTCATAAATTTCAATAATATTGTTCTAATTTATTGTTGCGAAGTTCATTGTAAGAATTTGAAGAAATAAATACTTCAAAATTATTACACTGTTTATTCATATATTTAAGTATTTGCAATTATTTTCCAAGAACGACATGTTTCATTTAATTTGGACATTTTCAAACTTCTATATTTAAAAAATAGAAGCCATATGTTCATCATATGGCTATATGTAGTAATACAGTAGACCCCCGGTAATCCGGCCCCTGTCTAATCCGGAAACCCCTATAATCCGACATGCCTATAACAGTACATACAAAGAACATTTATTACGGAAAATCTTCGTCAATGCTTAAACATGTTGTGACTTGTATAAGTATGGAATTTGTGGGATTACAAGGTACTCCTTTACAAAAAAGTTTCGGACTTCAAGGGGTTGGTGGCGGTACTCTATAGTTCGACAAATTCAGTCATCCGATACAGTCTTGCAAAGCATTTGTCGGATTACCGCGGGTCTACTGTATTTGCACTTTATAACGTTACTTCTTGAATATTTTAAAAGATATCTCAAAATATTATATAATGATACGGGATCCCAAGGATACAAGACTAGCTCTCGTAAAATTTCTTAAATATTTCATATCAATGTCTTCCCAAATTTGTGCACCAGTATATTTTAATATATTAAGTATGCAGTTTTGTTTTCAGATAAGAAATGATCGGAAAACTGAAAATTATACGGCACTTTGAAAGTACTGTGGAATAAAGCGGCTTCCAGTTCATGCATTTCAAATTTCGACTTATTGTTAAAATGGAAAGCCAATTATGATTTAAAAAATTATCGTATTTTCTAGATGCCGTATAAATTTTGGTTTTTCGAGCATTTCTTATCCTTTTTTTTAGCACGGATATGTGCTAGAACGGATATGTTTGGGGAAAAAATTGTTTATTCAGATTTGAATGAAAACGCTTATTTTGAATTCGGTACGAATACTATAATTAGAAAATTTTGCATCTTTTTGGTGTTTTTCTTAAGAAGATGAATAATGGAAACACAATTTAAAAAAATTGCAAATAAATCTAAAACGTGATAGAAATGATCAAAATAAGAATAAAGAACTTATTTCTGTAAAAGGAAGTGCAAATAAACATCGATAATATTTATCAAAATATGATAAGAAGTTTATAAATAAATCTTGCTAAGCTTTACGTATCTCGTAAAAATATGGCAATTATTTTTTCTTCAAAATCTCGTAACAATCGAACCATTGTATGATTTCACCTCACATTTACTGTTTTCCATATTTTGAAGAATGATTTACTTATCTCGCACTTTCGTATTTACGAAAAATGTATATTTTTGCTACTATATTCCGAAACGATTTTATATTTCGGAAGTGAAAAATATCGAATTTATACAATATTTTCAACTTTAAAGATTATAAAAACAAAATGACAGTAAAAAAACATCTTAAGGTTTTTTTTTCGACACTCTCATAAGTTTTCTATTTTTCTGATATTATATAATGGAAATAATTTTTTATCAATCATTTTCTGCACTGATAATTTTTTTTTTCGTTCAAATATTTGCAACGCTATCAATTTGTATAAAATATTTTTGGATGATAGCCCAACATGTAACACATACAGAACAAGAATTGTTGACTCAACAAAAATGATAATTCTATAAACTTTTTAAAGAGATGAATTTATATATAATATTAACGATTGCTGTCACCCTAAGGGAATCAAATTGTACGTACACACATAGAAATGCAACTTTTGTACAATCCGTGGAAAGAATGGTTATCAAACTATCACCATTTCAGAACGAGTCTAAATTATAACTTTTTTACAAATGTAATAATGAGCTTGTAGCGGTATCGCATTTTCATTAAATTATTATTATAATTTTATTTATCATTTTTATCTGTTGCTTAACAACTATAACTTCTCTCTTTTATCACGGTTGCTTTGGATGTTAACAACTTTGATAATTTACATAAAAATATATAATATGTCATAATTCAATCTAATAAAGATCAATTATATCTTTAACACTTATTTATTATTTATTTAAATAATAATTATCTATTATACTAATCAATTATCTCTACAATTTGGCGCCCCCGGGAAAAAGTAAGCGAAGAGGGTGGTAAATTAACATATTTTAAAGAAAAAATTTCCAAAATCTTCCAACAGATGACTATTGGATAATTGGATTGGACGAATTTAATATTGTAATTCTTACAAAATATAGCATACCACCCACCAAATTTAACAGATAAGTCTTTCATTTCTGTTAAAATATTTATTTTTGCTTTACGCTTATAACTATTTCGATTTCTAAAAAAATATTTTTATTATTTTTTTTTTGACATTTCATTTTTAATATGCCTAGAAATCGAAATGAGTTACCGAATTTAGATGCATCTACAATACATCTTCCAAATTTACAAAAACTTCCACAATTTAATGTAACAGACATTGAATTATGGATAATTCAAGTTTCTCGTTTCTTCATTATTCAAAATATTATTGACGATGAAACTAAGTTCACGCTAACTTCTTTAGCTATACCTGAGGATTACTCTTCTCATGTTAGAGATATTATTGTAAATCCACCACAAGAAAATAAGTTTGATACACTCAAAAATATTCTAAAGGAAACTTTTGGACTTTCTCGTAAAGATCGTCTAAATAAATTATTAAATTTATCTCAAAAAGATTTCGATACTCCTCAATTATTATATAATACAATGATATCCCTATCGAGTGGTCTAAATCTTGATTCACATTTCATTCGTGAATTATTCATTGGTAAATTAGACACACAAATTCAAATTCAACTTGTCACCGTTGACAATAATGTTGATCTGAAAACTATTGTTAATTTCGCTAATGATATTTATAAATTGAATTCTGTATCTAATATCAGTTCTTTTCCTATTTCAGAAATTCATAAAACAGATAATTTTATGTTAAATAAAGAATTAAATATTCTTAAAAATAAAGTCACTGAACTGGAAAATTCAAAAAAGTCACCTTCAAAGATCCAATATACTCCAAAAACCAATTTACACAAAGTTCAGGTGAAGTCTGTGTGTTGGTATCATAATAAATATGGTACCAAAGCACGTAAGTGTGTTTTTCCTTGTTCTTTTTGTAAATTAAATACTCCATGTATAAATTCAAATAAAACTTCAAAAAAATTCTAAGAGCTCCTGTTGAGTTGGTCAGTAGCTCTGTCAATAAAAAAACCCAATTCAATAACACAACATCATCATCGTACAACTTAATCTTCATGTACGATCTCTTACATGAAGGTACTCAATATTTAGTTGACACTGGAAGCTCTCTATCTGTGATTCCAAAGTCGTATTGTAAATCATGTAAATTTACAAATTTACCTTTTTCAATTATTGCAGCAAACAATACTAAAATTAATACTTTTGGTACTTCTGAAATTTTTCTCAATTTTGGAAATGATTTGGTTTTTCGTCATGAATTCATTGTTGGGGATGTAATTCATGGCATTCTAGGTTTAGATTTTCTAAAGAAATTCAATTTGAATATCGATTTTAAAAATCAAACATTATTAAAACCTATTAATTCATGCGTTGAAGTGATCTCACTTCAAAATCAATTTACGGAAATCTTAAATTCTTTTCCAAATTTAACCAAATCAGAAAAATTCAATCTTAATGCTAAACATAATACTCGACATCGCATTGTGACAAACTCTTATCCGATATTTTCTAAATATCGCAGGCTATGCCCTGAAGAGTTGTCAGCTGCTAAAAAACATTTTCAGGAACTTGTAGATTTGGGTATTTGTAGACCTTCGAATTCTGAATGGTCATCACCTCTTCTCATGAAAAAGAAACCGGACGGTTCTTTTCGTGCATGTGGTGATTATCGTCGACTGAATTCGATCACGGTACCTGACAGATATCCAATTTCTCATTTATATGATTTCAATGTAAAATTAAATGATAAAAAGATCTTTTCTAAAGTTGATTTAAAAAGAACTTATTATCAAATTCCCGTACACGATTATGATGTCGCGAAAACTGCCATTATCACTCCTTTTGGTCTATTTGAATTTTTGAGAATGCCTTTTGGTTTACGCAATGCAGCTCAAACCTTTTCTAGATTTATGGCAGATTTATTCAGAAATGTAGATTTTGTTTTCACTTATCTTGATGATCTTTTAATCGCGAGTGAAAACGAAGAAAAACACACTCAAGATCTCAAAACTGTTTTCAACATTCTCAATGAAGCTGGAATTTTAATAAATTCTTCGAAATCTATTTTTGGTGTAACAAAATTAGATTTTTTAGGACATCACGTAGATTCTGAAGGAATCACCCCTATTCCTTCCAAAGTTGAATCTATTTCAAATTTTCCTATTCCGAACGATCAAAAATCACTCCGAAATTTTCTTGGGATGATTAACTTTTATAATCGCTTTATTCGGAATTGTGGTGACATTTTAGCTCCATTGAATAAACTTGTTGAACATGGTAAAACTTCAACGAAGTCAGTTATTCTTGATGAACGTGCAATTTCAGCTTTTAATTTAGCTAAACAAAAATTAATTGATGTTGTTAAATTAGCACATCCTGTTTCGAACGCTGAAACTTGCATTCTCACTGATTCCTCCGGTACTGGCATTGGTGCAGTTTTGCAACAAAAAATTCATAACGTCTGGAAGCCACTCGCTTTCACATCAAGAAAACTGACAGACACTGAAAAACGATATAGTACATTTTCAAGAGAATTATTAGCTATTGTTTTTGGCATAAAAAAGTTTCGTCATTTCATTTCAAATCGAAATTTTTTCATTCAGACTGACCACAAACCTTTAATAAATGCTATTAATTCTCGTAATGAAAATTTATTAAATCGTGATATACGTCATTTAAACTTTGTCAGTCAATATACAACTGATCTTAGATACATTAAAGGTAGTGAAAACATTCCGGCTGATTGTTTATCTCGAATTAATACAATTTCACTACCTTCAGGTATTGATTTGATTGATATTAAGAAGATTTCTGATCACCAGAAATTTGATCCTCTTCTTATTAGTTTGTTAAAAAATCCAAAATATTCTTTAGAAATACATACTGATACCGATATCCTTCACTAGGAGGAAGAGGTCCAACAATATCTAAATGTAAGAAAGAAAATTTGATACTTGGTTCTTCAATTAGCATAAAATCACTTTTAGTGTGACGAGTGATTTTATTTAATTGGCAGATCGGACATGATCGAGTCAAATTTTTGATTCGCGAAATAAGATTAGGGTTAAAAAAGAATGTACGTACTCCTCCGAATTCTCTTTTTAAGGTTTATGTGGAGACTTCTTTGAAAATTCCCAGAATCTTCGTACCTGACATTGATATAGAAGATGTATGGAAAGCTGTCCATAATCTTGGTCATCCATCAATTAGACAAACCTTAAAAAAAGTACGCACATTCTTTTTTAACCCTAATCTTATTTCGCGAATCAAAAATTTGACTCGATCATGTCCGATCTGCCAATTAAATAAAATCACTCGTCACACTAAAAGTGATTTTATGCCAATTGAAGAACCAAGTATCAAATTTTCTTTCTTACATTTAGATATTGTTGGACCTCTTCCTCCTAGTGAAGGATATCGGTATATCTTCACTATCATTGATCGTTTTTCGCGTTGGGTCGAGGCTATTCCAATCAAAACTATCACGTCGGAAGAAATTATTAACAATTTGATTGCCTCTTGGTTCTCGCGTTTTGGTTTACCTACGAGGATCACTACTGATCAAGGTAAACAATTTCAATCACATATGTGGAAAGATTTTTTGTCTTCTCTAGGGATTAAGCATATTTCCACTACTGCTTATCACCCTAACAGCAACGGTATTATTGAACGGTTTAACCGGTCACTCAAAATTTCTTTAAATTGCTGTCAAAAAAATAATAACTGGTACAAAATTTTACCTTGGGTACTTCTAAATTTGCGCTCCTCGGTCAAGGAGGATATTAACCTTTCTTCTGCAGAAATTTTATATGGAATTCCTCTTCGATTACCATATGATTTCTTTTCAGAAAACGTTGATACATATCATTCTGTTCAACAATCTACTCGAGAGTTGAAAAATAGAATGATAAACGCAAAATTTTTCTTTACCAGACAGTTCACCAACAAAAATGTATTTTTACCCAAAAATTTAGATTCATCAAAAAAAGTTTTTATATGCGAGGATCATGTCAAACCTCCACTATCTTGTAATTATAGAGGTCCTTTCTCTGTTATCAAGAGATTTCCTAAATTTTTTGTTATTGATATCAATAACAAACCTACCTCTATTTCGATTGACAGGCTAAAACCTGCATACTTTTTTCAATGTTAATCTTATCTTAATTAACTTTGTATTTAATTTTAAGATGTACATCAACTATTAAAGTTTTTTCCGAGTGAACAAGGTTGTTTTATGTTACAACCTTTTTCTAGTCGTTTTTCTTTATTAGTTGATGGGGGGAAGTATGTAGCGGTATCGCATTTTCATTAAATTATTATTATAATTTTATTTATCATTTTTATCTGTTGCTTAACAACTATAACTTCTCTCTTTTATCACGGTTGCTTTGGATGTTAACAACTTTGATAATTTACATAAAAATATATAATATGTCATAATTCAATCTAATAAAGATCAATTATATCTTTAACACTTATTTATTATTTATTTAAATAATAATTATCTATTATACTAATCAATTATTTCAACAAGCTGATAAAAAATTCCGCGAGTGCGAGAAAATAAAGAATATAAAAGCTACCAGCAAAGTATTTTCATCTAGCTGTATTTTATTACACTAAGTAAAAGAAACATTAGGTAACATTTATTACTATAAATCGTATATTTTGAGCTCCTGTCTAAACTAATACGTCATAAATACAATCTGCGGAATAACTAATATTTATTTATGTATCTTGATAATCGTCCTTATTTTTAATCCGCTTTAATTATAGTCCAAGAGCTTATGGTAAGATTGCCTCATATGAGTAGTAAATTAATAAGTATACATAATCGCCTTTCGAATGCAATCGGTCACACTAAGTCAATCCTGAGCAAATTACTGTAATTAAGCTAATTATATTCGAAAAAATGGAACTCTAAGTCTCACACAAAACATCTTGAAATTAACATGGAATGATAGGGGACTATGTGTATTTTCATAATATATTGGTCGCCTATATCTTATCCCGTGCAAACTACTCCAGCGACCGTTGAATACGGTGAAATAGTTAATCGGAACTATACCTCCTTCATCGATTATCCTTAATTTTATTTTTAATGAAAGATTACATGCAATAGCGTTTGTCCATTGCAAAATTTGTGCTAAATATAAGTGCGACCGGTTTGAAAGAGAAAGGTTCCGATTAACGACTCTTTCAAACCAGTCGCCCTTATATTTAGCAGAATTTTTGCAATGGGCGATCTTTACTTTCAAATTCTGGAGAGTGAATTATCTCATTTAAAATAAAACTTGGATGTTTCATGAGAGAGGTAAGGCTCCGATTAACCATTCTTTCAAACCAGTATCCGGGATAGTGTGCACAGGATGGGGTAAGGGCAACCAATATATTATGATACTACACATATTTCCCTATCATAATAATTTCATTAGGAATTTATCATGGGATCTTAGTATATTAGCTTGACTGAAGTCAACATAGCTACCCGCTATACTTCCCAGTACAAAACCTTGAGAAATCAAGAAACCAAGATCCTGATTTACGTTTTAGCTAGACTTGTAACAATAAGGCAGGGTAGTGAACTGAAAGAAGTCAATATAGCCACCCGTTATGCTTCCCGGTACAAAACCTTGAGAAATCAAGAAACCAAGATCCTGATTTACGTTTTAGCTAGACTTGTAACAATAAGGCAGGGTACTGAACTGAAAGAAGTCAATATAGCCACCCGTTATGCTTCCCGGTACAAAACCTTGAGAAATCAAGAAACCAAGATCCTGATTTACGTTTTAGCTAGACTTGTAACAATTAGGCAGGGTAGTGAACTGAAAGAAGTCAATATAGCCACCCGTTATGCTTCCCGGTACACAACCTTGATAAATCAAGAAACCAAGATCCTGATTTACGTTTTAGCCAGACTTGTAACAATTAGGCAGGGTAATGAACTGAAAGAAGTCAATATAGCCACCCGCTATACTTCTCAGTATGAAACTTTGAGAAATCAAGAAACCAAGATCTTGATTACGTTAAATATTATATTCTTATAAATTATTAATTCATGAAAAATGAAAACGGATGTTATAAATACACTCTGAACGTCTGAACGTGCGTTCTAGCAGTTCAACGTTGATCTTGAACAGTATATTTCCAAAAACGTGCGTTGTGAAGAACGTTTTTTTAATGTTTTTTTAATGGTAAAAATTAATCATGTATAAAGTTATAGGAAATTAATTTTTCCTTAATGATTTTGTTTTGTAGCTCTAGTATTTACTAAAACCTTTATGATTTTAATATAATATAAAATTAATTTTTACATGGGCTACTACCTAGGATTGATTTTGACTACTACCTAGGAAATGTTTGCAACTTCATTTTATCTGTAAAACCTCAATAGCTGTAACATTTTTTTTGAAAATTCGATAAAAATGATTAATATTTTTAAAAGAACTAAAATACATGCTTTTATTATTAGAGAATGCATAAGAAAGAAAAAAAGAAAAAGAATTATAAAGCCGCGGGATGCTCTGTGTTGAAATTAAACCACCATAGTCTTAACATAAAGCACCACACGCTTCTATAATTCTTTTATATATAGAGCGTTCGTTACCTACTCATAAAGCGTCTATTTTAGTATTTTTAAAATTTTAATTTTTTTAAATTGAAATTAAAAAAAACAAGTGAAAAGATTAAGCGATTGTTTGATTTCTATATGTGCACTTACTAAATGGTAATAGTGCAGAAACAATATTATCTGCAACATTTAAATGTGTTTTTATCCTTAGATCAACAAAAGAAACAACACAAGTTCAATGATAATTTTCTGTATACTTTATTTTTATATATATTTGCATTTGCATTCAATAGTTCGAATATTTCATAATAGAATTTTAATAAAATGAGTTGTAAAATTGTATAAAAATGTTCGAGTATATAGAGATACAATATTGTAGATTATGATGTTCATAAATAAAATATTATACGATTACTAAATACTTTGAATGTCGTTTGTACAATTTATATTGTTCATTTATTAAAAATTAAATACAATTATTCTAAAGTCTCCTTTATAGTATTCAAGTGCACACCACTGATGGCTATTGTATATCGTTCTCCATATAGTGGATTTCAAAAATATTCTACGAAATAGTAATTTGGTGGAAGTGTTGATAAATAGTGGGAATTAGTGGCAACGATAGAAAATTAAATTGTAATCTAAACTAAATGAATGTAAAAAAATGTTTAAGACCAAAAACTTTCAAATTACAAAACTTTTTTTTTTCAAAACAAGCTTTTATTTACTTTAAAAAAATGTCCAAAGTCACCAATATGTGACTATAATTAAAAGCTTGGCATGTTGTAAAAAGTTTGGAAAGAATATTTAAAACTTTAACATCTCTAGCTTTTATTAACAAATCATATATTGGTGATTCGGGAAAATTAATTTTCTACAACTTTACTCATGAAAAAATTTTCCATTTTATCATTATTAAAATATTCTTCGAAAATTCGCTAAAAATGTGAATATAGACTGATCTTATAGTCCATGACTGATCTTATAGTCCTGACTTTCCTCATCGAACATCCTTAAGTTTTTTTACACGAAAGATTTCATCCTCCAGAACATAAAATAAACGGTCGCCCATTTTAAAAATTCTACTAAATATTAGGGCGACCAGTTTGAATGAGTGGTTAGATAGAAAGATTGTAGAGGCTGCCCTGGACGGGCTACACTTCGACTATAAGGTCCATTGTGATGCCTAAGGATGTGAGGATGTGAGTGGAGGGGAAGGAATATTTGTGTATAGACTAGGAATTGGTAGGATATGCGGCTGTTGCCGACTATGATAGGAACCATGCCGATATTCATCTGGAGTTCGTGAAGGAATCTGCAGAAAACCTTCTCAAGTTACTTCGAAACCTTCTCCGGTTACTTTGTTCTTATTGTCTATATGCCGACAGTTTAGTCAATTAACCGTCCCTTTTCTTTCTTAATAATTGAAAAAATGCTGATGTCGGGATTCGAACCCATAACCTTCCAGTTTCCAAGTAAGCGTACTGCGCAAACACAACGCCTTAGACCGCTTCGGCCACTTGGACTGGTGAATGAGTGGTTAGTTGTAACATTCTCACCGAACATGAAAATACCGGTCGTCCATTACAGTAATTTGCACAGGATTGACTTAGGGCGACTGGTTGCCCTCGAAAGGCGATTATGTATACTTATTAATTTACTACGCTTATTAATGATGTTCCATGAGGAAAGCTTGGTATATATTATGAATTATTCTAATAATATAATGAATATTTATAAAATTAAAATTAAAAAAACAGCAAATTAAATTTAGTTTAACTTTTTGAACCCTACTTAGTTAGCATATCACATAGGACTTACAGACACGTTGAATGTTAAAATGTCATATGTTAATTAAGGTTTAAGCTGTATGCTAATAAATAAAAAGCATACATGTATCAATACCCATCATTAACAATTTAAATTAGACTTTACTTACGATTTGAATACAAAGTTAACCTTTAACACAGCACATTAATAGCAATAAATTTGAAAGAAATATTACGATATTCTAATAACAATAATAAGGTACTATGAACCCCACAAAAGTTGATGTCATTTTTTTAAATTATATAATTGATTTGTGCCTTATTGATTCGGTTTTCGAAAAAAATGCTTTGAATAAAACTTGTTCATTAAAAATATGGTAACAACTTTTATTCGAAAACTGTAAATTGAAAACTGTATGAAAAAGGCATAAAGAAACTATAAGATTTAAAAAATATGACATCAACTTTTGTGGCTAAGTGTACATGTCGTATGAACTGTATATATATACGAGTATGTGTCTGATATAAAATTTTTATTGAAGAAAAAATACTCGAGAGGTTAGAATGGCATTCAATATTGTAAAATTATAAAGTCTGTCTATTATTATAAGTTACCCTCCTACATTTAAAAACCAATTTCACTTTTATATAGCAAAATAAGTACTCATACAGGCTGGCTCCACATAAGTACAGTTTGTTGATAGACAACAGATACTATTCTAAACTAAATGGGAATCTATTATTGTTTTACTGAAAATTGTTTAAACAAAGTAAAAAATGAGTATACGTACTATGGACCACAATGGTTGATGTCATTTTTCTAAATTTTATAATTGATTTGTGCCTTATTGATTTGGTTATCGAAAAAATGGTTCGAATAAAACTTGTTCATTAGAAATATGTCACAAATTTTATACAAAATTTTTTTTCGAAAACCGAATCAATTAGGCACAAATCAACTATAAAATTTTAAAGCATGACAACAACTTTTATGACCAATTGTACTTATACTCCAAGAGCTCATGATCAGATTCATCCACTTCGCATTAAAAAAAATTGTTTATATGGCGCCCCAAAAATGTTTTCAATTGAAAATGAATGAAATTTCGTTTGAATACATTGTTAAGAGTGATAGCTTCTCAGTTTTTAACTTCCCTATCGATAAGCTATTTTGTTTCAAGGCATAATACCGTATTATATTCATGTGTTGTAATGTACCCCCACCTACTAACCTCATGTTTGTTATGATATACATACCATTGTCATACTATTGTTTCGAAATTAAACTTCACATCTATCTCTTTTAAGAAAATTTATTAAGTAAAACATTACCTCATGAACCTTTGTGCTACAAACACGAAACTCTACAAACACGAAATATTAAGAATTGTTTTCTTATCATTTTTGTGGACCATCCTATACATTGGTTCTTTAAATATTCAATGCGCATGCATTTATTTATTTATTATTATGATTATTTGTGTTCTAAATTTATTTTTAAAGTGACTCGAAATAAATGTTTATATAAATATATTGAAAATTATTTGAAAATCTATTACAATAACAATTTTACAAATGATTTTAAAAGTTGTTTTTTTTTTACAAAAATGATCATCAAAATAATTCAATTGATGTCAAATATTTTTACGTGAATAAAAATTGATAAAATATCTAGAATAAGATACTTGAGATACTTGATCATTATGAGATACTTGATCCTACAATGTATCTCATAATGGAATATCAGATCCGAAACGTTCACGAACGGTTTATTTAGGAAAACACTATTTTTCACTGCAATACTCGTAGTTGCATCGCACAAATAAAGTATTTTTAGACCCATATTTATATATTGACTATATAAATCCATTATTGATAACTTTGACACTTCTTATATTAATGATAAGTGGTAAAACCTGAAAGCGGTTTTGTTAATATTAGAGTTACAAGAAATATGTAAAGAAGATAAATTGTAGTAACATATAGGTTTTTCAACAACTTTACTTATTATAGGTTTTTCTATTTAAATGATATTAAAAGAGATATTTACATTTTGTATATCCACCTCTAAGTATCCCGTACACTTTCACCGATTTTGTAAACTTGGTTTTTCAAATACCAAAATCACGTAATATATAAAATTTGGTTTGCACTATAGATTTGACGAAAATATAGCTATTGGTTTTGTATCGATGAATGAATTTCGGAAAAATTAAGCTTGAAAATGATATCCTTAATTTTAAAAATTTTGTCAAAGGCAAACATATGCACATGTTTTTTCAGCGTAAAATGTTCCTCAATAGGTCAAACTTTTCTATATAAAATCAAGGAAAATTGTAAATATTTGAGAGAAAATAATAACGAACCCAAACTTGGAACTGGAACAGGAAATAGTTTAAATTAATTTTATATAGTTTCGAAAAATACGAATTTTACGTGATGATATTAAATCCGATCAGAATCATAGTTGTCCAAGGGAAAAGTTTTTAAGGTGATCCTTAATACAATATTTTCGCCTTAAAAAGTAGTGGTATGAAAGAGAGGACCAAGCTACATAATAACTTTATATTCATTTTCTTAAACTTGGTAAATAACTTGGATCTCTCTTGTATCACCACTTTCTAAGGAGAAAATATTAATACTAAGGCTTAAGGGCCAAAAACTTGATCCTTTTTTACATTTATGTTTTTTATCGGTTATCACTTATTTTTATAAAGATAAAAAATAAGTAACTCCAAAACAAATTTTTTTAAGGACCAAATTTTTTTTATTAACCAAATCCAATTTTGATTTTTTTTTAAAATTATTAATATTTGTGTAGGCACTAAATTTAACTGTTTACCAAATATCAACTTTCAAGGATATCGGGAAGTACGATTTGACTTTTTATCTCAGCCTAACGATTTTAGGGGCATGGTCTGCGTTTTTTTTGAATTAAAACTATTTGTTCCTTAAGGATCAGATAACGTTGTGTTAAAATGATGTAACATTTCTATATTCGAAAACTCAGCTCTGAAACTCTTTTGGTTCAAAAGTCACAGAGGGATTAATTTTTACGTAATATTTCGTGTAGTATACCTTCAAACTTGACATCCGCAATTCGTGCTCTATAACACTTAGCTCATCAAAGAAAATAGGCAGAATTTTAAATAGGAAGAAAGACTTAATATTGACTTGAAGTAATGATGCTAATAAAAAAACTTCAGTTTCGATAAAGATGTACTTGATTAATGTTGGAAACCAAAAACCGTTGATAGTTATATGACATTCTTCAGTACGCAATTAAACGCATTTTAAAATAATTACTTTAATAATTGTCACAAAAATCATTATGAATCGCTCTATTTAATTTTTTTTAAATGCTAAATAGACTAAATTATTGTTCTTGTTATTAATAATTAATAAAAATAAGTGTCAATAAATTTACAATACAATTAAACGTAGGTACAGAAACACCTGCATTTACTTTC
The DNA here is from genome assembly GCA_963920215.1 of Nineta flava. NCBI lineage: Eukaryota > Metazoa > Arthropoda > Insecta > Neuroptera > Chrysopidae > Nineta > Nineta flava. The sequence continues at coordinate 54,252,184 of OY986041.1, forward strand.
AAATTAAAATTGAACAAATAATATATTTTTTTGAAACAATGGCTATCACGATTAAAAAATTCCCAAATAAAGCCTAATAAAGAATTAATTGTGTAAAAAATTATTATGTACATCTCTAACAAAAAAAAAAAACAACCTTGAAATGATTTGAAGTGTTATAAAAAGGATGTATACTAATTAGTTATAACTTTTTTTTTCATGAAATAAAAAATGGGTAGAATCAATTTTATTACATTTGATCCGCAGGTACCAATTTAATGGTAGCCACCAGAACTATTCATTTTATAATAACTATTTTACCTTGTATTGAATTGCACACAAATAATGGGCCAATTAATTATAAAATAATGATTTAAAAAAATTTTTAAATGCAATAAAATATTACCCTACACAAACCTTTATTATTAATTCATCGACGTGATTTGGTATAAAATTGCTCTTACCTGAAATGAAAAAAAAAGAAAATATTAGTATAAAATGGATAAGTATGAAAAATGAAGGAAAATTATTGAATGTAATTTTTTTATACAGTATGTGTTGGAAAGCATTGCTAATAGAGAATCAATGTTAAATATTATTTACTATAATAACTATACACAATGCTTAATAAAGAAATAAACATAGTGGGGGTACTCTGTAGTGTGAATGTTGTGTGTGCTGGCTGGCCTGTGTGATTACTGTTTTGTACTGCATTAACATGTAATGAGAGTGGGTTAAAAATGTTCATTGTTGTCTTCTTAAGCTTAGCAATACTTCTAACAATTGAAATTTGTTTTTGAATATCCCTTATTATTTGTATATGCAATGTTGGAAAATAAATGATAGTATTCTATTAACGGTATAACATAAAACAACAATCCACACAAATTAAACCCCAAAAAGAAAAAATAATAATTCCGACAAAAAAAAAATAAACAAGCGGTTCGAATATTCCTCCATTATTTGCTAAACAATATCCGCAGTTGATTTGTTCAAATATGGTTACCGAAAAAACGATTGAGAAAAATAGTTCATGATACAAGTTTTTATTCTTAATATCTTCTCGAAAACCAAATGGATTCGACACTAAACAATTGTAAATTTACAATCAATAGAGTTGCATCTTAATTTAAAAAAATTTAAATTATATCGCTTTAGTAACGCCACCGTATGGAGAAATGATAAAATATCCATGTTTACGAGAGAGACAAGAGACTATTAGACTATTTTGTTATGCCACATGATGATCTGAATATAGAAAATACAAGTGTATAGCATGATTCCAATTGGCTCTCAACCTCAACGGATATAATGACGTCACAACCAGTCACAAGTCTTTTTTTTTTATACAAAAATTTACCTATATTTTAAATAATTAATGAAATAATAAATTTGATGATTAAAAAAAATTATCAAACATACTTCAAATGAATTATTCTTTCATTAATATATGAATTTGTAGCGATAACAAATTAATACCAATCTTCTCTACTGTAATTTTTTTTCAAAAAAGAACGCAAATTTTGCTGTCGTTTATACATTTAACTTTAGCGACTATAAAAACTAATTAACGACTACACTTAAAAATCGGGGTATAAAAAATGGCATTTAAAATAAAAATCATCAAGGATATTATTTCCAGTACACATAACATACAACAATTTGCATATAATAAATTGATTTATTGGCATAATATAAAATGGTTTGTTGTATTGAATTGTTGTTATCGATTCACATATAAAATGTCCCATTTATTATACAATTTTATAATCAATTTAATACTATAAAACTATTTATTATTGATAGGAGGAGATCCAATGATTCGTATATAACAACATAATATATAATATATAAATATATATATATATAATACTCATACAATCCAAGTATTTATGAATGTAATTATCATAAATAATATTTATGTGTTATATTAAGCATGAAAATATAATTATTATGTACTTTAAAAATGTGAATTCGATTAGGTGAATCTAATTGAAAATTATACATTTAATTCGTTATATAAATATGTATGTACTATGGACCACAAAAGTTGATGTTATTTTTTAAAATTTTATATTTGTGCCTTATTAATTCGGTTTTTTTAAAAATGTTTCGGATAAAAATTGTTCATAAGAAATATAATAACAACTTTTAATAGAAAATATTTCTTGAAAACCAAATGAACAAGGTACAAATCAACTATAAAATTTTTAAAACTGACATCAACTTTTGTGGCTAACTGTACGTACCGATGAATGCTTTATTTATGTTATTTAACATCAAACATTTATATTTAAGGATGTACCAGAAGCTGCAAAAAGATTAAGGCTTGATTTCTTGTTTATATGTAGTTGAAGTGTATATATATAATTATTTAATGTTAAAGTTCGAGCTTTAATGCATTGCACCATGGAGAAACTCATATTTTTACACATATTTTGATAATTTTCACTTGGAAATAAGACGAAAAAAACTACATAATAGAAAATAGAAATATTAATAAAGAGATTGATCCAATAAAATTCCGGTATGACGGCGGTAGCTTAATTACCCGAAATCTCAAGTTTTTTTCTTAAATATATTTTTTGTTAGGCCCGGTATGACCGGCCTAAATTAAATTTTAATTTTAATTTACGACAAAATGTAATAAACATTATTGTGGCATTTACTATATAAGATTTTGAAGAGATTTATAAATGGACTATGCAAGTATACATCAGCGGTACATCCTTAATATAATCATACATACATGTGATTATATTGACAATCCTATGTCCAGTTGAAACTTTGTATACCTGTCAAATAACGGTTTAATAACATAAAAGCGCGAAAGATTTTATAGAAAAGTAATAAACAGAAAATTGCTACATTGTGAAAATTTATCTTAAATATATGATAAATTGCTAAATATATATATTTTAAATTGCTAAAACTATCGTAACAATTTTTGTTAAAGTTACAGATTTCCTGGATATTTGATTTTAAATATTTCAAAAAATGTCGCCGTCATTTTGAAATTACGAAATTTTTTGTAAAACATTTTTTGGATATGAGGTCTATGTTTTTTTTGGATTTGAATACAGTATGAATGAATATGGATTAACTATCCGAAACATATGTCATTGAAAAATAATTGTAATTTTTCTTTAAAATCTAATTAACTTAAATTATAAACCTATAAAATCGCACAAATTAAAACTCGAAAGAATAAACAAAATAATATCTTCAATGGTTTTTGAATTATTAATAAAAGAAAAACCATACAAAATGGCGGATTGCGACTAAATCGAGGCGAATTTGAAAAAAAAAAAACTGAATACATTTTGCTTATGTGTAGAATATGCTCCTGTATGTCACACATTTTTGTAACACCCTGTATATATACCGGGTATGAAAACAAGTTCAACCTATGTATATATATATATATATATATATACAGGTGAGTCAAAAGTCATGGAGTTTTTTGAAAGGGTGGATAGGGGATGAAATTCTAAGATGAAAAGTCCTTGGAAATTGTTTTCAATAATTATTGGAGTTAAAAATAATAATAAGAGGGTTACCGCAAATGGGTCCCTCGCATCTAGACAATTATGGAGTTAAAATAATAATTATTTTCAAATTTTAAAAATAAAAACTGAATAATTCAGTTAATCAGATTTTTCGGAATAAACAATAGTAAATTTTTTTCCCAAAATTATTCAAAACTACTATAAAAACTGCACCGAATTTGAAACGCAAAAGATTGACTCGGTCTACGGTAGAGGTGGGGAGAGCTAGCTCCCCTCACGTACCTCTGCTGCCGCTGCGTTCATTCCCCACCATTTCTTATTCCGTTAACGCGCTTCTCTAATTGGTTACTTTATTTCATTAATATCTAATTAATGGTGGGTAAGATGCAAACATGTCCAAGGACTTTTCATCTTAGAATTTCATCCCCTATCCATCCCTTTAAAAAACTCCATGATTTTTGACTCACCTATATATATTGAAGCTAAGGTTGATAATACGCCTAAGTTATAAATTGAAGTTTCACAATATAAAGTTCTCTATAAAAAATAAAGTTTAGTACATTTTCTGTTCAGTGTTATTAATTAACGTATCATTCTATTAAGGATGGTCTTATTCGAAACAATGGGGTAAAAAATTTTGCTACTAGCTATCAAACGCAAGTGTATAGACAATTCAATTTAACGCGTTATTTGAGGTAGTCTTTCACATGATATATGTATTGTAATTAAAACATTCATGTGCATGATTCCAACGACATTAACACACACCATTAAAAACTGTGACACGACAACATACGTAGAAAAATGTTACTAATCACAGCTCGTTATCAACATGACAAAAAAAAGATGACCACTATTTAAAACTAATTACACATGTAACCTAAATTAGTTTTTTATATGAGATATATATTTTGGAGAAAATAAATTTCACATTTATGGTTTCACCAAACAAAAAACAGAAAATGACGGTAAATGATGACATAATTTTTTTTACGGAAATGAAACAAAATAAAAACATTAAGATTAAAAAAAAAAACTATTTTTTTAAAGAAATTTATATCTATTTACAAAAATATATATTAAAAAAAAAAAAAAAGATGAAAAAATTCACAGTGATTTGTAAAATGAATTTTCGGTGATCAATCATTGGTATATCGGTTAGATGTTACTTTCATGTGTTGTAAGATGTTCACATAAGTGGAATAGACAATATATTCAAAAAAAAAAAATAGATATAATGATCGTCAGATAATGTTTAACTAAAAATTTCATTAGATCTCTAATGTCAAATATATGATCGATATATGCCACAGATTTTGCACAGTTGAGTCTAAGACAAATTCTAAAGGGAAAAGAGTGTACGAATGTCTCCAATATCTTCAAATATGAATAGTATACGGTAAAGTATCGTTGTTTCGTCATGGATTCTCCAAGAACAATCATTTTTAAGTGGAGATGATTTTCGATTTCTTGAAATATGAGTGACAGGATGGTAAAATATCGTTTTTTTCTTCAAATCATTCCATACTTTCACAACCAATTACCAAAAAAATGAAATATAACATTAACAATTGATATTTAATATTATTAAATTATGTTAACAACATTATTTGGGATAATCTTCATAGTTTACGAAATATTGGGATCAACGATTTTTGTCAACCTTACCACACAACATATAGTGTCTATATGTTGTCTTTGTGCTTCAAAGAGCTTTCATTTGACTCTTGAAAAAATTTTATTTTATTTTGAAATGCCAAAACTAAATTCTTAGATAAAAAATTTGAATTTTAAACATCATTTCCGTACTTGGAGAACTAACTGCATATTATAACTATGTCAAGTTTTCATTGTGAAATAAACTTTGAGAACGCCGTATCTGACAGAAAAACAGGCAGTCAGACACAGAGGTGAATTAATTAGTGTTCTGTTTTGCAAATTTTGACACGGAAGACTAAATAAGCTCAAATTATTGGAAAAAATTAAGGATATTGTGACCAAGAGCATGAAATGTATTCGATTCTATTGGCGTAGTGCAATATGCCCCATGGTTACCATATATAACCACCAACAAACTAATAAATTGTTTATTGAATATCGGGACTAAAATAAATATTAATTTAAAGTCTACAAATTCTTATTATCTTAATCTTTACCTCGGATGAGGTTTCAGATCGAATATACCAGGATGTCTTGGCATAATCCGACAAATTGCCGCCCAACTTGAGTGTATATTCCTACAAGCGCTTAACCATAAAAATAATGTTCATTTGTGACACCTTCTAAATCGATGCGATTCATATTATAGAAATTATTTGCCACATTAAATGTTATCTAATTATTAAGGTCGTATGAGTCTTTGTAATCCAATCTCTCACTTAATAAATTCGTATTGTTTAAAATAATTTCACACAAAATTTCATATTTAATAGATATTCTTTGTTAATTGAATTAGTAGATATTATTTGATACTATTTAGTTACTAATTACTGTTACTAATTATCGAACATTCTTTAATTATTAGTGCCAAATAAAATATAATAACAGATATTATTCTTGTGAATTTTAAATGTTTGTTTTTTCTCTTGTATTTAAGTATTATACATGTTTTATAAACATAAGAACTAATAAGAATTTATCAATACAAAAAGAATTCTTGTTAATTTCATAAGATGGTGGTAAAAAATATACAAAACAAAAGAAATACCTGAGTTAATTTGTAATGGTTTGAATAAAAAACAAAACAAACCAAAAAATTATATTTTTTCATTTTTATATTTTTTAACGAGAGATTTTTCATTTTTTGTTATACATGAGTATGAAATTCTATTCAAATCATGTTTATTTTTTTATTTATTATTTTTATTTTTTACCTGTTTCAAAGAAAATGTTAAATCATGTGTCTGAAGTTGGATAATTAAAAATTTAATACTACGGAAAGCACGTTGAACAAGTGAAAATAACAGCTAACTGAGTTCATTGCTTAAATATCCGGTATATACTGAATTTCTTACAAAAGTTGTTTATTTTAATAAAAGGAACATTTTTTGTCTTTAAATTTTTATTCTATCTCTTACGGTTTCAAAAATAGGCAGTTTTACCCATTTTGCCCGAACATGGTCCTATTTTGCCCATTCACAAAATTGACCTTACTTTTTAGCATTAGAATTTTTGTCTAGAACAAAGTTGTTATTTTTTATATGTAAGCATAGAACGTATACTTATAATATAATTAGATATATACTACAAAGCTCTAAATTAGAGCGCATTTCTGGCTCATTAAAAATGTTTGATTATTTAACACTGTTAGACCTCAAATGAGAAAGCATACACATCTATGATGGAAATCGAACCCACTACCTTTGGCATTTTAGACCAACGCTCTGCCTCTGAGCTACTAGATGTTAAGGTAGTGTAATGCACATGATTTATCACTATCTTGATGTTAATGTATTATTATTATTTTTATTTACTATTTACGTATTTATAATTGAGTTTTTTTTTGTAAATTAGCGTCTATTTATCAATGGTTAGTATGGCTGCCTTTCGGTTATATTGTACCAACGCAAGTGACTAGCGTTTACTTAATTTGACATTTAAGTAATATGTCTGAGTATTGATAAAAATCGTTGACATGTAATGCTTTATTTGAAAAATCATACTCACCTAGAATGGGAATTTATAATTGATTTGTGCCTAACTGATTTGGTTTTCGAAAAAATTCTTCGAATAAAAGTTTTTCATTACAAGTATATTAACAATTTTTATTCGAAATTTTTTTTCGAAAACCGAATGACTAAACACAAGTCAACTACAAAATTTAAAAAAAAACGACATCTACTTTTGTGGCCAAGTGCACCTCCATGGAAAATTTCAACTTAGATGTCATAGTTTCAAAGATAATTTTGACCGCACATCGGACGGATATTATCAGCAGAGATTCAAGAAAATTATATGTATATAATTTTATATATATAATATTATTTTTGAGTACCTAATTTCTCATTGAAGACGTGTGCGTAATTGTTGTGTCAACTAAAAGCCCCTTTGTTTTGTAATAAATTTGAAAAAACAAACTGTGTTTTTTCTACAAAAATTAAAATATCCAAAATTTTGCAAAATCGTTATTAATTGGTTTTAAATTAGAGTAAAGATAGTTTTTCATTTAAATGTCTGAATTACACACAGGATTTTCGTGAGTAATTTTTGAAAATATATATATACGGGCTAAACAAACTATTTAGAATATAAGCCAATCAAGTTTATTTTCAAATTACTTATCTTATAAATGAATCATTTTATATATCTCTAATCAGTCTTTATATATCACTAATCAGTCAAAGAATCCAAGCAATATAAGTAAATTTCTTTGTGTATAATTATTGTGGTTGTTGATTCATAAACCACATAAATAAATAAACATAAGACCATGCTATAAAATAATGACATTTATTTATCATTTTATTACTAATACTAAATTAAGTGCATTATAATTATGTTTATCATTCTATGTCTATGTTATCGTTATATATAAAACGTTTTTTGAATGCGAATAACTTTTTAACTGTTTATTCCTTAACGGTGATTGAAAAAAACAGTCTCTTATAATTCCCTAAATAGGATGTATTCGAAAAATCAGCACTAGCTCTTTTCATTCCGAAGTTATTTCGGGGTCAAATATCGTCTAATATTTCGAGTAAGTAATAGTAATGTAAGCGCGAAGGCAAAAAAACCCTTAAACTCGGCCTGTCGCACTACTGTGCGCTAGATTTAAATTTTTTTTTTTTATTTTGTCTTCTTTTAAAGAAAAAATTACTGTATTGTCACCAGGTCTGACCTGTCCAGGTCAGAACGTCTGCAAAATTTCAGATTGTTCAGACATTCGGAATTGAAAATTCCATTACATTCACACATAAATAGATACACTTCCGTTCGTAAAAATTGAACCACCACTACGTCACATTCTAAGCGTATATTATTACTAAATATATGTATATTACAAACAATAATACTTGGAATATTCCAACTAGTTCATTTTTTATGAACGGGAGTGTACTTACAGGTTAAACTAATACAAGCGTGTTAATAATAAAAACAATTAGTTTCTTTTTCTTTTTAAATATCTTTATTTCATGATTAGATAAGCGTATTCTTATTATAAGGTCGATGTATTTTAATCACACAGGAAATGTGATTTTTATAATTCAAAAGATTTTTTAACACGCTTTTATTAGTTTGACTTGTAAATTGCAGCAAATCTCGAAATTCCATTTTCGTTCACTTTTAATTACGATACCCATTTAAAAGTATTCAACCATACTCGTATGCAATTCTGACGACAATACAATAATTTGGTGTCATCTAGATCACGAGCCCCCAATCTTTTTGAACCTAGACGCACACCCCAGAATATCAGTCGGGGACGGCATCATCTATTCTTTCAAAGTTTGACATAGTAAATAAAACACATCATAAAAATAAATTGCACATAATTTTGCAGATAATATTCGTATTCCGACATTTTTGATTCTCATATACTTGGGAATTTTCTGTGCAAGTCAATGCCAACCATATTTAAACAAAATTCACATATTTTTTAATGGAATTTTTGTCAAGTATATATACCAATTGTTAAAATGGTTTCCTTTGGTTATATTATACCAACGCAAGAGTGACTAACGTTTACTTAATTTGACATTTAATTATTGTCTGAACATTTCGACATCAAATAGTTGACATGAAAAACCATACACAAAAGGATGGGAATCGAACCCACGACCTCTCGCATTCTAGACTAATGCTCTCTGAGTTATCAGATATTATGGTAGTGGAATTAATATGATTTCTCACTATCGTTATGTCAATGTTAATTTACTATTAACATATTTTTAAGTGTAAAGATTATTAAAATAATCAAAGAGAACTCTAGGTTTTTTGGTCTAGGAAATTTGGGAGAACCGAATCGTGTATAGCTGCGCACGTTATTGAGAACAACCACAAAATTGACAAATCGAATTTAAAACTACTGAAATCGGTACAAAACCCTACAGAATTAGATGCATACGAAAGTATCTACATACACAAATAAAGAAAACAGATAATGAATATAGACAATGGTCCAATTCCAAATTCTGATTTAATAAAATTAAACCATATTGAAAAATTAATACCTGAATACCAAGGTTAGCTTCGATCAACACCCCCACCTTATTGACAATTACAACACCGCATGGTCAGAAAAGGATACCGCCAATAAATGGGTTGGTCTTAATACAACCTCAGTCAGATCATATAAAAGACAAAACGTTTTTAATATTATTGTGAGACACGCACCAAATTAGCAACGAGCAACATATCTCTGACTCCATATCCCAGAAATAGTTACGATTAGCTAATTCATGCTGATGATGACTATCTTGTAGTCAAGATACGTATTTATAAAAAATAATTGTTCTAGGAATTGGGGCAAAATTTGAAATTCAACATTTTTTGAAGTGTTTTTGTAAGCTAGCGTCTATTTATTATCCATTGTTAGTATGGTTACCTTTCGGTTATATTAAAATTCACATATCGTTTTATGGAAAACTAATTGTGGTCGAACAGCGCTGGACACAGCGTTAGACAGACGTGGGCATAGGATTGTATCTTCTATTAGAAATTTTCAACACAAAGCGCTGCACGCTTTTATAATCTTTAGGAAAGTATCAATTTGAGTTCTAAATTTTCGATATTAGTCTTCGAAATTAAACAAACAATTGAAGTTTAAACTAAGAGTAGTTTCGCATACTTATTATGAATACTTGTAAGTTGAGTCTGGAAGACTCAAATGGACAACTCATCTCTATTATATCCTTATAGCCACGAAGTTTTAAATTCATCCACTTCTTGTACGCCTGTGAATATACGTCATTGCAATAATCAACGTTGCATTATCAACGTTGAATATAAGCAATATATTTTTAAAGATAAATATTTACAAACGATAATAAATAAAAGCAAACATTTCATTTCTTATCCAAGTATTTTAATCTAAAATTAAAATACTTATATGCATTTTTTGATTAATTTTATATTTTATTGATTTGATAATATAAAATTCAACATATACAAACGATAATTTTGATGACTAATCATTGTTTAATTATAATATTATGACTCATTTATAACTATTTAAATGTTTTTAAATGTCGATCAATTTATGCTTTACATTATATAAATATTGCCTGCTTGAAATACCTAGTTTGACTTTCACACTTGTAAATAAAACCTCATTTTGAAAACAGTTTTTTCTTAACTCACTCTCCCATTCCATAATATTAACCATGAATTATGTTAAAAATGGAAACGGGAGTATATTGGCTAATCAGCTAAATCTTACATTATTGATTCATCAGTTGAGAATATAGTAATGCAAATAAAGGCCCGCATACACGATCAAACCGTTTGCGCAACAGCGTATTTGTCCAACACCATGTTTGCGTAATAAACGACCCCATACACGATCAAATGCAACAGCGTATTTGTGCAACATCATGTGTGCTCAAACATTGGTGCGTACACCTTCCAACACCTAGTGTAAACTTTATTTCATTTTGTGATGTTTTTGAGACAAAATGTCTGACGAATTTTGTGCGGCCATTGTTATTGTTATTGGTGGAGAGAAAAAACAGAGGTTCTGGGAGAACTCAAGAATGTGGATGAAGATGAGCGTATGCACTCCTCACCGCTTGGTTTCAGAGCTTAGATTAAACATTGAATTGCCCCGATAAGTTCGGTGAGCTGTTTTAATAATAGAAATAGATGAATAATATTGACAGAATGAATGATTTACTAAAAATTGTTATGCCCGTTCGAACCGCTTGTCAAGCATTTTACGCAATAATAGACCTCCATACACGGTCAAACAATTTGCGCAAATCTCAATTTGTTTTATGGTTTTTGATCAAACATAACCATACACGTTCAAGTTGGTTGTCAAGCGCGGATCCGGACCGATTTCTTCCCAACCGTTGTCCAACAACTCAATCCTAGACATATAAATTTTTGGCGCAAACAAGTTGTTGCAAAAATTTGAAACAAAACTGATTCGTTTCAAGCCATTGTGCAACAACACAATCCATGCTCTACACCAATAAATTATTTGTGCAAAGGCGCATAAGCTTGATCGTGTAGGGTGGTCTTGATGATAACAATATTAGTTTTTCATAATACAATGGGTGATTTGAGTAACTCCAGAGACGCTGTACTAGTGGCAGAATTTATAAACAATCAAATGGCTAAATAATTACAATTGTTGTAATTGTTGTGTAAGTTTCACCCAATTTCTAACTGTATTAGAATTTAAATCACAAAATAAAAAAAATTATAAAAGCGCTTTGTGTTGCTTTGTCGCTTTTTATGATGTCAATTTGTAAGTTTAGAAACGGGAATTCATATCAGCTATAAATAAATTATCTATTTATTTAGTAAAAATTAAAAAATCGTACCAAATTATAAATTACCTCTCAATTCAATACAATAATTGTCTTGTCGTCTTATAAACTCAAATCTAATAATTCTGACATCTGTAAAGTAATTTGATTTTTTGTAATTAATGTTTCAATACAACCAAATCATGCGTATACAAATCTTTCTATAGGAACACACTCGAGAAAGTGTACTATTAAATTAAATTTTAAAACAATGACCAATAACTTTCATTAATTACCAATAAACAATGATTTTGGTGAACAATTAAAAAAGATATATAAAACAGTTATTATTATTATTATTATTAAATATGTTTTTATTGTGTAGGTGAAAAGATTTATAAGAAATACTTTATAAATAATTAATTTCTTTTAGAGAAATACAATATACCGCGCACTGTTGTGCTGTCAAGACAATTTCACATCGATTTCAATTATATAATAGCAATAATAATAAAAAGCGATAAATAATACAGAAAGAAAAAAAAAACTTTTATTTATTTTAACGTATTAAATAAAAAGTGGAAATAAATAAAATAATTTTAAGAGCACTTTTAAAGTTTACTTAATGTAAGTTATATGATAATCATAGTATTATGCTGCAACTCTTATACACAGTATTGACACTAGATAGATAGACAGATAGATATATCTTGGGGTATAAAAAGTACTGCACTTCGACCTTATAGCCCATTGTGCTCCCCTTGATACTAGTCTGACGAGATTCGCTTCTCCCATATCTAAGCAATAGCCAGAAACTTGCTTATCAGGTCTTCCTGAAGGTTTATATATTCGGGTTGAGATGCACCGAATATCTTATATCTGCTGTAACCGCGAGATTCGCCGTTAAAGATAATGAGGCTGGATGTCTCCTCCTTCTCATTATGGAGTCCCATTGTGTGTATCCGGTAACCTTCCGCAGTTGTTTCCTGTTCAGGTTCAGTGCATAGAGAGAAAGTCTCTTGGATGCATTCCGAAGCATTATTTTCCCGAGCTTTTGCTGCAGAATGTTTTCCACTATATTATTACAATTAGACTATATTACTTGACACCATAGAACAATAAAAATGATATGTGATTACAAGAGATGTCAATGAAACTGTCAACACTTCGAACCTTATAGACGGTTGTCGTATTAATCATTCACGTGATTTTTATGCAATAAGAATTTACGTGTATAACTACACACATAAAATGTCCGAAAGAACGTAACCGAAAGGGCGTTTTCAAACTGGCCGACACGACACCAGTACGACAATGACAACGATGTCGGTGGACGCGTAATCTTATGTATATAAATTGGAATGTTTTCCCATTCGCCGACATGCCGGCATCGTGTCGTTACCGATGACGTTGTGTCGGCGGCCGGGCGTCATTTCACTCGTGTCTTCGACGGCTATTTAGCATTTTAATTAGTGATTTTATTAATTTTATTATATAATGCAATCAAATGTATTTTTGCTCATACGAACATAAATTGTGGTGACAGTTTCACAATTAGCAACGAATAATATATTCGGAGACAATATAAAAGTAATTTTGATAAGAGTGATGTTAACAAGAGTAAATTTAATAAAAGTCATTTTAACAAGAGTAATTTCAATACAATTTATTTTGTTTAATTTTTTTATATTTTTGTCTATTGATTTCTATTTTCTATCTATTTCTAATTTTCAAAGAGTAAATTACGACTTGCTAATTTATACTGATGATGGCTACTTTGTAGTCGAAATACATATTTATAATACAAAAACTGATCTAGGTATTGGAGCGAATTTGAAATTTTTAATCAATACTTCTTAAACTAGTATAGTTTAATTTAGAAGTGGTAAGTAGAAATTTACCATTGTAGTAAAGTTTGTCATTTAACTCCCGACTATTAATTGTTAGTTAAATACTAATATGAAAAAATTAACTCGTCAACCAGGAATCGAACCTCGGGTGTCTGGATATCTAGTTCAGTATGCTTCCGCTACACCAAAGACGACTGTGACGTAATAGCCAACTTTTTCATATCATTCTTATTTTTATTTATTTAGACAGTATTACTTCTGTCATTGGTGTAGCGGAAGCATACTGGACTAGATATCCAGAGGCCCGAGGTTCGATTCCTGGTAGACGAGTTAATTATTTCATATTAGTATTTAATTAAAAATTCAATGACAATGAAATTTGTCTAAATAGTATACGCTATAGTCTTCTACAGTTTGTCATACGTAACCGAAAGGAATTTGGACAAACATCGTATGTTGACGCTTAGGTATACACAAATAAATAAATATTATTAATTGTTAGTGTTAAGGTAGGCTTGCGAACATACAGAAACAGAACAATGAAACACTTCTTGTAATAGAAGGCTTCACTGATTAAAAACGGTAATTAGAAAAACGCTTGATTTTTATTGATTGGGTTGAGTTAACAAATCAACCCAAGGCGATTTTATTGGGTTGATTTAACAAATTCTGGAGTAATATAATATATATTTCAGGATGTCCTTTTGAAAAATGACTTTTTTGACATTTAAATTGCTTTTACTAAATCAATTTTTCTTTACTTTCAAGTCTTGATTAGTAAATCGAATCTATTGAAATTGGGGGTCACCCTGTATTGTCATTACTATATAAAATGTTCATCTTTTTCTAAATACTATGATCTCAAATGTGATATATATTTATTGTAATGAGTGGAATATCATCAATCATTTAAAGAGAAAGTGAGGTAACTAAATACTTTGTATAAGCATTAAATATTATTACCTATATATAGTGTATTGTAATTGTGTGAGACAACGACAAACTAACATAAACGACATTGCGATGGATGGTACAATCATATGGGCACAAGCAAAGCAATACTTAACCATCGCGGTCACGATTTATTACTTTTAAAAAGATCCATGAATGTAAAACTATATGTGTTGTATCTTTGGTAATCAAACTATTAGTTTTGTTCTATTACAGAACTTCTGTACGATGTTATTTTATAAAACTTATTAAGGTTATTCGATTACTAACACATATGAACATAAAAATCTTGTGCGATGATACTCTTATGAAATAGTCTTCACTTAATTTATTTTATTCATTTTTTTAAATTTTATACTGCACTTTTAACAACATAGATCATACTCAACCTCGCACCGTTTTAAAGATAGGTTGCTTATAACAGAGATGCATGGAACAAAAAATTTATACGTGTGATTATTTGAAAAGTTACCACTTCAATATTTCTCTTCGAATTCTCATTACCAAGCTGTAGACTCATATATAGTACTTATCTTAGTTTTTAACAAAGTGGGAAAACATTTTTGACCGTAGTTTTCCACCAAATTATTGAGTTTTATACTCATTCGACGCAGAACTTACTGTTTTAATTGGTTATACTATGCATTTTTCGATAGGATGCACTATCTAGTTATTTATAGACGCAAAACTAAAAAAAGTAAAAATTTCGAGGTTTTTTTAGCTGCCAAAAGTTATTCCGAAGTTGCCCGCGTTAGAGTTTTTGATTTTTACATGTTTATACCCATATATACACTCCCGTTCATAAAAATTGAACCAGTTAAATCATTCTAAGTGTTATTGTATGCAATATACATATATTTAGTAATATATTTTATAATATACGCTTAGAATGTGACTTACTGGTGGTTCAATTTTAATGAACGGGAGTTAACAAGTTAAAAAATAAAAATACTACACCACCTTTTGCATCATACCCCACTGTTTTTATCCTCTACTGACTGGCGTAACGAGGTATACAAACTAGCGCTTAACCTTTGTAGGTACGTCATGTTGACATATCTATTCTTATATCAATATGAATTGGGAACTCTAGCATTTGGATATGCTCGTTGGTAGGCCAATAAACTAGAGTTAGTAGGCAGATATTGGCAGCCTCAACCCCCCTGACATACACTACCGCCTACAAGTTGCAATCTAGAGATCAACTTAGTAACTTCTGCTAGTAGCTTGAAAGCATTTATTTTCATAATAAAAAAAATTACAAAAGTTAAAAATATGTACAAAATAGAGAATAATCGAACAAAGTGTAGTATAATTAAAAATATATACAATAGAAACATGTTAAAATAGTTAAAAGAAAATAAATAATCAAATACTACACATTTAAGAACAATGGTTAAAAGAAAACAAGATAAACAGTTAAAAGAGAACATAGTGCCAATATCACATAATTTTTTATCACTTAAATTCACTGTTAGCAGGGAATAAGGAGTTGGATAGCTCAGATGTGCGGGCCATCAGGTGTGCTTGGTTCCCGAGGCTGCTCATGATACTGCCGCTGTTCGGTTAAATCTTCAATGTAGATGTCACAAGATGTTAAACTGCCAGAGATCCCAATTCTGGGCATCGAATATAAAATAAAAGTTATGTAACCTCTATATGTCATCCTACGTTGTGGACTGTAGCTACAATCGATTTGTGCCGAATCCATTTGATTTTCAAATAAAAGTAGGAATTACATTCGACCGAGATCAACTGTGAAATTTTGAAAAAATAACGTATTTTTGGAGTCGGTACTTAGTATCTTAATTAATTTTAAAAAAACTTCAAACAATTTTTTCTCATTTTATTAATTTAAGACAGTTTCGATTTTGTGAATTGAGAATGAATGAAATTAAATGTATTAGCAGAATCAAAATATAATATTTTCTGTCAATTTGACATGTTTATCGATCGGTTAAGTTCCACTATCTTTAAATCTTTAAGTTGCAACCTGTACTGTCTACATGAGTGAAACAAGATAAAATACCATCCAATATAATTCAATATTGTTTAAGACTATATCTATAAATTCACAAGTCCACACCTTTATCAATTAATAATAATTGTAATATTGTGTTATAGTTAGTTATATGTAAGTTGTGCAGCTCTCTAGAGCTAAGCTAAGCATTCCCACACGTGATACCATGATACACACACACACAACACAACACTATTTTAAACACACATTAAATCTACCTTTATAATATGATAATGTGACACATGTCATTTATGTAACATATATTATAATGCCTCCTAAATGTGTGTGTAACCAACCCTGATTATAATAAACCAAACAGCCATACATGTCAAATATTATGGTAAACAATATGTACCATAGAACAGAAAGTTTATTTAATACTAGAGGTGGATTTAATGCGTAATTCAAATGTGTTCATAGTAAAATTATATTTAAAAGAAGTCGATTAAATAAATAATAGTTTAAAAAAACTAAAAAGACACGCTTTTATAGAAAATCCAACTAAAAAATAGAAAATAAAATTTAATAACTTTGGATTAAGAAAAGTGTAAATAAGAAACAAATGTATATTAATGGAAAAAAGCGTGGGGTGCATAGTGTCAATAGTTATTCCATTAATATACATTTGTTTCATATTTACACTTTTCTTAATCCAAATTTATTAAATTTTTATTTTCTATTTTTTAGTTTGATTTTCTATAAAAGCGTGTCTTTTTAGTTTTTTAAACTATTATTTAATTTTCATTTTTTAGTTGAAGTTCGCGCACTAGCTCTATCTCTCTTACTCTCATGCAAACGATGCGGAAAGAAATTGATGAATCCTGGCGAATCTAATCAGGATAATCGGATATTTAAATCGAATTATTGCATTGTCATCGGTCTTTGACAGGTGTGCAAAATTTGAATTAAATCTGATCGATCAAAGTAGGAGAAAATCGAGCCCAAAAGGGTCAGTTACATACATACATACATAAATACATACAGGTGAAACTAATAAAAAGCGTATAAAAAGAAAACATTTCAAAGAAAACTAATATTTTAATAAAAAATTATTTAAATTATACTAAAACATTATTTGTTATCAAATGCTTCGTGTGAAAAATAATACACATCTAGGATGTGAATCGAACCCACGACCTCTGGCAGTCTAGACCAACACTATGCCTCTGAGCTATCAGATGCTATGGATGTGGAATGCATATAATTCTCAATATCTTGATGCCGGTGTCTTATTAATTTTTGTGTATTTACTATTTACATACTTTAATTGTTTATTTTTTTTGTAAACTCGCGTCTATCAATTGTTAGTATGGCTGCCTTTCGATTATATTATACCACCTACTACAAACCTGCAGCCGCATATCCTACCAATTCCGAGTCTAAAAATTCCTTCCACTCCACTCACATCCTTAAGCATCACAACGGACCTTATGGTCGAAGTGTAGCCTGTCCAGGGCAGCCTCTATAATCTATCTATCTCTTCCCACCCTAACTTTTATTTCGCAAACGGTATAAGATAGAAGACCAACTTTAAACTGCAAACTGCTTTAGTTGTTTCATATAAAAATACTAATAGACTAGTAAAAATGTGCCTTTTTCGAATTCCACTTCGTCTTCTCAGAAAATTATGACCAAGGTGTCATTCGATGCGTAATTGCATCTAGAAAGTTTTTGAAAAAGTTGAAGTCCCGTGTAAAAAAATTGCAAAAGTTTATAAACAATTTAGTAAAAAAGAAAGGGGGGTTTCGTTTTTTGCAAATATCCAAAAACTATTGTAAATATCGGAAATCAAAAAAATAGCTCTTAAAGAGCAGGAAATTTCCTAAAAAAGTCTGAACTCCCGAAACTGTACCACTAATATTTATAATTTTAATTGAGAGATGAAAATAGGTCTTGAAAACAAGTGATAGGTCTTGAACAAACGGCTCAGCTTGATTCAGTACTGGATACTTCAACAAACAATAATCCGTCGGAAAAAAATGTTTACCCCAATTTTTCCATTAACTATGCTTTTGTTAATTAAAAAATTTTTCCAATCTGGATAACCCCGATAATTTTTAAAATAAAAGTCTGGAATTTTGTTTACTTCTGGGAGCTATTCTTTGAAGGATTTAAAAGACACCCGTTGGAAAATTAAAAAAAATTTTTATTTTCTATTTTTTTATTAACCCAACATTTTCCGGTGATTATGGTTGAATAAACGAAAACATTATACGATCCTAAATTTGGTGTCCTAGGTCTTTAAATGAGTATTATCAAAGTATAATTCAGAATGTTTACATTCAACTATAAATATTTGAGAAACTTTCTGTCTGTATATCTTAAAATTATATATACATATCACGCATCTAAGTTATGTATGACTATATGCATGACTGTCTGTTGTTAGCATTAAATGAATATAATTATTAATTGTATGATTATTACATTCAATATATTGTAATATTATCTCGCTTATATTGTCCATTAATTTCCGGAATATTTGCAATAAGGTATTTGCATCGAATATTAGTTAACTTTTGTAATCACCCTTACGTTAATAAATCAATTTACAGCTGGTGAAAATGACGCTTATCAAATTGAATATCATACAACTGATGAAGACTGCATACAAAATTTCGTCGACTTCGTTCAAAATCGATTAAAATACAATGGAAACGAAAATTATGATAATTACTAACTAAAACCCTAAGTAATGAGTATGAAATGAAATTGGATTAGTATAATTTTATTTGTTAACATAATCTGTCTGGGAGTTTTTATATCCGGCATATAATATATATCAGAGTATATTAAGTTTAGTCCCGGCATTGTAACGGTTGAAAATACTGATCGCAGAAAAAAAAATGTTGGTATAGGCGTTCATAAAATGGACCTAATTAGTCCTTATTTAGCTGTTCACATTTAAGTAAGCTAAAAATTAAGGTCAAGTTCATGAATGGACAAAGTCGGACCATGTTTGGGCAAATGTGCATATCTTTGAAACCGTAAGAGATAGAACAAAAATTTAAATACAAAAAATGTTATTTTTTTAAAATAAACAACTTTTGATTGAAACTTTTTTTCATAAATTCTTTATATACCGGGTATTTAAGCAATTAAAACGGTTAGTTGTTATTTTCAGTTAGTTGCTATTTTCAATTTTATTAATTTTTGTATACCAAAATTTTAAGAAAAATTTGGAATTAATAAAATGACTGTTAATATAATCATAATAGTTAATTTGCTATAATTTTTAATAATATCCCTTTAATTAACAACGATGGACTTAGTTTCCCAACAAATTATATCGGTCGAAATTTGAACCAGAACATCTAGTTCGAATATAATTTGTCCAAAGCTCCTTTGGAGGGGCAGTTATGTTTAAGAAATTTTTTCGTCTTGTTTTCTTTGGACTTCAGAAACTAGACTTTTCTTATCTATGTTCACATGAAGACTTACTTGAAGATCGACACTGAATCAAAATTTTCCACGCAAAAACGACTATAACAAATAATCCAAAAATTAAATGCTGCTAAAATTTTGGATTTTTCCAAAGCCTTAGTATTCATTTTGGAGCATTATGGTAGTAAGCAGATTTGTACATTAACAGTACGTAACAAAATTATTTTATTATCAACTATACGTTATTCGATAGTGAATATCGGGCAAATCGAAAGTCACTAAAAACTTCACACGTACGTTTAGAGTTAAAAAAATTCTAAATTTCCTAATTGGGGTCGACCATATATTAAGTCACACCATTTTCACAATATGTGACCCACTACCAACCAAAAACATGGGCATTTCTTTAGATTCAGTTTGCTTCAATTTTATTGAAAACGAGTGTACATTTCCTAACGAAAATACAATGTGTTTCGACTAGTTGACATAATAGAAACGCATAATTATGACAATTAGCCTAGCAAACCATATACTGAATAATAGGAAATCGGTTATTGACATGAAATGTATCAAATTTTCAATCAATTATGAAATTGTAAATATAATTTCAATTGTAATAATTAATTAGAAATCACAAATAATCGTTGTATAATCAAATAAACAAGTTGTATGTGTGTCTACATTTTGATGACATCCTTCTTGTTCACTTAAACCAATATGTAATTTTTTTTATCCGGTGAAAATAGAAAATAAAAGTTTTTTTTTCTGTACGATTATAATTTAATATCTATTTTTTTTATTTTCCGGTTTTAATTTTAAAATAAAAAAAATAAAACAGTATTATTAAGGTAACTTACTAATAGATTATTTGTATCATATCATCAAAGAGAGAATTGAAAGTAGTTGACTTATTTAGAAAAAAATAATGCTAATTTAGTTTTTTTATTTTTTATTCTACTAAATTTATTCAATACAACTTGTTTATTTAAATCAAAAAAGTAATTGATTTATTGATTGTGCTGTCAATCAATTGTAAATATTTTTATTAGCATTCAAGAATTCATTTGAATATTGTTGATGATTTTATAAGGGAAATTGGTATTTATTTATGATTTTTATTGACTTTTCATGTAAATCGACATAGTTATGAAAGTAAAATTAATAATTATAGCAAATTATTAACCTTGAAACAATAAAAGTTGGAAATCATTTTTGAAACAATGCAGACATATCCTTAAGGGGCATATATATTGATTGTATTTGACTTTTTATCCTAGAAAACATAACCAAAACTGACTTACGTGGTCTGCCGACGTCGGCGAGGCATGTACGTCA
The DNA here is from genome assembly GCA_963920215.1 of Nineta flava. Taxonomy (NCBI): domain Eukaryota; kingdom Metazoa; phylum Arthropoda; class Insecta; order Neuroptera; family Chrysopidae; genus Nineta; species Nineta flava. Next base: position 54,273,623 of record OY986041.1, read on the forward strand.
ACAGTAAACCCTCACGAACTCACGAACAGGACGTATCGTTCATGCGCAGGGTGTATTTGTGTACAAACCCTATTTTGCGTTTATCGGATTTTGTTACTGTTAAAAATGACTGAAAAATCAGATCAACGAATTTGCATAAAATTTTGCTCCAACTCGAAAAAACTAGTTCGGAAGCCATTCAAATGATGCAGAAGGCCTTTGGGGATGAATGTATGGGCAAAACACAAATAAGAGAGTGGTATAATCGTCTCAAAAATGGCCGCACATCTGTTGATAATGATCCTCGTTCAGGTCGACATTCGACGACAACAACACCGGATAATATCGAGTGCGTGCGACTTGCGATTGAAGAAGATCGACGTTTGACTGTATGCGAATTAGAAGATGTTCTTGGAATACCAAAAACTACAATTTGGGAAATTTTAACCAAAATTTAGAAAGTGGAAGCGGTGGGAAATCTCATCGAATCTTGTGTAGCAGTTTTTAACTAAATACATCGCACTGCTTCGACAACCTCCGTACAGTCCCAACAGAGCCCTATGTGACTTTTGGTTGTTCCCGAATTTGAAAAAACCACTCAAAGGGCACCGGTTCGACGACAAAAAGACGGTTATAGATAATGCGACAAAAGTAGTAAGACTTTTTATAAATTTACTCCCGTTAATAAAAATTGAACCACCAGTTAGTTACATTCTAAGCGTATATATTACTAAATATATGTGTATTACAGACAATAACACTAAAAATGTTTCAACTGGTTCAATTTTTATGAACGGGAGTGTACAACAGTTGATCAAAAATTATTTTCGAACATTGAATGGATTCGGAACAATTCGATCGTAAACATTTAAATGAAAATAATAATGATTAGAGAAATTATTATCAAACTAAAAAGTATATGTAGGTGACATTTTTTATTTGAAAAATTTACAAATTTTGTTACAATCGTTGTTTTAATTTTAAATACTTAACAAAAAAATTAGATCAAATTATGAGTTTTTTTAATAAACATAATTACAGGTATACATATGTATATTTAGATGCTATACAGGTTTTTGAGGTTCCGTAGCAACACTCTTATAATTTCACCATTTCCATCTGTATGTTATAGACGTTTTACTCGCAGACTATTAGTGCTCTAAACCTGAAAGTAGCATAGCTATATATATATATATATATATATATATATATATATATATATATATATATATATATATATATATATATATATATATATATATATTTATAATTCCTTGAATGAAATAAATATCTCCTTTTTAGCATTATACCTCCTGTACATAGGAAGTTGGGGGAAATTTTTTTTACTCGCATACCCCATCGTACAGCGGATCGTTGAATAAGTATTAGGGGCATGCCTTGAACACTTTTTCGATATAGAGATTTCTTTAACGAAATATTAAACTTTAAAGTGTTCATTTTATGTTAGAGTTACGTGTCCCACCCTTTAGGCCCCTTTAGGACCCTATAGGCGTTATGTCTGCGCAGTATGTCTACTTGGAAACTGGTAGGTTATGGGTTCGAATCCCGACATCGGTAGTTTGTCAACTATTAGGGGAAGAAAAAAGGGGACGGTTAATTGACTAAACTGTCGGCGTATGGACAAGAACGAAGTAACCTGTTATGCTTGAGAAGGTTTTCTGCAATTTCCTTCACGAACTCCAGATAAATATCGGCATAGTCCCTATCATAGTCGGCTGCAGCCGCATATCCTACCAATTCCTAGTCTATACCCAAAAATTCCTTCCACTTACATTATTGGGCATCACAATGGACCTTATGGTCGAAGTGTATCCCGTCCAGGGCCACATTCCACCCTTAAATGCTAGACAAACCGGCATTTTTAATGGTCATATATACACCGATATTGAAAGGAAAATTATCACAGCTATATAGCTCTAATAGTTTACGAGTTCGACCAAATTATACTATGAACTGTAGGTATATTTTAATACTAATTACGGAACCCTATACTACGAGTGGTCCAACTGGTCGGTTTTTTCTCAATACAGAAATTTAATGGTAGAAATTAAATTTAGAAAAAAAATTATATAAATTCGATTCGGCCAACTGTAAATACAGATTTCAACATAACTTAATTTTGTTAAAAATTATCACATTTATAAAAAAAAAAAACACTTAACTTGGTGCTAATGTGGTGTGACTTCCGTTGAATAAAATTTTTGTTTTGAAATGAGTCAATTTTTTCCATAAATCTATATCGAAGTACCATCGCCACCAAAAACGGCATTCCTTTTTCAATATTTTAGTTTGTTAGTTTATGGCGAATTCATTCAGTTTTCGAAAACAATGTTTAAAACAAAAGTTGTTAGCATCTTTATACCGAACAAAATTTTGTAAAATAACACCAATTATGGACTCGATAATAAACATATGAAGGATACAACTGACGTGTTTTTAACTAAGGACCTACATTATACTGACAATAAATAATATTGAAGAAGAAACGCAAAGTATTAAATAATGGAAGTCATGTACGATGTATTATACACATGTACTTGTTTATATTTTAATGAATCATAAACATGCACTTTTTTTTATGTTCATATACTAAAAAATATATAAAAATTTGTCCGAATTTCATTTAATTGAAGTTCAAGAAACGGTTTTGTGCACAACTTATTATTTAAATAAATAAATAAGTATTAAATATATTTTTAAAATCATTTAATTTGAATGAAAGGTTGCAATAGTAAATTTATTATTTAATTGGTAATTATTTAAATGTTATAGAAAGCAACACATTAATTGCATATGTCTTCGGGCTGATTTTCCTTGACTAATAATAATAATAGACCTTCTATATTTAAATAGTTTTAAAAAAAGTATAAACAAATACAAGTTTTATAATTAAGCTAGCCAGGCTATATATAACTACCAAAACCATTGGGTGCATAAAAAGTTTGTTTTATGTTATCTCGCACCGTTTTAAAGATTGGTTTTCAGTTGCTACGCGGACAAGGATGCATGGAACATAAATTTTTTAAGCCGATATAACTTGGCAAAGTTTTCTACCATACCACAAAAAAACAAAATTAGGTTCAGCCGTCTTAACGTAATGTAGGAACAAACTGATCGACAAATATTTAGAAAATCTACGTCAATTTCGAAAGGCTGAGACTTTGCCAAAAAAATTTGTCTAAATTAACAAAAAACCAATAACCAAACAGGTAAAAATTAATAACTCTCCTCTAAACAGAAATGTAAATATTATATCGAAAACGATAGAGCAAAAAAACATTTGTTCGAAATCGACTATATTTATAATAACTGTACCATCCATTTTTAGTATGTTTCCCTTGTGGTTATGTTATACTAACGGGGATGACTAGCATTAACTAAATTTGCCATTAAAGTAATATATCAGAACATTGTTATCTTTTTGACTTCAATACTTAACTCGTTCTGCTCGCAAGGGCCTTGGCACCGTGTCACAGAAAATAACATTGCATGAATTGTAAAAAAAGTTTGTGGGGGGTGTTTTTCCGATTTTCCGGGGGGTTGCAATGATAAAATTGAAGTTTTCCGATTTTTCCCGTCGGTTTCAAGGAATTTCGCGTCGATTGCCGCATCTTTCTAGCATGTCTAGAAGTGGGATAGGTTTTGTATAGATGAGTGTGTCAGCTTCACTTCTAACTTTATAGTATATTAGTTTAAAAAGCTTTCACATCTTAGAGGGGATCGATGTTTTATCATATTAAGTATTATACAGAAAAATTACCAATATTCAAATATCGTACATACTAGCTGAACCTGGCATGCTTTGCAACGCCTCGCGCTGACTAACATTTCGCTTTAATTTTATGAAAAAAAAATTCAAACAAAAATTGTTTCTTTTTAGAAAAGGAAAATTTTTGTTCTTGTACATTTTCTTCTATCTCGTATCATGTTCGAGAGAAAAATTATCGCCCCCCCCCCTTAGCAGCTTCCTATTAATGAAAGAAGTTTTCGAATCTATTAAACAGTTCCAGAGATCTCAGAGAACAAACAAATTTTACATAAAACATAACAACTTTGTAATCTTACCGTTTTCGTAATAATATTTACACTTCTGATCAGTGTGAGGTTCGATAGCGAGACCTGACAGGACCTAGTTTTATTAGCTGTATGCAATGTTGTGAAAAGTTCTCAACCTTGCAAAATGATGTAAGTTTTTGGCCTGATACTTAAAATAAGTAAAATAACTTAAAACTCTTTATTTCAATTTTATGCTGATTTTTATACCCTTATATATAATGTATACAAGGATGTATTAAGTAGTATACAAGGATATAGTAGTAGTCCCGAATTTGCAATATTAAATGTCCCGCAGAAAAAAATGTTTGTTATAGGTGTTCATAAAATGAACAAATTAGATCATTTCCACGTGTCTGTCTGCCCGTCTGTGGCTGTATGGTAACTTAACAACGAAAAGAGCAGCTAGTAAGATATAGAAAAAAAAATTTGAAGACAAAAAATGGTCATTAACTTATAATATGAAAGGTATACCCTCTTAAACTTGGCCTGCAGCACTATCATGCTATAGATACCGGGTATTTAAGCAATTAATTCAGTTGTTATCTTCACTTGTTAAAATGTTAAAATTAGTAAATAACAAAATATGTGTTTACCTTTATTCTTTTTACTTTTACTATAACGTAAAGTTGATGGTGTACGATAAATACCAGGTCGTGCAACATATGAAACAGCTCGTTTCTGTGATAACGCTGATTTTCGTCGACGTACAGGTCGTTTTTTAGGTACTGGTGACACACCTAATGGTACACATTCAATATCACTATAATCTAATAACACATCACTATCATCATCTTCTTCTGGTTCATAATTACTGGATGACGTTGATACGTTATCCGATGAACGCGATTCATCACAATCACTAAAACTTTCTGTTTGTTGGGTCTTGGACGACGTTGATGGTGGTTGAAAATCCGCAACAAAAAATTCACGTAAACTACACTTTTTACCATTCGAATAAAAATCACTTGTAATATTATCATCTTCTTTTAAAACTTTATCAGTTGTTGAAATTACGATAACATTCGATTGTGTATCGTTAATTTCGGAACGTTCCGATGAAAAATTATAAATTTCTTCATCTTTACTTAAACTGATATTATCAATTCGTGATTTTCGACCGGACATCGTTTCCGATGGAACATTATCATAGAAATCTCCCGAAATACTCTCATATAAACTAGAGTTTAAAGTTTCGTAATTAGGTTGTGGTTCTGGAATTTCTTCTTTACGATATTCACGAATTTCATGTACTGTCAACTTAAACGATTGCTTCTTTCGTATGGAAGTTTTACGTTTTTCTGGTGGTACAAATATCATAGGATCTAATTTTAAATTTTTTAAACATCGAGGTGGTCGATTTACAATCACTTGATATAAATCGGTACGTGGTGGAATCGCTTTCTTTTTAAACGATCGACCAGAATTACGATTTCCTTTTTTACTACGATTACTGGTTCGTTTATTAAAATCACTTTTACTTTCAATTACCATACTGGTTCGTTTAAAGTAACCATCACGACTAACCGATAATTTCGGTTTCGGTCGTTTACTACGAAAGAAACCACCTCGACTAGATGATGATGGTATGTTACTCGATGACGAATCCGTTAACTTTGGTATGGAAATTGAAAATGAAAACCCTGAATCCTTACTTGAAAACATATTCGAGGATGTTGTTTTAGTTTCACTGTTTTGTGTACTCGATGATAATGTTCGACTTACAGCACCTGAAGAACTATTCGTGGATGATTTCTTTGGGTAATGAGTTTGCAATCGATTTATTAATGGATCGTCACGTCGTTCTTTAAGTCCACTATCCAACGAATGATGTATTGTTGTTTCATTCGATTGAGATGATGCTCGTGGTAATTCTAAGCTTCGTGGAGACATCACCATAGGAGCATCCATCCAAATTCGACCTAGACTAACACTTAACGAACACATTTCATCATTACCCCCAGACGCTTCTGAAAATAGTGCCGAACTTGTTGAGGTTGTTGGTCGATTTCGTCGCCGGAATGTTGGTGATTTATTTAACTTCACCACTTCAATAGGATCGCCCCACGGGAAGAGTTCCACAGCAGAATCGTTACTCACTTTTCGAATTAGATTATTTTTATCGGAATCAAAATGTTGTTTATCACTTCCATTAGTTGTAACTGTTACAACCGAAGCTGGTTGTTGAGGCACCGATAAAGAAGTTAAATGTTCTTCCTCATCTGCTGCCGGTATATAAATAACAGTTCGTTCAGCACCTTTAATAGTGGAAACTTTCGGTTTATTTTCTGCGACCTTGACACCTTTTAGCCATTGCCCGTAGGGAACAATTTTAGGTTGCGGCTCCACAACCGAATGAATATCACTACTACTGCCATTAATTTTATTTGATGTGGTTGGTTCATTTTCTTCCGGTACTTCTTGTACAATACTCCTCACAATTGGTTTAACAATCGTTGTTATCTCATGAGGATCATCACATAGTGCCTCTAATTGTTTCTGATGATGCTTTTTCTTACCACCACGATCTAAGTAGTTCTTTCGTATTGATATTCGTTTAAACGAATCGCTACGTTTAAATGATGATTCTTTTTCTTTTTTCTTTCGTCCGCCACCCATAAGGCGACGAATATTTTCAAATGTTATCGGTTTCATATTGCTTGATGGTTTATTTTGGTCAAGTACCCATCATTATATTGGTTAGAATTTTTCGATTTTCCATAGTTATTTCTGTATATTGCAAGAAAAAAATATATAAAATTAATAACATGAAATGGAAAATTTATGATTTTCCTTGGAATGTTACGATTATTTACACTTTTAAAATATTTTAGAACTTTTGAAAACTTAATTAACAGATCTTTTCAATGAACATTGGTGATTTCGTGATAAATGTTTTCTAAAATAACTGTTCTTAAGAATATTCGCAGAATTACTCAGAATTTAAAATAGAATGATAAAACTTTTGAGAGTTTATTCAAAACTAGATCTCTATCTAACCTATAGTTTATATAGGTATAGTTTTCTTGATAGTTGTATAGATAAACATGTTAAGTATACAAATATATTAACTATGTTAACTATACAAAACTACAAACCGTTAACTATGCAATCTTGGGAATCCGTCTGGTATTTGTACAGATATCATAGCAAAATAAAGTTATAATTACACTTATTTCAGAATTTATCGTGTACAGAGTAACCGATAAAGTTTTAAATGTTACTATATGTTTAAATACATTTTAATCGATCACCAATTTGTTCTAAAGAAAACCAGAACGAACTTAAGACGAGCGCATGAAATGGCCGATATCAAAATTCCTACATGAAATGGCCGCTTTGCCAAATAATTGAAATTCAAATTATAATATTAATTTATTTTATTATTTTTATTACCTTTCAGCCATAAAATGAATAAAATATATCACTGATACTATTTGAATTTCAATTATTCGACAAATGTAACAATCAAACCTAGCTATCAATTCATTGGGCTTTTGGAATTAACGACCAACCAAAAGAATTAACCATAGACTGGCATTTTATACAGGACTATTGATATCCGATTGTACTTAAAAAAACAGCTGTTTTACACTACAAAAAATATTGCATAAGAGACTGTTCAATAATCTAACTGTTTTATTTTTTAATAAATTTCTATTGTTTTCTACTACACAATTTATTGTTCAATTCAGTGCAATTCAGCACAGTGAATTGCAATTCCTTTCAGTTTGACAAATATGTGATAGAGAAATTTAAGATAATAATCTTTAAAAAATGCATAACAAGATTTGGCGGCAATACAAGCTATTCAAATCCATTGCAGTCCAGAAACTTGGATTTAGGCTCTGAGTGACTATAAATGATAGCCACAAAGAATAAAAGAGTTCCATATTCACTTTCAATTTCCGGTGTATGTAGTGATTGGTCATGAATAATTATTTTGCATAAAATTTCAAATAAGACGTATTTAAAAAAATTGATAATAGTTATTTATTTATTTTCAATATTTCGTATACACAAACATTGCATAATAAATTATTACCAAAGCAAAGTACAGAGCTTTTACGAAAGTCCGATTCAAATAACATAGCTTACATATGTTTACTTTGTTATACAACGATTTATAATACGTGCATATACCGTCTGTTTTGAAAAGCTTTGCTAATAGAGAATCAATGTTAAATATTATTTACTATAGTAACTGCACAATGCTTCATAAAGAAATAAAAATAGTGGGGGTACTCTGTAGTCTGTAGTGTGTGTGTGCATACGTAATGAATAATAATATTTTAAATTAAGTGGGCATCACAAAATTCCTACTCTTAAATGACATCAATCAAACATCATACCACAAGCAGCCAGATCTTTGTAACTATGTGTATGTATGTATGTATGGTTTTATAGTAAATATATTATTTATTTATTTAACATTGATTCCCTATTAGAAATGCTTTTGAAAACAGACTGTATATTACACTTGTTTGTATAGAGTGTTTCATTTCGAATTAGAAATGTAAAAATTTTCTTGAACATTTACTAAATATCTAACACAATATATTTTACAAGGAAAGAGGTTGGTTCTTCTTGTATATTCAGTGCATGTAATTTTCGCAACGAAAGTGAAAACCCCAGTATTTAGCGAATTTTAGAAAAAAATAAATCTATTTGCTAAGATTAAATATTAAATTCCTATCTAGAGTTTTAGAAAAAATTTATAAATTATGAATAGGAGTAAGTTGATTTTCTACAACTATACATATTATACATTTGTTGATTTTTTTAATATAAAGACAGATATTCTACATTTTGTGTTTTCGTCTTTCAAATATCAAAAGCATATCAGATACGAAATTTTATTTTGATCGGGCTAAAATTGTGACTGCTAAAGAGTAAACAAATACATGAAAAATATATTCATATGCCCGTGTTATTTATATGAAGTACGTTTATTGTTTCTGATGAGGCTGTTTCTTTTGTTTGTATCATTTAAATTTTTTTCAAAATTTGATGATGCTGAAAAAAGTTGCCTCGAAAAATAATAAGATAATAATTAAGAAGATAATACGATACAATTTAATTAAGATCTATTTTCAAAAAGAAGTGTTGTATTTACTCTTTGGAAATTCGCTAAGTTGACGAATTTTTTTTATTGTCGTATTATTATTTGTCACGTTATAAATCTTATCCGTTAGTACAATTCATTTTGTAAATATAAAAGAAATTATGCCTTGAATTTCGACAAAAAATTTAAAAAAATCGTTACACAGGAGATGTGTCAACTTAGCGAATTTCCTTAAAATACATAAATCACTCTCTACCGCTAACAATTTTAGTCTGACCAAAATAGAATGTCGTATCTGATATGATTTTGGTATTTGCAAGGTCAATTTGATGAATAAATGACATAAGTCAAGGGGAAAGGGAGCATAGAGAAAGGAAAAAACACAAAATATAAAATATCTCTCTTAATATTAGAACAATCGAAAAAGGCATAAGGAGTAAAGTTGTAGAAAATCATGTTTGTTACAATTCATTACCTGATCATTTTTCCCAAACTCTAATGTGTTCGGAGATATTTAGGATTTAAACTTTCAATATTCAATTGTAAATATTTCTTTAAATATTAGTGAAACACAAAAAATGATAAGAATCAAAATTATGGTAAAACTAATTTTCTACAACGTTACTTCTTATGAATTTTACACATATAAAAATTTTAACGATGGTCATTTTTGACATCTATTAGGTAGGATCGATGAACACTTGAAGAAATTTTCACCAAACTCTATCAAGGCATCATTTTCAGAATTCAAAACAATACTTGAAATATATACATGAAAATTTCAATTCAAAATAGAAGAGATCAGCGTCATTTCTAAATTCACTGACTCTTTTAAGAATGATAGGTTTCACATAAAACATTTGTTATAAATATTAAAACAGAATACATTGCATAGATAGAATCATGATGACTGAACTGAACGGATTACTACCATTATTTTACGGCTATAACATGAAATGTTATAGTAAGGTAGTAAGAAGCATAAACAACAAGAACGAACACAAACAAACGATGATAACATTTAAACAAGAACAATATAGAACAACACAACATAACAATCCAACAATGTAAACATTTTATTAACATAATCAGAGAGAATTTCTTCACTAAAGTAAAATAATAACATGAAACACACACATGAAAAGATACATTATAATAGAAATGAATATATAGGTTGTTTTATTTAACTGACAGGATTAGATCATGACAAATAAAATGTATGAATCTGGGGTAGAGATTTGTTGTTTTTTTTTAACATAGAATACTGATTTTATAAGTTTTATGTCTAGTGGCGGATTTACCGGGTAGGCAAGGTAGGCAGATGCCTAGGGCGATCAAAAATAAAATTTTTCATTTGAAAGCGTACAAGCCTAAGACATTCTTGAATTACTTAAAATGAACTTCATTCGTTTTTCTTATAATATTATCTTTTTTTGTATCAATGAATCGAAAAAAGAGGATTATACAGTGAAACCTTGATATCACAAATCTGAAGGATATTAGAAAATATTCGTTATCAGTAATTTGTTGTTTGTTATATAGAGGTTAGGCTGGTCTTAGATTCGTTTTAGCAAGGGAAGCAAACTTAAAAATAAAGTAAAACACATAGTAATTAATGCATTTTAATATTTATTTAAAAACACAATATGAAAAATTTGCACAAAATAATCAAAATATTTTATGCAGAGGTTAATAAATACAGTGACAACCTACGCCAGCGTCAAGTGTCTGTATGTACCCTAAAATGAGGGGGGTCGAGAATTTTTCAGCTGCCTAAAGAGACAAGGATGTCTTAATTTACCTCAGATCATCCGTCCTGTTACAAATCTCATCAACCCGAATTTGGAAATTTACACTGTCAATACACTCTGAAGCTCATGATGTATAGAGATGCCGAAATAACTGCGTAGCAATTAGGATATTAAGTAGTAGATGACTTGGGACTCGATGCTACAGTACCCAAGTATCTAGTACTCAAATAGTGGAAATTTCGTTATTTCGAATACAGTTCTTTATAATCGTACTAGATTTGGAATATTTGAGTAGTGTTTAAAGATAGTAAATTCACAAAAACAATTCATTTATAAATAAATGATATTTATACACAAGGTACGAATATTTAAATTTTTTTTAAATGTTGAACGGTACCTAATAATAATGTGCAAGTCAATATAATAATAATATTAATTATATAGTTAGCTATATTGATTGAATTGTATTTTATAATTTTGCATAATGATAATTTATATTAGATATTTGTGTATACAGGGCCGGGTCTAGGGAAGGGAAAAAGGGGTTGGAGTCCCAGGGCTTTCACAATATAATTGTTCAAATTTTTTTAGATGAAAAAAATCGCCCGTTTTGACAAAGAAATTCACATCAAATTCTTTATAAAAAAATATGTGCCATAGATTTACAAATAAACAGTTAACTGTGTTTTATTAGATAAGCTAGATATTTACACTGACAGTATATATTTTACACCAGCCAATATGAATGCATCCGAAAAGGATATTAGTATCATTATTAGGGGATATTAGGGGCCTATCAAGTACAGTTTGATAGGCCCCGAACTACAATGGCACAGAACCGCCTATCAAAGTTATCTCTATCAGTATCGAAAGTGACTTACTCCGAGATCTGAATTTCAGTGAAATTATTGACGATTTTTCGTTTAAAAAACTCGCAAAATTCCATTCGCCTAATAATACTACATACTAATCGCTTTTGTCTATTTCTTATATCATACTTTCATCAGTTTGTTAAAAGCATTTTATTTATGACAATAAATAATTGAAAAATTTAAATAAAATAAAAAAGAGTTTTTTTTGGTCTGATTTAAATTATCCAAATTCTTCACTTTTTCGTTGCCCCAGGGCCTCTCCCAACCTTTTAATCCGGCCCTGTGTGTATGTATAATGTGTATTTGTATGTATATATGTATATATATCAAACAATTGATTTAATATTTGAAGTGGAAAGGAATGTAGTTTCAAATTATCAATAAATCAAAATATTACTTAATTATTTTATATTAATCTATTGATTTTATTATGTTCATTTCAACAACAAAATGGTTTTATTAGTTATTTTGTTATAAATTCAATTTTAATATTTGTTTATTATTTCTAGTTAAAATAAAAATTATGAAATATGCAAACCAACGATGTTTTTTTTTTGGAAATTTTTAGGTTGTCAAATTATCAGTTACTATCACTTTCCAAATATATATTAACATAGTGTTTGAAATATTTAAAGCAAGGAGTGGACCCCGTGTACGTTCGATGAAAACCTTGTATATTTGGTGTATGTTTTGTTCAAGCTTAAATGAATTTTAACTGTAGTTTATAGTCAATAGAAAAAAAAGAGTGCGCAATTCGGATCTGTGCCGTTGATTTTTCGTGAAAATACCCCACACATGATCCGTAGACGTTTGGACTGTCACTGTCGGCTGTATACTCGATGGAAAGGACTTTCTAGACTCGTATACAATTTTCCTCTGATATACAATTTCTATAATTCCGAGCACATTTACGAGTCACATGAGACTCATAAATTAAATTTTCAATTTATTATCGATTTTTACTTTATTATCTATTTCCCACCAAAGAGTGCTCCGCAAGGTCTTCACAATGTCACTAGATATTCTAACTAAACGCGTTTCTATGCTACACCAATTTAAAACTTTACACAATGCTATTTCGTAACCATGCACACGCATGCGCCTACTCTGGTACGATGACGTCACAAACTAAACAAATACAACGTAAAGTATACGTAAAGAATTGATCTATCTGTTGTGTACTCAACCATTGTAAATGCAATATTAATCTCGAAATGATTAACGACGATTGCAATCTGACGGTATTTTGAAACACGAATAGATGTTTTCACGTCAAAAGTTTTCTGAAGGAGAATAGACTAGCATTTTCTTAATTTTTCTCGTAAGTCTATCTGTAAACTCGCTCTGCTCGCAAGGGTCCCCCCAAGGCGTTGACCTCCAAGGCGGCCTTCGGCCTTGGGTCCGCGTTTCAAAAAATAATTTTGCATGAATTGTAAAAAAGTTTTTGGGGGTTTTTCCGATTTTTTCCGTCATTTTCAAGTAATTTCGCCTCAAATACAAAAAAAACCGCATCTTTCTAGCATGCTTAGTAATGCCTTAGAATTTGTATACACGAGTAAGTGAGTGAGTCAGCTTCACTTAGGGCTATATATTATATTAGATATATTTAATCCAATTTGTAGTCCAAGACTTTTAAGGCCTTTCATAAGTAAGTATAATAATTTTATGGTGTTCATAACAAACACAGAACTTCAAATCGTTTACCATAACTCCAGTGCATTCATTATCAAACAACGAAAATTTCTTTCTGTACGTTCGTCCGTTTGTAAAGTGGTTGGCTAGTGACTACTTCGTCAAAACTACATAAAATGTAGATAAAATGCAAATTTTCAAAAGATCCGTAAGTCAAGTATAGCTTTTCATATAAATTTTGAGAAACTAAAAAAACCAGTTTTAAAACTTTAGTAACGCTGAAAAGATATACTGAAAATTGCAAAGGTTTCTTTGTTAATTATGACAGACCCACTAAATCTAATTTTAAAAACCTTAAGATTTAGAAACCAAATTCAAGTACACGTAGTGGTTTAAAAAATAAAAAAAAGGTAAAATAAAAGTGTACATTCCACAATAAACCGACACAATCCATTGAATTCGATTAATATAAAACTCGTACACAGACACTCTTACTCTAAATAATAAATTAATTATTTCAAAATATATCTAATTATGAGATTAACAAGAATCTTATTACTAACTACAAAAAAAACACACATTCATGCGCAATACTTTGAAAAATACAATTATTGTGTTAAGCCGCAATAAATTGTACTTTAATTTTTATTATTTACATTGCAATATATAAACATGTGTACTTTTTACCTCCATATACAGAAGCGAATGAATTTTTGTGGACTTCGAGTGTAGACATAGTTATTAACAAAAATAATAAAATTAAAAACCACAATACGCGAAACAAAATTGTATATAAGACAGCTATAATTCCATTCTTGTTTAATATTTCTTTCTTTGTTAACCGCGTCAGCCACGTGGCCAAAGTATCACAAGAAGAAGCTATCACACATCCGTAAACAGTGCACTAACAACAAATTTTTCTACCCGGTATATACAATATATACACGGATATAATAAGTTTAGCCTCAACTTAGGTGCAACCTGAAACGGTTGCAAAATCAGACTGATCCATTTTTGGGGGAAAAATGTCCATCTTTGAATCGGAAAGAGAGGCGGTAAATTCAGTTTTTTTTTTTAAATAGATAACTTTTGTTTGAAATTACTTTTTATAAACTCAGTATATACCGGGTATTTTGCATTTAACTCAGTACAACACTAGTTCTCACTCAACGTAAAGAATTCTTTTATCCTTTAGCTATCGAGTGGCGTAATAAAATTTTGGATGTAGATGATATAGATTGTAGTTGCAACACGAAACTGTATCCTCCTGATTTTGATATTATTATTAGTTTTCTGAATTGCCTCCCACTATGAGAGCAAATTTAAAGACGTATTCACGTCAAAAACAAAAAAACAGACATTTACAATTTTATACTAACAGAGAAGACAAGCAGAGATAAGATATAAGCAATTAAGTTTTTTTTTAAATATATAAAGAAGTCGTGTGAGTGTTTTACACCATTTTTTTTTTCGTTCAGTATAAAAAACATAATTGTTTTACTAACAGATTATTATTATTTACTTGTCTGTTTTATTCTAATTAAAATTTAAAAAACATTTATATTTAATTATCAACCTTTATTGTTGACTCTCTACCAATTCACTGACTGATATGTTATAAATTACAAGAAAAATAAATTAAATTATTTGTTTATATTCATTTTAATGATTGAATTATAATTAACGGATGGTTAAGTACAGAGTAACTCAAAAGTCATTCAATCATTTTAAAATACACAAATTATTATATCAGTTTTTTTTCTTTACTTTTTTTGTGTGTCAATTTTTTTCTTCAGAATTATATGGAAAGTTTCTTCAAATAATCCATGACAGTATAACAAGTATTTATTCAATTTTAGAAATATAAATTACAGTCGAAACCGGATATAACGACATATGAACATACAACGTCAAAAGTCGAGCTATCATTTAAAAATTGTATAATTGATTTGTGCCGTGTTTATTCGGTTTTCGAAAAAATGTTTCGGATAAAAGTTGTTTATTATAACTATACTAACAATTTTATTCGACACATTTTTCCAAAATCCGAATAAATAAGACAGAAATCAATCTGAACTGGGGTGATCATTTGGATTGGAGACTAACCAAGGCAAATAGTGTCTTCTGGATGTGCAGGAGAGCATTTGGACAGTCTTGGGAACTCCAACCTCATATGGTGTACTGGTTATTTACAATGATCGTAAAGCCAATGCTCACATTTGGCTGTGTAGTATGGTGGGTAAGAACCTCTCTGACCGTAGCCAGGAAAAAATTGGACCACCTGCTCAGAGTTGTATGCCTTAGTGTCACTGGAGCCATGCGAACTACGGCTGCGCTGGGTCTGTTTCTAGGTATTCCGTCGATTTATTTAATTAGATATTCTGCCGGAGATCTATCTGGTGCGGGGGTTTATGGACCTAGAATAAAGGAATCGATTCCTCTTGGTCAATATGCGACGGTTTTTCAATCAGAAATCTTCGCCATGGTGAGAGGTGTCCAGATCTGTAACACGAAAGGTTACAGTAGTGCCACATATCAGCGTCTCAGATATTATTTTTATGAATGGGTATGTATGAATGTCGATTTCTTTGGCATGCTCTGTAGCATAAAAGGCTTGATGGGTTTTAACATATCAGGTGCCGTTAGAATTGTCTTAATTGTGAGAGTGGCATTGGGTACAAATTTAAATATTGCGTCTGCGAATCAACAAAGAGAGGGGAAATAATAAAAAGAATTTTGTTATTATAACAATATGGGTATCAAATAAATGCTAGTAAATAGTCAATTGCTTCTATGACACCGTTTCGACACAAACTACAAACAATTTCAGTTAATTATATTTTCCTTTTCACAACGAAAGTGCAAAAATTCGGAAGACTAAAAAATTATAAACATATTCCAGAAAAATGATCAATAGTTTTTTGGAATATGTAAATTCAGATTCCATGAACTCATCTACGGACCGGACCGTACAGAAAATCAACAACGTCGTACATTTGTTAAAGAAACGTTCTTCACCAATAAAAGTATATACAGAAGTTAAAAGTAAGTAAGAACAGCTGTCGAAAGATATTTTAAAATGTGTATACAAATGTACCTCGTTTTTGACCTTATTTCCGAATATTACAATAACTTATATAATAAATTTTAATACATGTAACTGTTTACATTTATTTATATTATAAGTGGATAGAATAGAACACATGTTGTGTAGAAAATTGCAAAAAGAAAAAGGTGAATTATATAATGTTTAACTGTTTTAACTCAAATGTTTGGAAAACACATGTGAATAGAATACACAGTATAAAAAGTAATTCTGGTTTCAAACTCCTCGATTTAGTTTTAGACAAAATCAATTTGATTTACTTCAGTGTTCATATTCAAGAATATGTTAAAAAGAACATAACACATTGGCGTATACCGTGTGTTTTTTAAACTACATCCAATCTGGAAACAATGTATGTATCTATCGCTGTCCATATACAGCGAACCATGATACGGTGCACTCTGTTACTCACAAACATTTGTAGAATGCAGAATATGTATTCATTGATATGTATACAGAAAGTGATATGTCTGTGCACAGTGAGCGATGATGTGGACCGCCTTGTTCCACCGAAACTGCACTCTACAAATGTCTGTGAATTTGGGTGTAAGAGTGCACCGTATCAAGGTGCGCTGCATATGGACAGTGATAGATGTACTACCAATGATCCTATTGGGTCTATGTTAATAGACATATTGTATATGTCACAGCCAAAGTAAATAATCAGTTATTATGTATAATATCCAGATATTATGTATAATGACTAAATTCGCTAAAAAAGTGATCAATTAATTACTCTAACCAGTAATTATTCATAATGGCTAATACAGTTTGGCTAAAGTAATAAATATTTTCAAATATTAATCACTTTGACTAGACATTATGAATAATAGTTAAAATGGGTTAGTTAAAGTAATAATTCTCACTCACTGTGATAATGGCAATTGAGAAAGAAGGGATGTATCGGCTTGGTACAAAGCATGGAATATTAAATCAACTCTACACAAGAAATCAATTTATTTATTGCAAGGAGGAATTCATTTCAGTGAAACAAACATGTCTCAATGCGGGAATGTGCAAGAAAAGAATTTCACTAGGTGGGCAGGGATTCCAAAACTGCAATTGCACTGACGGCGGTTGCAGTTCCAATCGATGCAAGTGTAAGAAATGTATACGCTATCTAACACTGTATACGCTATGATATTAAATTTGAATTTATGATGTTTTACAATATCTTGTCAGACTAATTTTACATTAAATTTTCCTTTTTTGTAGGTCATTAATTTATTTTAAGAAAAAAAATATTAAATTAAATTTGTTATAAAAATTTAAATAATATTTTGAATTGTATATTAAATGTTAGCTTCTAAAAAATAACCATAACATTATTATTAATGAGTTTAATGTTAGCGCCATGGATAGCAGCACATGTGAGGTAACAAGATGGCATGTTACCTGACAATAGATGGCACCACATGTATTATCCTGTTAGCGCCATCTACGCAGAATATTTCAAAAGTAAATAACTTATAAAAATAAACTCTAGACACGCGTCGTAGCTGACACGCAAAATTTTTGAACTTTTTTAACAACCTGTATCTCGAAAAGTTTATATGAACTTTTCTTCTTATTTGTGGGAGATATACCGCCTATTCAATTTTGCGGATTAAAATTTGGGACGCTCTATTTATATATACATATATGATGTGTGACAAATGCAGAACCGATCGTGGTATGACGACAGCTGATATCCTAAATGAATGACCAGAAAGATATTTAACAAAATAATTACAGTAGAAACGACCGTATAGATTTTAGTAAAATGAATACTGAACGGTTTGTAAATGTGTCACTGAATACAATTTCATAATCAAAACCAAAACTAGCAAATATATGTAAACTAACCCTCCTAATTATTGTTAACAACAATTGTTCGGTCACCATACCAAATGAGCACACACACGACATGATTAATTAAACCATATAATTACAATCAATAATCAATTCAAATATTTAGGACACACATTAGAGTAGTAGTAGTCGTTTAGTAAACTAATTAAAAATGTAAATACAAAATGCATATCGTATATTATACAATATTATTGAATGTCCTGGTCACGAGCCCGGTGTCTGGTCATATTCACACAAATACATAGGTCTTAGAAAGGTGAAAATTCTTAACTTCTGCCCGTCAGCAGAGAAACTCGAAAATATAAAACTTCAAAAAATGTTACTTTTTAAAAACAAACTACCTTGGTTTAAATTTGGTTTTCATAAACTTAATTTTTTTTACAATGTTAGCAAACTTTAAAAAAAAAGCGTGTGTTATTATGTACAAATAGCGTCAAAAGTCGAACTATCATTTCAAAATTTTATAATTGATCTCTGCTCTCTTTATTCCGAAAAATGTTTCGAATAAAAGTTGTAAGTGTAGTTATAACTTTTATCCGAAGCATTTTTTCGAAAACCGGATAAATCAATTATAAAATTTTAAAATGATGGCGCGACTTTTGACGCAACGTGTACGCACGTGAGATATTATACAGCAAAAGTTTAATAAAATGATATAACAGTGTAAAAATCCAAAAGAAATTGAAAATCTTTACGTTTTGTTTCATTTCGAAACGATTGAGAAGTATTTTGAAACGATTGGAATAATTGAAGGAAAAAAAAAAACATTTGCACCGATTCCGAGATAATTTACTTTTTAGGTCCGAAATTGTAAAATTCATCATTAAATTGCCAGGCCCACTAAAATTGTAAGGCCTCTCCAATTTTCATGAGATGTGGTACATAGGTTCTATTGTCTATCTTAACTTAACACTCTATCTTAACTTTTATAACGAAAGAATCGGTGATCATTTTTCGATACCTCAAGCGGTTTTGAGCGAGAATAGAGAGATATTTCAATTTTTATTCTTAAATTATGTCCAAACTGTTTACCGTATTGAAAATTGTCAATGATAAATGGCATATACTAATCCTATCCTGCTCTATTGCAGTACAAATGGCGACAGAATTTTAGCATTAGATTCCAATTTTCGGACTGATTACTATAACTTCCCAAAACCAGTCCAAGTGGCCGAGCGGTCTAAGGCGTTGTCTGCGCAGTATACCTACTTGGAAACTTGGAGGCTATGGGTTCGAATCCCGACATCAGTAGTTTGTCAATTATTAAGAAGAAGAAAAAAAAAGGGGGCGGTTAATTGACTAAACTGTCGGCGTATGGACAAGAACGAAGTAACCGGCTATGCTTAAAAAGGTTTTCTGCAGTTTCCTTCACGAACTCCAGATGAATATCGGCATAGTTCCGATCAGAGTCGGCTGCAGCCGCATATCCTACCAATTCGTAGTCTATACACAAAAAAAATTCCTTCCACATCACTCACATCCTCACATCCATCACAATGGACCTTATGGTCGAAGTGTAGCCTGTCCAGGGCAGCCTCTACAATCTATCTATCTATCTAACTTCCAAATCATTAAAGAAAATAAGAGGTACGTAAATATTATATTAAGTAAAATACTTATTACCTTTGATTTTTCAACACGTTTCATTTAGTGTTTATTATAATTACTTAATAAAAGGTGTCATATTTGAAGGTTATACCATTTATTATGGACCACAATACATGACGGCCACAATTAGCAAGACATGTAAGGTAGTGTTTTGTTGTTTATTTTTTTTTAGGTAGAAAAAAATTCGAACACGTAAGAAGTATTATTTATTTTATGCAAACACATTTTTTTTTACATTGTTGATGTGATAATTATTAATTTTTCCAATGATTCATCATTGTTTATTGTTCAGCCAGATGTGAAATTTTCCCAAACACGTTACACAATCAAGAAATGTGTGGTGTGGCCTCACATTATCTTGATTTTTTTAAATAAAGAAAAAATTCTTATTTTTTTGTTGTGTTTATTAAAAAATATCTGAATAGATTATTATATTTGGTTGCGTAAAAATATTGTACTTTATCATATAAAAAAAAAACAATTCTATTATTATTTGTATTACTGTTATATAAAACTGTACGTTTTCACCTGCGTCTGTTTGTCTGTGTGTGATTATACGTCGCGTATTGTTCGTGCGTTCATAATAAAAAAAATGAATTTCGCACTTATATGTTACCTTTTTTTCTTATATAATCAATTAATTTATCTGACATTTTCAGCTTCAACTTTGAAATATTTGTCAAGTTTCAGTCTAAAATGTCTGAAATAAGGCGATAGAGGCGACCTCATACAATACTAAATATTCATATCTAATCCTTCTGGGCTTACTTTCTCTTGAGCTATGAATCGAAAGAGAGGCTTTGGCTACCCAATTGAGAATTCGAGACGAAGGACTGTGTAGGAGAATGGTAGTCACATGTGAAAGTGAACAATGCAAGTGGCCGACAAAACTTCAGAGGCAATATAGCTATCAATATATCTCTGTCCCACGTATAGAAAAGTGGATGGAAGAGACAATAGGCTTCCCGCAATAGTATATAGTAGGGTTCTAAGCTAGAAGAAGATGAATCGGGGGCTGAATTGTATTTGGAAAAACAGATACGTTAGAGCTAGCTCCGTTCTAGGTGCTTTATGAGATTTATGTCATACTTTCAGTGGCAAATATGGAGAAAATAGTGAGTTACATTGAACGGCAAGGTTTTATCTGCTCAGATAGCCAAGTTGCACTCAAACAAATTTGCTCCACAAATATAACATCTCCCTTGCTTCTCTAATACGCAAGAATCACCCCCCCCCTACTTCTAACCGTATCGATGTAAAGAAAATCTATGCAATTCTGATGACAATACAATAATAATATGGCACCATTCAAAAATATGTATATGTTTTTTAAATAAATAAATAATTTAGTGGAAGTATTGCTAAGATATGTGAAAATCAAACTATGGTGGAAGCGTTGGTACAATTTGAGAAATTAAATTAATTTTATAAAAAATAAAATTATATTTATAAAATAATTTTCTTTGTACTAAGAAATATGTGTAAGGTTCAAAAAATTATTCTTAATAATTTTCAACACAACTCTTCTTCTCTTACTTACGGTTTCAAAGATGGACATTTACCCCCACCGGAGAACGTTTGATCAGAAATTAAGAGAAATCTATTGAGTTTACGAAAAAAAGGTTCAAACAAAAATTGTTTATAGAAATAAATAAACATTTTGTCACAATTTTTTTCTACCTCATAGTTTCTGAAATATTCCCCCCGTGGCGGAGGGTTCACGGTCCGATTTTACCCATTTACACACCTGGATCTAAAACACACTCATCTAATTTCAGCTCGTTATTTTTGTTTGTTTTTGAGTTATCGTATTGATGGACAGACTGACAGCTATTACAAAGTCGGAACTAAACACATATACCCTGGTACATATTAGATACATCGGGTATAATAAATATTTTTATTGTTTTGTCTTTAGTGCTTTACCTACTGATAAAAGTCTATAGTTTATTTTAAATTAAAAATTTACAAAAAAATGACTGTGTCAAGGTTAGAGGACATGAAAATAATTTCATTTAGATCGCTTTTCGAATCATTCTAATATCAATGGGGTATAAATTTAAAAAATACGATACTCGCACCACCAGTTTTTCTTATTAAAATAGAGAATATGTTTTTATGAATAATACGGAAATGAAAAGTGTACATTTTTGAAAATATTAAAAACAATATGATCTTCATTCTCCATAATATTTGCATATTTTAATAATAAAAATTTTGCAACATTTTACAAATATTTTTCAAGTTAATTTACATAAAATTTGACTATTTGTTTTAAGTCATTTATATTTACCACCTAAAGGTATCTATCATTATACTATGTTACAAATTAATAATCCACCCATTCATGTTATACACCACGATATTTAAAAATATAAAATTAGAGTTCACTTGACTAAAATATTCATGTATGTCTTCCTTGAGGCACAGACGATGCGAACTAAACTAATAATATAGTCTTCACCATCAATTAAACCATCAATTTATCTCCGAAGACATATGAATCCATACATAATTCGTCTCAATTATCTATTGTTTAACAAATATAATTTCCTATAAAATAAAACTTTCTTTTCATAAAACATAAATGTTTGGTAAGTTTGATAATAATATTGTTTAAAAGAAATATACTATGTTCTGCGTTTTAAGGAGGCTCTTTCACTAATTCAATATGTGCTAATGGATGTGATTAGATAAAAAGTTTCAATATCTTTACATGAAAGTTTCTTTTTATGTCATTTATACTTATGCATGATATTTTAGTCGTACGGCTGATGTTCTCTGAAACACAAATATTAATACCTCAAGTCAAAAAACCATTCCGATCCATGACTGAAAAAGCTATATAATTAATCAGTACATTTTATTGCATTCTTTTCGAAACGATATGTTTAGCTTGTTCATTTGTAAACTTAGTTTTCTTAAAAAGTGAGTTTTATTTAATTTTAAAATCAAATTTTTTGACCGATTGTGAAGTGAGATATTTGCAATCAGTTGGGATTTTGAACATGAACTGTTTGCAAATTTTCGTATATCGTTTTTTATACATTTTTTTTTAAAGACAAATATTAAGTTGAACTTAAGAAAAACATATATGGCGGATTTTTTAAACAGATGATAGCTTGCAACTGCAACACCAAAAATAATAAAAATCATTGTCAACACAAGTCTTGCATAGTTCAATATATGGTAGTAGTAATAGTAGTAGTATTAAACCCTTAAACGACAAGAAATTTGTATACAGACTAGGAATTTGGTAGGTTGTACGACTGACCCGACTTTGATAAGAACTACGCCGATATCGTATGTATGCAGTTCGTGAAAGGAAACTGCAGAGAACCGTCACAAGCATAGCCGACGACTTTCATTCTTGTTTATTCACCGACAATTGAATCAATTAACCGTCCCATTTTTTTTTTTAAATTTCCCATTTCGAAGCATACCGCCTTTTACAGTACGGCCAATAAGATTGATACAACATACAGTACATAGTATCATAAACATGTAAACATTATATATATCCATATTATCCACATGTTCAATTCGCAAAGTTGGAATAAGTAAGTTTTTCATACTTAATTTTATTAATTTTGGTTTGACTGTCATGACTGAACTACCTTAAGCATAAGTTGACAAGCAATCTGCATAGGGAGCTAGATTTTCCTAAATAAAGTATCGATGTATAATGCCTCAGCTTAATATTAAAGTGTTTGGCGATCTTTATATTTTAATTTCATAATATGCCGTACTTGTAACTCTTTTCAAGCGTAAAATTTGTTTAATCCATAAGACCTTCATTACAACAAACCACGGCTCATGATGAATAAATACGAACCGTCAATGTCAACTGGAACATACGTGCTTAATTTGTAATGTGATATATAATTAAGCATTAACAAGTAGCCTTTACTCATGTCATCCCCTTTAGAAAAGTTTTTACAAAAAACTTGAAGGTTATATTCGATCACAAATTTAAAGTAAAAATATGAATTTATATGCTATAGGGTAGAGGAAAAATCAACATTTTACTATGTCCTCAAAGGCGGAGTAAAAACTTCATGGAAGGTTTTACGAAATTAAACACATAAATATTAATTTGTGTTTAAACTATAAATATATCGTTTCTAATGAAAATGTTTCTAATGAAAAATTTGGCAACGTCGCCTGAAAGAAGCGCGATATATTTAAAATTACTATCGTACACCAACTTTTACAAGTTTTCCACGTAGTACTTTTTTTTGTAATTACTCATAAAAGAAATTTGTTCATACAAGCTTTTGTTTAATGAACTAAAAAGTAGAAATTAAAATTTTTTATCCGACTCAACAATATAAAAATAACACTGGTACAAGCATTTAAATTTGAGTATAAATGTTTAGTCATTTTCTACTTTTTGCGGAAGCTATTTGGCTATAAAAGCTTGTTTCAAAAAATGGATTTAAATATTTTCTACCTTTTAGAAGTGTATTTCCCACCGCTTCACTATCTATAATATTAATCAACACTTTCACATTCAGCGAATACTATCGAATTTCATCTATACAAACTGTTTTGGACAGCTTTTCTTATAGTGAATCAATGTTAAATATTATTTATTACTGCCTGGCCGCCTGGTACTGTATGAAGTCAGTACACATGTAAATAAAGTCAGTCAGTTATACTGCATAGCTATACTGTATGCGTATGGTTGTTTGTCATTTAAGAGTGGGGACACAATGCACATACTAAAGTGTACTCTCATCACATGTGTACTGACTGACTTCATACAGTACCAGACGGTCAGGCAATAATAAATAATATTTGACATTGATTCTTTATAGGAAAAGCTGTCCAACTCACACAGTATATAGAAGAATATAGACACTTTACTGCGTTGACACACGAGTGCAAAATTTCATAGCTCTAGCTAAATTAGAACTAATCAAAATTTTGATTGCAAGGTTTAACCTCAACTAAACATAAAAATCTTTGAAGTTTCAATCTCCTTAAGAAAAACTATGTAACAAATATTTAAAGGCGTTTGTTGTTAATTAATACAAGTAAATAAACTAATTGCGTTTCAAGATTATTAATAGTAATACCATAAACGCAACGTATTCTCGTCTTTAAAACTGATGTTGTTTTACCTATAAAAGAGAAAGTAAATTACTGATATATACCTTATATATATATTAAACATAATTTTTTGTTCTGATATTATACCTAATTATTTATAATATTGGGAAAAAAAAATTACTAAAATCAGATATTTATTATTGATTTGTGTGGAAAAAATATTGAACATACATCAATAAGGAAGGGGGCAATACTATCTTATTCTGACAGGTTACATAATTTTTATAATATCTGTAACGAGAACACACGTTTCTTTGTACTACATGGGAAAATATCAATAGTTGACTTCATGTAAGGTGTTATTACTACACCTTACTCGAAGCCACTATGCGAGTTTTTATTGTTTCTTTACAGGTTTAAATGCGATGAAATCAAATTCTGAATTATTTCTTATCAACCTACAAATTAAACTAATAGTTCTAATATTTTTAGAAAAGTTCCCTTTCCAAGATTGAATACTTTCTCGCTGTGCCATTTTGCTCAGACTTTTAATATAATAATAACTAGAAAGAAGGGTACCGCAAACAACGGGTCCCTAGAACCTAGACTCAGGGGTCCTGTGTGCCCAGCTTTTAATATAATTTGGTTACTAAGAGAATGCTCAGATGTTCATCTATTGCTTAATTTTTACACTCGTTATATATAATTTATACAAGGGTATACGAAGTTTAGTCCCGACTTTGTAACGGTTCATAAAATGATCTAGTTAGTCCATTTCGACATGTTGGTCTATCCGTCTATCCGTAGACACGAGAACTCAAAAACATTGTTCCGCATCTACACACAATGGGACTTCATAACGGGTCCATTGTGTGCAGATTGTGTCTCGAGGAAGAAGAAACATCCAGTCACGTAATCTTTGACTGCGAACTTCTAGGTTACAGCAGATACAAGATATTCGGTGCATCTCACCCCAAATATATGAACCTTCAGGAAGATCTGATAAGCAAGCTCCTGGCTATTGCCAACATATGGGAGAAGCGAATCTCGTTGGACTGAAGTAGAAGGGGGAGCACAATGGACCATAAGGTCGTCGTGTATTGAGCCAGGGAATCTCAATCATGAATTGAGCCAGGTAGAAAAATATTCATCTTTAAAGCTGTAAGAGACAGAATACAATTTGAAGACAAAAAATGTTTCTCCTTTAAACATAAACAACTTTTGTTTGAATTTTTGTCTGATAAAGTTTATTTTCACTTGATATTTAATTTAATTACTTGAAATATCTAACTAAATATGGAATAGTTGTCGCAAGATGGAACGTGAATGTCTTCTGTATCGCCTAGTCTATCTATTTTGTGGATTCATTCTCGTTTCGTATGTCGAGAAAAAAATATTGAGCAAATAGCATTTAATTCATAAAACCTAGAATTATTTTATTTCTCGATAATTATCTGTGTACTCTCGACATGGGTTTATCGATTCGACTTTAGTTGAGATAAAAATTATAACTCCTATCTCGACGCATAACTGTATCATAACACTACATTTGCCAAATGATCGCAAAAAACGCGATAACATTACTTTGGCAACAATTTGGGAGGGAGTATTCATAATAACACAATTCTCATGTGAGAAAATTACTCTTAAAACAATGTCGACTTTGGCACAAATATACTTCCGACATTTAATTATAAAGTTATTCACGAATTGTGATCTAATTTCCTGGATTGATTTAAAAACAAATGAAATTATACGTAAATTTCAGGTACACTTTCCATATTTCGATAACACTAGATATTTTACATTTAAGTTTTTGACCTCACTGTCATTTGCTTTTCAAGAGAGCAGAAAGTAGTTCGACGGTTTAGGTTTTTTTAGATTGGCTAAGTTTCTTAGGATGTATATAAATGAGTTTAAATAATTCACTTTCTTCCCATCACTCATTTTTTAACCATAACAATTTTTCTTTTTGTTCCGGGAAGAAATCTATCTAGCTTTATTTTATGTCGACTAACATAACTCAATTCATATATTGAAGGTCAAATATCTGACACTATCTAAAGACTTTGTGATATTTTATGATTTTTTTCCTTAAAAACCGGATTTAGATAAATCTATATAATATATAATTAGAAATTTTCAATTATAAACAAGTATAAAATATATTCAGAAATTAATTAAAAGTGTAAATCTAAAAAATTAATTATTATACTTATGGAAAATAATAATTTCTACATATTTGGGATAATATTAATTACACAATAGAAAACAATTTGTTATACATCTAACAGAAATGAAATTGTTTAGCATACGATACACGATATATACGATATATATCAGGGATGGCCAACAAGTCGATCGCGAAGCCAATTTTGGTCAATCGCTCGCGACGTCTTCACATAAAATAATTGAAGAATTTGAGGTAAGATTTCGAGATTTTGAAAAAATCAAAAAATTGTGAAACGCATTCGCCAAAAAATTGCAAAACATATTTCATATGACGCAAAAGGCATTAAAAAATGAAATTCTAATTTTACACGCAGATATAATCTAACAAGCCAGAAAATTTGAAGAAGATTTTTAGAAATACGTCAACAGAGAAAAATATCCCAATATCATCAAATGTAGCGAATATATTTATTCTTCTTTCGGATCTACATACCTGTGTATATCGGTATTTTCATACTTAAAGTTAACGTGTACTTGGAACTGGGAGGCTGTTAGTTCGAATCCCGACATCGGCAGTTTGTCAATTATTAAAAAAAAAAAAAAAAGGTGGCGGTTAATTGTCTATACTGTCGGACAACAACGAAGTAACCGGCTATGCTTGTGAAGATTTTCTGCAGTTTCCTTCACGAACTCCAGATGAGTATCGGCATAGTTCTTATCAAAGTCGGCTGCAGCCACACATTCTACCAATTCCTAGCCTATACACAAAATTCCTTGTCCCCCATTCACATCCTCACATCCTTAGGCATCACAATGGACATTATGGTCGAAGTGTGTCCAGTCCAGGACAGCCTCTACAATCTATCTATCTGTCTAACATAGGTATATATACAGAATGTTTCAGTACAAGGTGTACTCCCGCAAGCTATTGACAGATTAGCAAAAAACAAGTCTAAAAATCGTATATTATTCTTCCATGATAAATTTTCCTGACCCAAAAAAAAATGAAATCTTAAAATCAATTTATCAACCATAGTTTGCATTTTTTTAATAACTTTTTTATATGTACCTTCGAACAAATTTAATTCTCAAATTTTTAAGATAAAAAGTAGATGTTATACACACAAATGGTGGCCACCCCTGATATATACGGTATACGTATTAACAAATTTATTTAGTTATTCATGATAAGAATAAATTATTGTGGTAACAACAATCTAAGTAAGTTCATTTCCCATAATTGTTCAAGTTTTAAGATATAATGTGCATAAAATATCCATTTACAAAATTTTATAAATAACTTTTATTCACAACAAACAACATAAATTTACAAAATTGAGATTTGTAAAATATGGTTTATTTTATTTTTTGAAATATTTAACGCAGCAGTTTCACAAATGTAATTTGCAAAAACTGATCACGTAGGAGAGCTTACATACGTAGAGTACGCTAATTTTCTCAGAGGAAGAAACCATATAGAATATCAAATCATATTACCATGATGACAGTTATAATATTAATTATTATAATGATTAGAATGATATTATTGTATAGTAAAATTTACTTTTTACAACTTAAGGTAAATTTTTTCAATTTACTAATATTAAAAAGCCGCAATTAATTGTTTAATAAAAAAAGTTTATGTTTAATAAAAAAATGCTGTATACTTATCTACAAACCTTATCATTACTCTTCTCTCGGTGGAATGATCTATAAACAGAAGAGTTAACAACACGAGGGATGTACTATGGACCACAAACGTTGTTGTCATTTTTTGAAATTTTATACTTGTTTTGTGCCTTATTGATAAAATTTGTTCATTAGATATATGGTTACAACTTTTATTTGAAATTTTTTTTAGAAAACTGAATGATAAGGCACAAATCAAATATAAAATTTTTTAAAAATGACATCAACTTTTGTGGCCATGTGTACATTTTGATACACCATGCCAAATTTTATTTCAAACGGTTATTTCTAAAACGTAACGAGATTTATGATTTAAAATTGTTGGGTATTTTGTTGGGTTAAAGTTGAAATTCCAATAGTTCTTTATTCTATTTAACTAGAAGTTAAATTCTATTTAACTTCTAAATCGAATAAATCGTTCGATTCGGTAGAAATCTTTAATTATTTATATGAAAAATTTTTTTTGGAAACGTAATTGTTTAAGGGGTTTTTTGCCTTTAGTGCTTATATCTTATTTCACCCTGATATAATTTTTGAACGAAAAAAGTTGGTGATCACAGTGGTGAGTTTTCGAATATAGAAATTTTACGGAATTATAAGAGACTGTTTTTTTCAGTCATCGTTAAGGAATAAACAGTTAAAAAGTTATAAATAAGTTTTCAAATAAAGTAATATACTCGTATCTAATCTATTAGTTTTAGACATAAATCTCTCATATAAATTTATAAAATCCTAAACAGTTTTATAATTAAAAAAATTGATTTTACAAAGATAACATCATCATATAATTTTTCAGAAACTGCTTACGTGACAAACTCAAATCATTTAATAATAATCCAGACATCTAGACAAAAAAAAAATCGAATCGTTTCCAACGAACAATTTTAAACCAAAATTCAATTGACTTATAAAAAACAAAAAACAACAGTAAGACAACGAACAACGATAGGTATAATAATTTGAGAGAGTCGATACATATGAAGGAGGAGGAGATAAATAGATGTTCATGCACCCAACGAATAGTTCGTTCGCTCATGTAGATATTTTGAAGTAAAGAGAAGACGTACGTACGTACGTACGAACACATACACTCTCGTTCAAAAAAAATGAACAGACCTGAAATGTTAATTTGATTACATTTCATAAAACTCCTCACTTTTGCAACTCTCTGTATATTATTTATTTATAAACAAAGATAAGTAGTATATTTTTTAAATGTGAAAAAAAAAATGGAAATTTTATATTTTTTATTTATGTAAACAAATCATTTACTACGAGAATAATCAAAATTGTGAGGGACTGATTTGGTTCAGATCTGTTCAATTTTCATTGAACGGGAGTGTACATAAGATGATAAAAGTTCGTATACTTTATAATTCACTATACACCAAAGAACAGGTTATTGGTCCAAAGAAACCAGTTTCTCTGACTATATAATCGTTATATTACCAAGTGACCGGTTAATAATATTACATATATACTTATTGGGTGTGTACCTTCTTTCGTCTCTACAATATATTCTCTTTTCAAAAATATTCAATTCAAAAGACTTTTTAGAGATGTCTTATGTGTTTGTTGCGCTCGCTTACTGCGCTGGCTTGTCTTCAAAATACAATGTACCTATTTGAACTATAAAAAAAAAGTAAATTTGAATTTATAATTATGGCTGTTTTTTTTTCGTTCGATAATAATGCATTCGGTTATAAATTATTTTCATGGGAACTGACTATCGATACCTTGAAAGTAGAATAAATACAATTTCTATTATTTGAATCCACTACAATCCAAATTTCTTGCCATATTCATAGCTTTCTGAACAAAACATAATTTTTTACCGACGAAAAAAGGAGGTACTCAATTCAACCTGTATATTTTTTTAAAATTGTTAACGTTTTTGTTTTTGTGTAGGTATATACAGACTGTGTTGGACAGCTTTTCCTATAGTAAATCAATGTTAAATATCATTTATTATTAGCTGTCCGCCTGGTACTGTATGAAGTCAGGCAGTACACATGTCATGTACACTTTAGTATGTGCAATGTGCATCACAAAATCCCCACTCTTTAATGACAAACAAACAACCATACGCATACAGTATAGCTGTGAGATAACTGACTGACTTTATTTATATGTGTACTGACTGACTTCATACAGTACCAGATGGACAGCTAGTAATAAATAATATTTAACATTGATTTACTATAGAAAAAACTGTCCAAAACAGTCTGTATACACAGCAGACGTCAAGGCAGATAAGCCAAATAAATGATAGTTCAAATACGCAAGTCCTGGCTCATTGACAAGAACCGGAAAGGCATAAAACTTCTGGTTGAATACCTTACCTTACCAGTCATGCTGCAGACTCACAAGGCATCGTGAACTTTAGGGCAGCGGCACTTGTCCGGATTAAAACAAAGCGGTTGACAACACACACATCCACCTTTAGGCAGGATGTCTTTAACAAATACAGAATGAGATTCCTAACCTGCGATTTAACAATTAACCTGAGATTTTACAATTACTCTGTCGTATCATTCGTAAAAAGGACAGGTAGGTTCGGTAACGACAACTGAGCTGGAGAAAACGAAAAAACGATCCAGGTGTGGTAGAGGGTAAAAGAGGTTGTGGGGATGGGTCTTCAGGGGTTGGTAAAAAAAGGCTGGAAAAGTTTATTTGCCAGACCCAGTATCAAATTAAAAAAACACAAGTTTACATTAGCGGAGTAGCTTCTAGGAATATTTCAGTTTGATACACATTAGCCTATCAAGAAACAAACACACATTATTTTTTGATGATATTTATCAGCGCTCCCACCAACTATCACAATGTAACATAAACATAATACAATTGAAATGAAAAATTACGATAAATAATTTTTTAGAAGTTACATTTTATACGAAATTCAATAAAAAATTTCAAGGATTCACAATTGATTTCAAATGGTCAATATTAGAGTTTAAAATAAAATAATTATAGTAAAAAAGTCCGCGTAATATTGTAATTTATGAAGAATACAAATTTAAAGAAAGGAAAAACCCCAAAAGGCTATAATTTGATGAACCTTAAGCATCAATGTGCTAATTACCAAGAAAAAATTTTAATTTGCGACATTTGTATCATCATAATTTCCATACTTTTATAACTTTGTTCATTTCTAGTCTGTTAGGGCTGGATAAAAATGTTTCGTTTTAATTTAGAAGCAAAACGAAAAAAGTAGTTTTATCCACACCAAATGAGTACTCGAATCTAACAGCAGCCAGTATTTTTAGGCTAGTCTTTCAAAGTTCGATTAGCAGGATCATAATACACTTTTTAAACATTATCTGATTTTATAACCGCCGAAAGTAGGTTTACTTTACAAATGTCGAACTTAATACCTATCATAGTCCTAATTGATATTAGAATAGAAGAGTGCTTATCACAGTCCTAATTGTTCTAGTATAGAAGAGTGCTTATTAAAGATTTTAATTCAAGATCAAGAAAGATACAATTTTACACACCGTTAGTGCATACCAATTTCATGTTTACTAGTAGCTAAGAATTATTCAAAATAAGTTCTCATATATAAACTTCTTTTTTGATTTCAGATATCATTGATACAATTTATAAATAGCATACATCAAGTAAAAAAAAAAAAATAGTACCGTTAAAAAAATTGCTAAAATTAATTATCTAATTATGTTAAAATTTCGTGATTTTTTTCTTCACATTATGAAATAATGTTCTCAATTTCCGTATAAATTAGGATTATGCTAAACAAGCAAACTTTATTATTGGCAAATTTTAACATCTAAAATTAAAATTAATAAAAACTTTAACCAAACAGCCCAATCTGTAAGGCTGGACTATTATTAAGGCATAAGGGTACTTGCTAGAGACCAACAAATAACACGATGGTCAATTACTACATTATAAACAAGTATAATATAGCTGCCCAGTAGAGGTAAACCATCTGTTTCACACGATAATTGGTATATATTTAAAGATAAAATCATCTTAAGGTCGGTATGTGACCTTGCAGTGAAATAATATATCAAATTCTATTACCCTCTCGTAGTAAATATTTTTAACAAAAAAAGATACCCATTGAAACTCTACCCATCAACGGTACAATCACAGATGTTTTTATAAAAATTAAATCACGTAAATATGTCTCCAATACCGATTTATTTAAAATGAAAGTATATATTATATATATATACTACACCTTAAATTTTCGAGATCTCTGATTTTATTTTGTAAAATATTTATGAACAAAACAAAAAAACGTTTTTGTATTTAACATACTTAATCGAAAACTTTTTCTTTTTGTTCATAAATATTTTACAAAATAAAATCCGAAAAATAATTAAGACATTAGTCAATTTTTATACCTGATATATAATATATACCAGGATATATTAATTTTAGTTCCGACTTTTACCAGTCCAAGTAGCCGAGCGGTCTAAGGCATTATGTCTGCGCAGTATGCATACTTGGAAACTGGGAGGTTATGGGTTCGAATCCCGAAATCGGCAGTTTTACAATTATTAAATAAATAAAAGGGGTGGTTAATTGACTAAACTGTCGGCGTATAGACAAGAACGAAGTTACCGGCTATGCTTGAGAAGATTTTCTGCAGTTTCCTTCACGAACTCCAGACGAATATCGGCATAGATCCTATCAGAGTCGGCTGCAGCCGCGTATGCTACCAATTCCTAGTCTACTCACAAATTCCTTCAACTCCTTATCCTTATGGTCGAAGTGTAGCCCCTCCAGGGCAGCCTCTACAATCTATCTATCTATCTATCTATCCGACTTTCTAACGGATAAATATATTGACCACCGAAAAATATTTGTGATACAGGTGTTCATAAAATGACCTAATGACTTCATTTCCGGATGTCCATCTATCTGTCCGTCTGTGGACACGGTAACTCAAAAACGAGAAGAGATTACGAGCTAAAATTTAGTATGTGTGAAGAGATAGTTTAGTATATGTGAAAAAAATTAAAAAACAAAAATGTTGTTTGTTTAAAAATAAACAACTTTTGTTTGAAACTGTTTTCGTAAACTCAGTATATACCGTGAATTTAAGCAAGTAAGTCAGTTGTTATTTTCACTTGTTTAAAATTATTTTTAAACAAAAATATAGAACAAAATATATTTTTATAAAATTTAATTCTTTGTCATTTCTTCAATAAAATTTTTTAATTCTGATTTGAAGGACGTAAAAGAATTGTGAGAATCGGTTCTTAATAGATACAAATTTTAAGTGGAAAATGCAAATAATATTCTATGAAAATATTTTCTATTATTACGTTGCTAAACAATAATTTAAATTAATCTTCGGAATGTACTTTGAATTTTCTCTGATTTTTTTTTCTCATTTTTATTTGTTTGTATCAATTATCAAAACATATTTATTTTTCTTTTGAAGGTCATGTACGATAACAATGATTGCATCTAGCAAACGCAATCAATTATATTTGTTTATTTAAATATCTATTTTTAATGATATTATAAATTAATGTTCATAATTGAACAAAACAAGCTGATAATTAATTTATCCTTGATAATAAAAAATTAAAATAAATTCAATTGTTTTCATTTTAAGTTATAATTAAATATTATTAAATAATATTGTGAGAAAAAAATATGATTTATATATTTATAAAAATTATGATCATTTACATATTTTTTTTATTCAAAATTTCAACTAATAATTATCTAATTTAATAAAATTATGTTTACTCTAATTTATGTAATATTTGATATCAGTATAACATGAATATAATAGAAATTTCGATATACATTCTTGTATTTTTTAAATGAAAGATCAAGTAACCAAATTAGATACAAGGTTATTTTAATGAAAAAAAGAAATTTTGTATTAACTAAACCGAAAATAAACACGTGAAACTAAGTTAATTGTTTAAATATCCTGGGTAAACTGAGTTCATTATCACACATAGATATATAAAAATTTGACTAGTGATGCACATACCTAATACTACTACTATGTGTTTATAGTATATATATGCAGTATCTACAGTAATTACGGATATTAGATTATCAAATGATAATTAATGAGAACTCTACATTTTACATTCAGTATGCATTTCGCATGCATACGAAAGCATTTACATTCAGAAATTCAAAAGAAATATTATGAATTTAGACAATGGACCGGTTCCAAAATCAGATCTAATCAAAATTTTACGAAAAAATTAATCGTCAGTATGCCCGTCTCTCTCTTTCTAAAAATGTTAAACTATAAAAACCCGCTAATTGCGCAACGCATAACTTAGCACCAATCAAATGCGACCGTAAAATAGAGTTAAACGTCGGTCAAACATATATAAGCAAGGCATAACCAAGAAACGTCGTGAAACTGTCACCAAATTAGCAACGAATAACATATCCTGAGACAATATAAGAGTAATTTTAATAAGAGTGATATTAACAAGAGTAAATTGAATGAAAGCAATTTTAAAAAGAGTAATTTCAATAAAATTTATTATATTTTAATTATTTTGTTTAATTTTTTATTGATCTCTATTTTCTCTGTATTTCTAATTGTCAAAGAGTAAATTACGACTAGCTAATTTATACTGATGATGACTACTATGTAGTCATCATCAGTATAAAAACACGTATTTATAATACAAAAACTGATCTAGGTATTGGGGAAAATTTGAAATTTTACTAATTACAGATGTTTATATTGAAATTGTGTCAAAACTATATATAGTTCATGATAAAAAGTTTCAAACTAAAATTTTTCTTCTATCTCTTGCTTGCAGTTACTTTTAATATCAAGAATATGCAAAACCAAAAAAAGCATATTTTTTATTTCAGTTAAAATAAAATTTCTCACCGCTTCCATTTTTTAAAATATTTATCAAATATTTCTATTTCATAGACACTACCACCAAATATCTATTTCAGCTAATATTATCAAATTCTATCCCTAGTAGCGATATAAAATACGTACAGTTTTTAAGTTTAAGTGAAAGCTTTTAAACAAAAAAAGTTTCATCAAAATCGCTCCAGTAGTTTTTTCGTGATGCTCGAAACAAAAAAATAAACATTTACAATTATATGATAGTAGAGATATAATTATCAAAATAATCAGTATGATTGATATTGTTGATTTATTCGTCATGGAGATATGTTTCTCGTTGCTATTTTCTAAATTAGAACTGAGACATTATGTAACTTAATCTTTATAAATATCATTTCAAAAAAACAATCGTATAATTGAATTTCCGACCAATAGCTTACGAAACATGAGTGTTTCGATATTTCTTATTAATGGAAAATCGTACATGATTAGATTGAAATTTCTGGTTAAAATAAAATTGAAATGAAAATATTGCATGATAAAACTCATTCAAGTTATAAGCGAATTTATTTCATACTTCACTTCAAATATATTAAACAAAAGCATTAATTGTATGATTGAAAAAATACTTTTCGTGTGAAAATATGTCTTATGACATGCATGGCAACACTGTCATATACACAAATATTTTACATATGGTTATGGAGGTACTTAATAAAGTTTTTTAATGTTTTTATGCTGTGATAGGCAAGTTAATTAGTAATCACTGATTGTGAATATTAATTAGAATGGAATTTTATAGAAATATGATGACGAATAAAAACTGTGGGAATTTTTTTTTGGTAAAAGTAATATTTTTCCTTAGAATAACTTTTAGTAACAATATTTGAAATTTTCATGGATGCAACGATAATATGTATTCAATTGTAGATTAAATCTAAGATCAATCATTGTCGGAGGGTTTTTTTAAGTTTCGGTTTACCACTATCAGTGGATTTAGTGGGGGGGGGGGGGGTAAACTTTGTTTCAGTGGTTCGTTCGTGTGGTAATAAAATTGGGAGCACAACCATAAAAACTCGCACCCCTTATGTGTTGATTTTCTAAAAACGCTGAAACACTTATTTCTTTATTTATTATTAATACTAATTG
Organism: Nineta flava; assembly: GCA_963920215.1. NCBI lineage: Eukaryota > Metazoa > Arthropoda > Insecta > Neuroptera > Chrysopidae > Nineta > Nineta flava. Next base: position 54,310,452 of record OY986041.1, read on the forward strand.
TCTCTTAAAAAACGGAAACCCAAGGTCAACTTTCACCTCCTTTAAGGATTGATTATAAAAAAAGTAGCCTATGGTTTTACCCATAGTAAGTTCAAGCTATCTTCTAATCCGTGCATCAAAATCAGTTTAGCCGTGAAAACGTAATAGGCAGAATAGATTTCGCATTGTAACGATATTAAATAGTTAAAATCATCCATTTTTGATTCACGCCCGTCCTAATGAAGAGATGACAATTTAATTTAATCACGATTTTCGTCGTTCAGATCAAGGCGGTTACTGAATGTTGATTAATCTTACCAGGTTTAAATAAGATGTTTGAATTACGGTGACATTTTGACTACGGCACTGAGTATTAGTGGAATAATGCCTATTTTTGATGTCCAGAAAACATGTGTGGTTATCTCCATTCGCGGAAACAAGCAGCTAATAGATAATATTCCAAACAACAACCGAGCTTACTTCGTGGAAAAATAATGGCTCAGCACCTCTTTTTGTACATAATCCATCTAGGAACGACGTGTCTAAAATTGGTTGCGAATTCGAAGATTAATTTAAAATCAATAATCGAATTCCGTAAAATTATTATATTATTTTTGTTATTATTGTATCGTTTCAAATACCTGTTTAAATTTTGTGGTAATTATTAATTGTTTCACTGTAGTTTGTACATATTAATTAATTAAAATACTTATATTTGATTAAAAAACCTTTTGACATTTAATTCAGGTGTATTTTGACAATCATCTGTTTTTGACATTTAATCATGTGTATTTTGACAATCATCTGTTTTTGGCATTTAATTCATGTGTATTTTGACAATCATCTGTTTTTGACATTTTGGATATTAAATAAATGTGATATATTAGCTTACGGTGGTACCAATGTTGCTAAATTATTGAAACATTTAGTATAATTTATTAGCGCGTTAATTCAAAACACATTCTTTCATAATATATCGGATATTTAAGAAAAATTAAGAACAATATTCAATTCGAATCATTATAGCATCATTAATTGTTACAAAGTGGTGCATTGTCCGGGAAACGAACCCGGGCCGCCCGCGTGGCAGGCGAGCATTCTACCACTGAACCAACGATGCAAAAGCATAGATTAACACATATTATTAGCAAAATTTCTATAAATGAGAAAGTATCTAATAAATAATTGGAAATTGAAGTTTAGGTTGATATCTTTGCTGATATCCCTGCTCGGGCACCAAATGTTGATGTAGATAGAAAGGTTCCAAGTAATCCTAATCCTACTCTTAACAATATTATATCAAAAATGCTATTTGTGGACTTGAAACTAAACGTTTATTTTGCCTGATAAATAATCAATCAATAGTTTGTTGATAGTTAACAAGATAGTTAGCGAAGTAACAAAGGCAATATAAAGTAAGTTCGCAAAGGTATCTAAATATGAAAGTAAATTCAGTAGCGAGTATACTACAAAGTCATCAGATCCCTAGCAAATACGTGTTAGTTACCTGGTAGCAACTAGTAACCTCTTTTGTTATAAAACATTCTAAATCGGGTGAATATTTGTCGAAATGTATCAAAATATAAGTATAGGTCAAATATATAATCTTTCTCATTTTTGTTTTGACATCTCATCGGTAGTATGTGAAAACAATACATAAATAGTAAAGTTTTTTTTTAAATTTAAATCTGCCGATGTTATTTTTTATTGAATTGTTTTAAACACTTTAAAAAATGATTCTCGTTTTTTATCCTACAATAGAAGAATCTATATTAAAAGGAATGTGTATATATTTTATTTAAAATCATTATTTTTATTTTTACAATAAATCCAATTATTTGTTAACAATAATGATGAGAACTAATATATCGTGTTGCGTAATCACAAATATAACAAACATAACAATTCGTTATAATTATTATGTAATAATCTTTTCTTTTTTTTTTAACAATTATTGTTATTATATAAACCACATGATTATTTTTTAAAAATAATTTAAAAAGAAAAATTGTATTTTTAAAAACATTATTAAAATTTTTTAAGGTTATAGTTAAATTCTCGCACGTATAGAAAATAAACTTGTTTCAAATTAATTAATTGGTGAAGTAACATAAAATTACCTAATAGATTATCCATAGTATCGGAGAAATTATCGATATATTAATTCGTTCTGTCAGTAAAGCGGACATAAACTAACATAGTCATCATGCTATTTTGTAAACAGTTAGGTATTCTATATTTTGTCTCCTTTTTTCTTTTATCCCTTCTTTCTCCTTGACCGATTCTACTCATTAACGAACTTGGTCTTGCAAATACCAAAAGCTTATCATTTTGAATGGACCAAAATTATGACCGAGAGAGAGTATACATGGAAAATTTATTTATATATATATATATATATATATATATATATATATATATATAAGTCTAAGTGGCCGAGCAGTTTAAGGCGTTATGTCTGCGCAGTATGCCTACTTGGAAACTGGGAGGTTATGGATTCGAATCCCGACATCGCCAGTTTGTCAATTATTAAGGAAAAAAAAGGGGCGGTTAATTGACTAAAATGTCGGCGTATGGACAAGAACGAAGTAACCAGCTATGCTTGAGAAGGTTTTCTGCAGTTTCCTTCACGAACTCCAGATGAATATCGGCATAGTTCCTATCATAGTCGGCTGCAGCCGCATATCCTATCAATTCCTAGTCTATACACAAAAATACCTTCCACTCCACTCACATCCTCACATCCTTAGGCATCACAATGGACCCTATAGTCGAAGTGTACACGGTCCAGGGCAGCTTCTACAATCTATCTATCTATCTAACGATTGGACTCGTGTACCCCCCCCCCCATTATTTTATTTTATATTTTGCTGTGCTTTTCGACACTCCAAGAATCAATTCGGGTGAAAATATAAGGTATGCTATTGCCATACGTTAGCTTACTTACCAGTTACTTCAATATTTTTTATTTGCATACCTTCTCGAGGTCTGAAACTCATGTATATATCTATACCCTCTCAGCACAAGGTCTAATAAATAAATCAGCATGAGCGTGAAACACTTAAGGCAGTTATCACATCAAAACAATCGAACTGATTACAGGAACGGGCCATTTTTCATGTCAATTCCAGCAGTTGAATTTATAGAATTCCATCCACACTGAATTCTGACGTTGGATTATCAAAAGTTCTGATATCAGCAAAAAAAATAAAATTGGTAATGAATAAAGTTTTTAAGAATATAAAAATCTTCCAATGTTGTATATATGTAGATCGTATCTTTGAATGTTTTCCCCAAACTTAGAGCCAGTGCCGGATTTACCTATGACGGGGCCCCAAGCAACCTCAATTTTTTGGGGCCCTCATTGTAAAATTAACCCCCCCCCCAACCAGTTAATTTTACAAAATCAATATATTATGCAGTTTACTTATAATTTACTAACTAAATTACAACTTTTTCCTACTTTTCTCAGTCGCAAATTGATGAATGACATCATCAAAGTCAAGTTTTCGAATCTCTCCCCTGTACTATTGGCTATCGGTAGTGTAAGGAATAGCCTGATGAGGCATTCAACATTTGCAAACGCTGAAAATGTTTTACGAGGCTCGCTCCCGTATACCTGTTTTACATTTTGCATTCTACATTTTATATTTTTTCATTTTGCATTTTTTATTTATTTATTTTTTTTCAAATTTCCGAAATGTGTTTTCAAAATTTTCCATTTTTTGGGGCCCCTGTCTAAACGGGGCCCCAAGCACTTGCTTCCTTTGCTTCCCGGTAAATCCGCCACTGCTTAGAGCCATCTTTAAAGAAACCGAATATGAAAAGAGTTCATATAACATTAATCCAAAAATACTTCCTTTTACAGATACAGCATTCCTTACAAATCGTTTTCATTGTGTAATAGGGTTACATCTCGAAAATGAAGCATTGCTGAACAAACGTTTATGAAAGCTTTGTTAATCCTTAGGAGCACCCGTTTCCCCTATAGCTTAGAGAAATCAAAAAGTTACTCGATATAAAATGATATAGACTTAAATCAAGAGGCGCCTAATTCGATCCGGATTTAAATATTTATATTATTATTCATATTCATTCATTTATTATTATTTATATAACAACGCATTAAGAAACGCAATAATTTTTATTATTAATTAATTAATACGGTTAATTAAAATGAATCACAATAAATATAAAAATAAATGCAAATATTTACCACAAAGAGAATAATTTTATTAATTCTTTCCCATCGATGACTTTAATTAGTATTCATAACAAGTATTCAAATTATTGCAAAATATTGCAGTAATGTACTCGTCATAAATAATAAGAATATTACTTATCAGTTTTGCTATTCTATTTTTAACATACATGAGCGAATATTACGTATATTTTAAATGCTTTGGATTGGTTCGTATATTGAAATTCTTTTATTCATTAACATGAGCTTATCTAAACCGAATATAAACGACAGATTATCGTGCAAGCATCGTGCATGCATAAAATTGGTTAATGTTTAATCGATTCTGTCTATCATGGTGTATTGTTCATTTCGCTTGCAATGAACTGTACTTGAAACAAATTGATTGAGTGTAAAGCTTTTACAATTTATATGCAAATGCAATTTTTGAATTCGATCGAATTTGATTTTCATAATGAAATGTGAAAATATGACTAATAATTTTCCGAAATTTTGGTATTTCTAGACTATGTTTTAAAAGTACAGAACCATCATCTGGATTGGTTCGAAGGGATAGACATAGGTTTAATTAGTAAACTCAATAAGTGAAATAGAATATATTTTCTTTTTTTTAATATTAATGTATTTCTACTAAAAAAAATTTAATATTTTCCTCTCTCAAACGATATACCTCAAATCCAATTTTTTATGGATACTTATTCGTAAATTCTGAGTCAAATATGATTTTTAACCAAGTTTTAGTACGATTTTTTTTTAAATTAACAAAACTTCCTTTGTAAACTAAATTGTAAAAGAATGGGACTTTTGCTGGATAAATTAATTTGAGAAGAATATACTTATACTGGTTTAGTTTCAACACAAAGGGTTCCACGCTTTTACAGTTGGCTAATTAATTTTTTGTTTTAAATGTTTCGTAATAAAAGTAAGTTTATAATTTTTTACTAGACGTTTGTTCACTCGAAAATATTCCTACTAACTGCCGCATAGTTTTTACAAGCTTTTATTCAACCTCACCCGTAAGTTAGTATGTGTTGGTCAAATCTTGCTATCAAAATTTTGACAGGATCTAATTGAAATTTGCTGGAAGTGTCCATAAATATTTGAAGTACTGGAAGCGGCGGGGTGCAATAACACTGAGGATTTTAGTTTTAAAATAAAATAATATTTAAAAAAATACCTTTTTTAAAAACAAGCTTTCATTTTAACAAACTAGAAAGTAGAAAATTTTTCCCCACTGATATGTGACTATAAACAAATCTTGGGATGCTCATAAAAACTTTTAAAACATTTAAAATCTGAGCCCCCCAAACTTCTGTTTATAGTCACATATTAGTGAATCGGGGAAAGTTTTTCTTTTTTTCTTTTAAGGACGTTCCCAAAAAGCAGTCGTGTTCAAAAAAATTCCATTATGTAAACTACAATAGATCAAATAAAATATAGTCGAAGTACACTGTTACTTTTTGCTGTAGTGCTACTACATTTTATTTGATCTATTGTAGTTTATTTACATAATGGAATTTTTGTTTAAATTGAGGACTTAAACAATATTTATAAGATAACTAATACCGCTTGTTTATGTTATTTTTGTAGAAAGATATTTGTTATATCTTCAATTACTTATTCTCAGTTTTTTAAAAGAATCGAAAGAAAATTACTATTGACATTTAATAAAACTTGTGTGTCAACATTAATTAATTGGAGTAAGTTTTATACGATAAACATACAAATTTTAACTGTCAATATTTGCAAATTTAGTACCGTAAGAATCATTTCTACGTGTAGAAAATACTTTTAACTACATATATTCAAAATTACAGAAGAATCGTAAGAAAACTCACTTTCTTGGGAACGTCCTTAAGTTCATTAAATAAAAGCTTGTTTTAAAAAAAACTTCTTATATTATTGGTTATAATATTTGCATGAATAACCGTTTATTTAACATTCAAAAGATATTCTATTATAATTATTACTCATATTAAATTTAAATTATACGCAAAACCTGTGTTTCTTCATCTACGTAATTATTTGATTTAATTTTCATTATCATTCATAAAAAAATATTTCATAATAATTTTTAAGTATTTAATCATAATCTTTTTATTTTTTTCATGCAATTTGTTCAACCTAAGTAATTTTAAGTATTTAAATGTCGTTATTTGAACAGTGAACAAGCACATGGTTCAAGAAACACAGCAATACAGACATCATACATATTATAATTCAGAATGTCCACTGTACTCTATCCGATGTTCTTTTATACAAAAAAAAACTATTCAATCTACAGTAAGCTCGAGCTAGAGAGTCAATCCCTATTAACAGGCGAATATCACGTGGCCATAGCACACGATGAAATTTGATTGGTTTCTTTGATAACTGGCACCTTCAAATCTGAATTAATATAAGTCTCAGTTCATTCGTATGCGAATTGTTGTTTACTGCTATCATTTTTGTGATCCAACGTGTCAATGGTTGGTTTGATTTTTCTAAGATATTTATTTTTAGTTTTTATTGTTATATTTGTTCTTGTTATTATTTTTATTGTTTCCCTTCGTTATATTCATATTTATAACAAAATTTATGAATTTATAACAAAACATTTAGCAAGGTTTTCTTTTAGCAAGAACTGAAAAAAAATTAGTGTACTCGATTATAAACCTTAGATTTCTTCAATCTTTATACAGTACATGTTTCCCTGAGTTGCCTTGTAACTACCAACAAACTCATATAGATATTGACTATTAAATTTCAAGAAAAAGAAATGTTTGGTTTAAATCCCAAATTGTCTTTTTACAAACGTAGGTTTCAGATCGAATATACCAGGATATCTTGGTATATTGCTACAAAGCTTGGATTTAAAAAAAAAAAAAGAGACCGTTGGTTTTTCAACCGGATTACCTTTTCGTATTATAATAAAATTGTGTTGATGTAATTTGTAACAGTTTAAGCACTTCGTTGAGTACGCTACCGGTTGGTGGTCGTATGAGTGATATTGTAATGAACTGATAGCACACACATAAGTTTATAATACCATCCCTCAAATATCATCATCATCATCATATCATCATTCCAGTGAATGGTGGATACCGTGTGTTCATTTGAAAAGTTACCACCTAACAATTTTTTTAAATAAACGTTTTAGAAAAATATATTTCATACACAGTTTAAAAAACATAATGCAATTATTATATTTTTGTTCCATAGCCCGTTTGTGTAACTTCAGATGTAATTATTCATGCGATTGATTTGGTGAGCAAGCGCAGTAGTATTTTTTGATGCATGTTTTTAGTTTGAGGAAATAGAGAAGAGTTCTATTTTGACGAAATCTTATATGTAACTTTATATGTAATAGTAGTGTATACAGCGGTTAACAAAACATACGATTGACATATTTTAAGTGAATTTCTGCGTGTGCATAGCAAAGTAACTTCAGTTATATCAACTACTTTTATTGCGATTGAAAACTTTCATTAAAAATTTCACGTGTAAAAACGGGCATATATCCGTGCTTGCGTGGTATATCTTACTTTTTCAATGATTCAAGATAGAGAAATATATTTTAAAGAAATTATCTCCTAAAAACAAACAACTTTTGTTCGAAACAATTTGTAAATAATTTTGATGTATTTATATTTACACGCCAGAAATATTGAATGCTTGAAAAAAAGTTTCAAACAAAAGTTGTTTGTTTTTATAAGGTAAACATTTTTTTGTATATAAAGATTTTCCCTATCTTGCACCGTTTAAAAGATATAATATACCACGTAGATATCGATGCATAGAACAAAAATATAATTATTCCATTATGTTTCGCCCTTTAAACTGTGCAACTTTTGTTCGACAAGCTTCTTTCTAAAATAAATATTTTAAAAAATATTAAGATGGTAACATTTCAAATGAACACACGGTATACGTATATACGTAGTATGTATGTACTTACACTATATTTAATATCATAATAATTTAACCCAGTAATTCATGGGACCGTAATGAATTTATATATTTAAAATATATATGTAATAATATTTTATAATTAATATAATAAATTAATTTTTGTATATTACAGTAAAAACTATTTTTTGTTCATGAAAAACTATTAATACGTCGATATATACTCGCAATTTAACACCTAAAAGAGTACAAAAGGGTTAAAAACTTAGACGTCGTGTTTTGGTAATTTTTGAAATGCGATCCTTTTAAGATTGTTGGTATAGCGAAAGATGAAGCAATTCATCTGCAATTATTTCCGCCGATTGCATTTATCCACTGTTGTTGTAATCAACTTAAATTTAAATCTATTCTGAAGTGCAAGGGCTTGGGAATTAAGAGGTCTTTCACAGCGAAGATGCAAGACGCAAGATGCATACATCCTGGATGCGGGATACATGTGCGTCCCACTTGCACCTTCTGTTTATATCCATTATCGGACGAGCGAGTATACAAGACCACAACAAAGATGTACGTTGAAATCTCCAGCCGGCTGGTTCTCAATCTTGCATCCAGGATGCAAGACGCACTTGCATCTTCGGTGTGAAACCTCTCGTTCAATTACACAGTCTAGTATTTCAGATCTTGCGTCTTGCATTTTCGGTGTGAAAGACCCCTAAGAGGATAATGTTTATATAAGTATATTTGTAATGTATCCGACCAACATATGCTCCAAAGTTTCTTTGATGTATCCACTAAGTGACGGCTGTCTTGGTCCAACGTTTGGACCTGTTTCCCAAATTCTCTTTTTTTGTTTCTTTTTTAAGTAGTAGGGCGAGGTTTGTATTTTACTTATACTACCTTACCTTAACCTGTAATATCTACTTTAGACTGCAATACCTGGTCACCTTAGCAACACATACTATGGCGTAAGGTTACACTTGGTAACACCAACCTGTATAGTGATTATTAAATGTTAAGCCAAAAAATAAAATTCCACTTTGTCTTTTATTATTAATTCTTATTAAACTAGGTTTTAGATCAAATATATCAGGATATCTTTATGTATTCCTACAAGTACGGCAGTCAGTAATATGGGTCTATTTTTCCTTACAAACTATTCCAGATCAAATGCGTAAAAAGATTCATGCAATAGTGTTGCCCCGAGATACACTCACATTTGTATCCTTAATATCGCAAACCTTTCGTATACCGTCAACCTGCTACCTGTTCATGTGTTATTCTAATCTGTCTATACTTTATCTTCGTTACGCAGGAGCTGCTTCAACTTAGCGAATTTCCTTAGAATACATAAATCACTTTCTAGCGGTCACAATTTTAGTCTGATCAAAATGAAATGTCGTATATGATTTTAGTATTTGCAAGGCCAATTTTATTAATAAATGGCATACGTCAAGGGGGAAAGGGGGCATTAATAAATAAGAAAATACAAAATATAAAATATTTCTCTTAATATTAGAAAAATCAAAAAATGCGTAAGGAATAAAGTTGTAGAAAATCATGTTTGCTACAATACATTACCTCATCATTTTTGCTCAAACTCTAATGTGTGCAGAGATAGTGAGGAATTTAATTTTCAATCTTAAATCGTCAATATTTCTGTAAATATTAGTGTAACAGAAAAAATGATAAGAGACAAAATTACAGTAAAACTTAGTACCTACAACTTTACTTCTTATAAGTTTTTCAATTATTCGAATATTAAGGGAGATATGTCAAATTTTGTGTTTTCCTCTCCCTCTAAACCCCCCTTTCCCCATGTTCGATTTTACCCATTAACGAACTTGACCTTTTGAATACCAAAAGCGCCTCAAATACCAAATTTCATTCCGATAAAATGCAAACTGTTACCGCTAGAGTGATTACAGACATATATATATATATATATATATATATATATATGTGTCTGTATATATATGTCTGTATATATATGTGTCTATGTATATATATATATATATATATATATATATATATATATATATATATATGTGTGATTTTTGACATTTATTAGGTAGGATCGATGGACATTTGAAGAAATTTTTGCGAAATTTTGACTTCGGTATGGGACCAATAGCTCTATTTCCTTTCAGGAAATTTGCTAAAAAGGGCATTATCACCTTCATGTCATTCCGAGAACGATACTTTGTCATTCTTATTTTAGACAGTAAGGCTACTTAGGGTAACTTCTGTATTTAACATTGTGTTTGTTTCGTACAACAGACTAATTAAATTTGCATACTATCAAAAGCGTTTTCACTGTAACTTAGAATCATCACTTCTCATCCATACATTTATCGCAGCCAGGCCAGGCAGCAAAGACAAAATATAATATTTGTTCTTGACATATTTGCTTGTTCATTAATATATTGTTGTTGTATATGTGTGGCTGTTGTAGAGTTATTACATTCATTATTGTTTTAATCATATTTTACTTTTTGTATTTTGTAATCGAAAACTATATTATAGTTTAATTATTTCAACAAAAATAAAATAAAAACAAAGTGCATGTGAAATATATTTATTCTCTTCAATTTAACATTAAAAATAATGATGAAACTTGAAAAATCGTGAAGAAATCGCAAAAATAATGATCATTTCAATTGTAAGAATTTTTCTTGGGTGTCCATTTAAATTAAAGTAGGTTATTCGTATAACTTTAGACGATCGAGCGTTTTCACATTTACCGACACCGACACCGGCACGGCATCAACACAGAACCGATATTGGCAGAATATCGTCTAATATACCCATATCGACACGATACTGACATATCGGAGAGTGTGAAAATATTCCAAATTATTTACATGAGTAAACGCATTCACCGACATCGTTGTCCTTTTTGTCTCGTTATAAAATATTTTTCAGCAATAATCAATTTTTCAAAAAGTATATATTTATTAATTAAAAGTAATTTAAAACAAGTAATGAAACAACTAACTGAGTTAATTGTTTGAATACCCAGTATATACTGAGTTTGTATATCAATGTTTGAACAATCCTTCAAGCGTTACAAAGTCGGAACTAAACTTAATATAAAAGTATATATTTAACCGGTTTCCAAGTGATGATTCGTAGTATGCATATACAAGTTTACTTCACATAGGTTGTGGTTATGAGCTAAAACTCTTCTAGCGTTTGATCCCAATCATAATAGTCAAAACAACGGAAACTGGTCTATAAAAGATCCTGGACCATCTTTTATAATTAAGCTAATTTATACCATTTGTCATTGATCACGAATATATATACTGAGTTATTTATCAGTGCATGAACTGTTTATTTTACTTCTACACGCTTAAATACCTACGTCCTGTATATATTTACTTCTACACACTTAAGGACGTCCAGCACTGTGTTATATAATCAGGACAAAAAACCGATTTGATTTTATTGTAGAACAAATTCATATACACCCATACGCAATACATAGGCGAATTCACTGTTCATATATACAAAATAATGTTATTTTGAAAATAAATAAAAATTTTAAACTTGTATATTTCGAAAACAAAACGTAAAATGCGATTTATTTTTTTTAAATTTATTTAATAAATATTTATCTTTACTATTCTAGTTATTTTAAATTGAAGATTCAAACAATACTTTTGCTAAAAATTTGCTGTAGTTTTCTTCTATTACATATTAAGAGATAGATTTTGATGGAAAGATGAAGGATCGATTTTGACAATTCACAAAGTCCATGTGATAGTTGCAAAATATGCTCAAATAGTTTCAGCTGATTACCTTTCATTGTTTTGGACGTATCATGTTGACGAACTAGTGGCATGACCTTGAATATTCCTATAATTATATATTCAATTTGGCCATACGGACTATAGCATTGTCGTCGGGTTACAGAACTGTCGTGCTATATATTTATACACCGTACGTTTAGTTTACATCTTCGTATAGTAGATCTCCCACGAGTATGAGAGAGTACATATGTATAAATTAAGCAATGTGTATGAGAAGGAGGTCTTATAGGTTTGTTTAGTTACTGTTGTGTTGTATGTGCCTATGTGTTTTGTTGTATGTGCCTATGTATGTGTTGTATGTGTTTTGTTACTGTTGTGTTGTGTTGTATGAGACAATCACCAACCACTCGAACGGTTATGAATATTATTCACTGTTTTGAAAAATATGTTTGTTTATCAAACTTATAAGACCTCCTTCTCATACACATTGCTTAATGTATACATATGTACTCTCTCACACTCGTAGGAGATCTACTATGCGAAGATGTAAACTAAACGTACGGTATAGTATAAAAATGGATATTGTTTTAGCGCATTTATAACGTTAGAAATTAAGTACTAAGGGAATTCATTATTAAGAGAATTTATTAATTTATTAAGATCAAAAACCTAGTTCCTGTGTGAAATTTCGTATACTATTTCAATTTGTTCACAAATAAAAATTAGACCAATCCTTGTCCCAACTACAAAATTTCCAAAAAAAAAGAAAGAAACAATAAATTTAAATTACGAAATATGGAACAACAGAAAAAACCTTAAATGTAGTTCACAAATTGTGTATTAGTTAATCAGACAACAATAAAATTAGACATGTTAACTAACTAACAATGTTCACAAAAACTTGCAACCACTCCCAAAAAATGAATACTTGTAATATAAATAAATATGGGGCATATTGAAAATTATTTTGATTGTCACTGATTTATAATAATTGACAATATAAATAAAAATTGTATAACATTTATTGGGTAACAAGAATAATAAAACGGTAAATAAAAATCATTATTATTGTTATTACTTGTGACATTATATTACTAATAAAATATACAAACTGATTCATTGAAATTATCACAATTTCCATTGTTTTTTAAGGTAGTTGAAAAGAATATTTTAAGAACTCGCTCTGTACGAAAGGGGGCTTCGCCACCTTGAACCCGTTAACTGCCTTCACTTCCTTGACGTAATGCAAAGAACCGCAACCTTCTAATATTTCTAGAAGTGGGTTAGAATTTGTATAGATGAGTCAGTCAGTCAGTCAGTTACACAAAGCACTGAATATAATATTAGATTTGAAGAAATTGAAATATGGGATTAAGGTCAGTGTCCTTAATTTTTTAGGTCAGTGATTTAATTTAAATAAATAAGTTTAAAAAACTACAACCCGTCTACGAAAGAAGCACGAAACAAGTTTGAAGAGCCTTGGAAATATTTCTTTTAATCGAAAGCCAGTTAATTGTTACAGTTTTGCTTTATGCATCGCAGTTGGGCCTTCGTCTTCGAGAAATATTTACAAAGTTCTTCAAACTTCTTTCATTCTTTTTTCGTAGTCGAGTTTTAGTTTTTTAAACCTATTTATTAAAACTTTTTACTTTTTGTTTTTTAAGTATAATTTTAAGAATTTATGATTTAAACCATTCATTTGATACCAAACTCGATACATTTGTGAAATTTGGTTGTTGTTTATCGTATTATATGCAAGTCATATTCGTCATGTTGAATCTAATATGACGTCACATAGCATACGATACGCGGAACTCTAAGACGAAGCTAAGTCTTTTCATTTAATTCTTACTAGGGTTTAGGTAAAATATATTATACTTTTTGTTTTAACTGTCACGAGTGAACTAATTCATCATGTAGAAGCCGAGTTTACCAAGCTAATTTCAAATCAAGCTAGTTGTAATATTCATTAGAATATTAAAATCGTAAATATTTTTGTAAATAAATATACAAAAAAAAAGGTGTTAAAATTTATTATATGTAATTTTACTTCTGATAAAGTTTTTCGCCATTAATACATAAAAATATATTCCAAATTTTATGGTTCCCCTACACTAAGTCTTTAATTCCATCACTTATCAGATTTCATTTCAATTGTCTAAAATTGCTGCCTCTAAAGCGCGTACAAATGTTCATTAAAAGTAATTTAAAATAAACGTGCTATACAATTAAGACATTTCTATAAAACTTCGTTCGATTTAATTTATGATTAAATAGTAAAAAAATTGTCTCAAATCAAATAACAAATTGAAAATAAATCAATCGGAATAAAAATATATTTCACATGTATGGATGGATGTTAAGTTTAAGATAAATCACATGGAGAGCAGAGTAGCGCTGTCGCTTGCAAAACTATTCCCAGAAAGCACTAACAACTTGATTGAGTTGTGTTTTATAGGTTGGAGTAAGTTCTAAAGAATTATTTTCCCTTCTCTTAGTGGTTTTGTTGGGTTGGCTTTTAAACTGATTCTCTTTTATAATATTCTTTAAAAAGTATTAAATATCAGAAACGGTTCCCTAAGACTGTTTTCAGTAGCTTCTTTGGCATGTTACACTTTTATCAACGAACCTAAATCAAATTAGGCAGAGACACAACTCGTCGGAACCTTGAGAAAATGTTTCGGCCGATAGATGACCGAAACATTTTCACTATTGAAGCACAATCTGACACACTTTCTGGAGGTTATGCGAAATGCCTTCAAAAAACGGCTAAATGACACTTCTTGTTTATGTACGTTGTTTTTATATCTATATACCAGGGCATATTAAGTTTAGTTCCGACTTTGTAACGGTTGAAAACACGATAACTCAAAAACAAAAAGATGTAGCGAGTTGAAATTTTGTGTATGTGTTCTAGAGCTAAAAATCAGGTCATGTTTGGGCAAAATGGGCAAAAGACAAAAAATTTCCCTTTTTTAAACTAAACAACGTTTAACATATTTTAAATTTGTTTTTTGTAAACTAGCGTCAATTTATTTCCATTGTTAGTATAGTTGCCATTCGGTTATATTATTCCAACAGAAGCGACTAGCGTTTATTTACTTTGACATTTAAGTAATATGTCTGAACATTGATAACATATTTTCATATCAAGCATTTGATGTCAAAAAATGTAAACAACTTTTGTTTGAAACTTTTTTTCATAAATTCAGTATATACCTACCGGGTATTTAAGCAATTAACACAGTTAGTTGTTATTTTCACTTGTTTATATACTTAGTTTTTATCACCCTGATAAAAACAAAAATTTCTAAGAATAATTTGTACGCAACAGCGCCACTGTACCCTACACTAATGTACACACACGCACACACATGCATACTCATATGATTGATTATGATTACGTAATAAATAACGCCATTTACATAATATATCCTTGATATTGTACAGTTTAAATAAAATTTATTTTTTTTAGATAAAAATATAGTCATGTTGTCAAGAACAAACATGACAATAAATTATTTAATATCAATATAAATAAATAAAAATAAACTAAAACATTTATAACATTCTACACTTTTTAAATGTCACTTAATAAAAAACAAATAAAAAAACAAATCAAATGCCGGTAATATTCCAAATGAAAGTATTTCACATTTTGATTAGAAATTGAATTCTTATTTTACCTAACATCCGGAGTTTAAAGTTTATGCAACCGGAATACATTTTTTTAAAGTGAAAAATAAACACACTTTATACGTTATGAAATTGTGAAGACATTGATGATGTTGGTTCACACCCATTTTGTTCTGGAAATAGGTGAAAATTTTTATTGCGTTTAAATTAACACCATTTTATGACTGTTCTGGTTTATGATGTAATAAGAAGTTATTTGATTCTCATATACAAGTTTGACGATTATCAAAAGTAAGGTTATATCACATAATACGTAACGGCATTCACACTTCTGCAAGCGGCTTATAACAACATTGGTAATTTGTTACTAATTTTTAAATGGTTAAATTTTACATAAAGTGGGAATACATATAGTTGTTGTTGTTGTTGTAATTATTGTTATTGCTATCATTATTATTGTTATTATTACTATTGTTATTATTATTATTATATTTTTTGGTGTATCTCTCCATATTGTAAAAGATATTTTTTAAACAATAAATATTTTATAAAACTAATTCTAAATTGATTGAATAAATTATTAGGCGATAATCGGTAGGACAACCTGTATTGAAACATCGTTCCGTCTTACTTCAAAATATACCTTTATTACTTACTCTCACCCAGCTTATGGAGAGTCCGTTCGACTCCGGCTAGCCGTCTACGCCCACCTCTGCTGTAGAGGTTTAGAAGTCGAGGATCGTTAAATAAAAATTCTTGTGTATTTGATTATTAACTATTTATTGAACTAGCACTTGAAGGTATGTCCTTTTTCATTAAAGAATCTATTCTAACTGACTATTAAAAGTGCAAAATACATCTCCCGATATTAAATTGTAAAATAACTCATTGTATGGTTAAGTACATCTGTTTACTTATACAAGTTTTTGCCTGGAAATTTAGGTTTAAAATATACTTAGTTTTATTGCAGTGTTTAAACTGCATGTTTTGTCAAATATAGAAATTATCCCTTTCAAGTAAACCAAATATGTTTACCAAATGTTAAATTACATGATTTTCGGCATTTCCTATATATAATAATCCATTATTATAATAAGAGAGAGATTTTTGCTGAGAATTTGTTACAAAATTCCACAAACTAAATGGTTTTCTAAAGATGTAAACAAATCTAGAATATCAATTTTCATTCCAATTGTTGGATTGATTTGACACTAAATGCATGTAATTCTGTTGATAAAACAGTTTTATATATTATCATCGAAACAATTGTATAAGGGGATTCGACAATGCGACAAGATATAAAAAACTCTGATAAAACAGTATTATACAGAGGGCATAGAAATAAAGGTTTTTTATTTCTTCAAAATTTTATGATGGATTTGTTCATTATTAAGTCGGTTTTCGAAAAAATGCTTCGAATAAAAGTTATGCATTATAAATATACTAACAACTTTTATTCGAAACATTATTCGAAAAAAAATAAAATTTCACCATCCATCAACTCACCGACCGCAGCCGAGAAACATATATTCCATACACAAAAATAATTAGTATATAATATGCTTTGTTTGATGAACCTCAGTTTGAAAATGATTGCAAAGATCGAAACATGTCACGATAGATATTAAATCATTCAATATATTCCAATTAAATAAGTGTATCTACAAATTAAACGATTTTGAAATTGTTTTTTTTTTTTTTTGTTATGCTAGATCTTTGTTTAGAAAACAAAACCATCAACTTATTGACTTTATCTAATAAATAAACGTCTAATTAACAGTTTTATACCATAATTTAAAAAGCCCCCACACAAATATACAAATTTCAATGAAAAATAATAAAAAATTTTATTTAAATAGACTAAGAACCAGATGACTCATATACCTATGTTTATTTACACGGAAATAGGAAATACACACCAACGTCAGGCAATAATTTTTTTCCAGTATTACCATAAAAGTTTAATGAAATGAAACAAAATAAAAATCATATTTCATTATTAATGATGTTAAAATTAACATAAGTATGTGCATTAATATAATTGTAATAAACATGATTTGAAAAAAAAAAGTACATAGCTTGACTGTTTTTTTTTATAGCTTCGTTTGTTATTTTGAAATGAATATACAAAGCGTCCATTCATCAAATTATTTCATAATAAACTTAAGTAAATATTTTGAGAGAAGATGTGATATTATTGTTGTGTATTCAGTTTTTTTTTTAAATTGATTAATGCAATATAACTCAATTTACAAAAAGCAACGTTTACATTGAACCAAAAAGTAATAGCAGTGTAAGAGGAAGACCCAACTGAGCGTGTTGAGAGTCCCACATTTGAAACAAATATTTTCACTGAACGAGTGAATGTTATGCTAAAACAGATCGATTTAGTTTTATCGTTTTCCCTTTTTTAAACTAACAAAAAAAAACAAATAAAGAAATAAAGAAATAAACAAGTGAAAATAACAACTAACTGAGTTAATTCCTAAAATACTCGGTGTATATTCTGAATTTCTGAAAAAAAGTTTCAAAGATTTAAAAAAAAGTACATTTTTTGTGTTTAAATGTTGTTCTATCTCTTACGGTTTCAAAAATAAAAAACTGTTTTGACCGTTTTGCCCAAACGTGATCCGATTTTGCTTTCACTTGACCTTACTTTTTAGCTTTGGAACACACATACGAAAGTTCAGCTCGCTATCTCTTATTTTTGAGAACACTTATACCAGAATTTTTTTTCGGCTATCAGTATTTTCAAACGTTACAAAATCGGGACTAAACTTAATATACCCTGGTATATATCACATATATATGTATATATATATATATATATATATATATATATATATATATATATATATATATATATCGGGTATAAAACAGAATAAACAATCGAAATGATGAAAATGGAAATGATGGACTCTTTACCGTTAATCTAATATGCACTCTTAGGTGAAAACCTCGCATTCGTAAATTTTTTGCAATTTTTTGCTCCTAAAAAAGGATTAAGATTTTATCGACAAGATTAAGAAAATCTGGTCCCAATTTTTTAATACTAATTTTGCCAACCCGAATAACCGAAAATTTTGACCCGATTGAAGTTATTTGATTTATTTTAGACACAAAAGGTATCGTGCCATTTTTTTCGTAAACTTGACCGTGCAGAAAAATAATATTAAAAAAATAAAATTTTTGAGTTTATCAAAATTCTTAAACAATCCCTGAAGAGTATTTACAGATTATTTTATTCTAAACCTTTGTTCTTAATAGTCAAATATACAATTTAAACTAATTTTTAATTTAAAAAATTAGTTTTGATAGTTAGATTATAGATTTTGTTAAGGGATGTCCAAAGATTATTTGAGAACTTGCTTAAGTCCGTTGCTGCGTTTTTTTAAACATTAAATTGTTGATTACTCGAAAACGGTCAAGTTTACAAAAAAATGACACGAGACCTTTCCTTTTATACCAAACAAAAGTATCAAAATCGAAAATCCTAGATGATGTTGCCATCAAAATATAAGTTTTACATACAATCAGTGTAAGTCAACCTTTACACTTGACTCTTAAATACACAATAATATAATATTACACTGTATTATAACGTACACAAGCAAAAAGCTAACGGTATTATAAAATCTGAATTGTAAATTCTATAAATTAAGAGATACCAACCAACTAACCAAACGTATTATAATCAAATCTAAACCAATAGCTTGGCGTAGCTCTAGACAGACTTATCTATCTGAAGTTATAAAAGTTTATGGAATATTTACAAATTAATTCAAATAAAATTAGTCACGATCCGAACAAATAAAACCAATAATGACTTTGTTACAAAAAAATAAAAAACATCTTTTGTGTAAATACAACAAATTATATTTATAACTTTTAGGAAAAAACAACCAACAACATTAAAAGCGATATTACCATTTTGTTGTTTGGATTTAATGGCCCGTTATAACATATTACTATACTTTATTTACGACCAATATAATACCAAAGTGGTGGAACGTTTTCCTGTAAGATTTACACAATTGGGAAATGAATAGAAATTATGTAGTTGGATTAATGATTATACAATAATAGAATCCCTCGATTAACAAACTTTATGAGTTCGATCTTATCTTCAATAGTTGGAGAAAATTTAATTGTTTGGTAAGAAAAAATTAAATTTTTAATTTCTAAACACTCAAATTGGAACAGAATATCTACTAATTAATGTAAAGAAAATAAAAAAAAGTTATTAAAACAGTCAATACCAGTTATACGTACTTATATACACTCCAGATCATAAAAAATGACTGAGTAAGTCACATTCTATGCGTCTACATGCAGTAACACCTTTTTCAAATGGTTTTGATGTGAAATATTTATTGCGGCGTGTTACTCACCACGCGATCAACAAGTTGTTTATACTTGATATTACATATAACAAATCAGTTTTAAAAAAGTTGCTCGTAGATGGCGGTACATATACAGGTTCAAAAACTTATTCATAGGTGGCAATCCATGCTTTCTATACAAAATAGTTAATAATAATAATAATAGTTTATAAATTATTTAATTTCATTTTAAGAAATTTTTTAATTTTTAATTTTTTGGTATTAAATTAATATGAATTTTTTAAATAAAGAATAATTTTTTTCTTTAAAAAAAAATCTGAATATTTTGTTTTTAATTATGCCATATTTTTTGATTATACCATAATTATTTCCATTACTGAACCACCCTTTCATGAATATTTTATATACAAAATAGTTTTGATGTTTTACACCTCCCAGGTGTCGCCGCGACGCATTAATTTTTTGTTTATGAACGTTTCCAATTTGTAGCAATAAACGGGCCACGGAGACGTATTCAATTAGTAGTCCAACTGATAATCCAGCTAAAGCTTTCCTCTAAGGAGGGTAAATAGGTAATGAAAGTTTGTATAGGAAGTGCATTATTTTTGAAGTTAGAAACGTTGAAGTTGGTGTTTGGGGATTCAGCATCTAAGGAGGTAAAATAAAGGACGAAAGTGTGTATTCATTTTATAAATACTCAACTTTTAATTAATTCAAGTTATTTATGACAAAAACTCTATTTCTAGTCTTTGTTTTTAGTGGTTTGTTAAAAAAGAAACGCTCTCCTTGGGATCGAGTACTATAGAAGGATGTGTTAGGAATTTGTGGAAATCTTTCCCATTTGTTTTCCAATTATTACTTGATCTTTACTGAAATATTAAAACGGAGAAATACTTCTGTAGGGTATATATACCCTTTTGAAATACTATCTAATATCTGCATTCACAATTTTAGAGTCCTTATCGGACAACGGGCAGTGGACATCAGATATTCAAGACCATTAGTCATATGATTATCAACATTTCAAGTTACCATCTATAGAGTGTTTTAATAATTTACTTATTACAGACAGACAATCATCACATTAATGATTAATTACAAAATTAATATTTTTTCTAAAATTTATCTGAAAAATAATTAAAAAATATGTAATAAATTGTTCGTTTGTGTTGTAAGACTATCTATATATAGAAATAATAATTAGTAATATTTGTATAATAATATTTTTTTCATCAGTAATATAATTAATGGTAAAATCTATTTAATTATAAAAAATTAATTTTTTTAATAATAATTAGATTTAATTTCCTGTAGCACTGTAGGTATTAATTTATTAATTTACTTTAAAATATAAGAAATATCAAATCATATTTATATTAATAAAAAAAAATTGTGTATCTCACAAATTAACTTAACTTTTTATTTGATGACTAAAAATAATTAAAAATATGAAATTAGTTTTTCTTTTAAACTTTAATGACATTATTGATTTCATCACAGTAGACGCCATGAAAATTGTACTCGCAGTATTTACTGTATGAATGATTTAAGGTTGTTAGGACTTTAGAATTCAGTGAATATAAGAGTCTGAAAGTATATTATTAACCAATAATTAATACATGGAATAATTTTAAAAAAATTGTATTTTTAACATCGAGTAACCATTCAAGTGGCGAGCCGTCTAAGGCGTATGTCTGAGGCGCTATGTGTACTTGGAACTGGGAGGTTATGGGTTCGAACATCGGCAGTTTGTCAATTATTAAGAAAAAAAGAAGAAGCGGTTAATTGACTAAACTTTCGGCGTATGGATTTGACATAACCCACGAAAAAGTCATAATTGGCTTTTTCACAAGATTATTTTGAAAAACGAAGTGAAATATCAAGATCGAAACTTTTGGCCGAATTGTTGGACTACCGTCTAATTCTTCACTTCTATTGTTCATCAGTTCGAAAACAGAAAAAGGTAAAGTAAAATTTTAAATTACAAAAGATTGTCACGGCTTATACACAGTATCCAAATAGGTAAGAACCTCGTTGCATACATTTTCTTTGTTGCAGCTTATGGTTACAACAAACAATGAATTACGAGATATTATCAAACAAAAATTTATTAAAGAAAAAAATTAATTTGATAATATCCCTTTCGACTCTTCAACAAGGTATTCCTTTAAAAAAAACGTTATAAAAGTTTTCTCGAGACATTTTTTTCGATAGCCAAATTGATTCGACACAGATAATACAAAAGTTTGTATCTATTTGTGCCAATACATCATTTTGGGTGGTAATGACAAAAATAGCGAATCATTTTGGGTGGTAATGATTTGATTTTTTCTATATAGTCTTTAGGGTTTCAATTAAAATTTTCATGGTGTAATCGATTTCGATGTTTTCTGATTTTTTTTTTTTTAAATTGTCTTTTTCAAGAAAATCTTCAACTTTAAAAACAAGACGAGGCGAGACGATAGAAAACTTTTACAACTCAATACAATACAAGAGACATGCTACCCTTGTCTCGCGGCATTACTAATAAGAAACAATTTTGAATTTACCGTTTTCATACCATAGATGTGACAGAATTAGATTCAAAATTATACAAATTTCGAAAATTGTGTAGAAATACAATTGGCTCGACAATGACCAAACAAGATCTATGAATGTTCGAAAGATTCACTAGTTAAATTATCTACGAGATACCTCTAGACTCTAGAGACATAGATGCCATTTATTTTATATGTAGTATATTCGACTGCAAAAGTAGTTTTATTTATGTATATTACGCTTGATTGGTGCCGAATCCATTCGATTTTTGAAAAAAATGTTTAGAATAAAAGTTGGTAGTATTTTTACGAACTTATTTTTAGCGAACAACTCTTGTTCGTTAAAATTAACTGTTTAAAAAAAAGAAAGCCAATTTTGCTGTCACTTAAGCCCATTACACAATGAAAAAAATAAGGTATAAGAAATGAGATATAAGAACCTTTGATCAATTCACAATTCAAAAATAAGGAATAAGAAATAAGATATAGCAACAGAATTTCCGTCGCGTTGGATATCTATTCCTTATTTCTTATTCCCAGCCATTCACAATGTTATGCGCAGGATTTTATGTGCAGTTGACTCTCCGACTTATGTTTTTGACATTTGTGCACACACCAGCAGCTGGCATTCAACCGCTGTGATTGGTTGAATATTATATCTTATCGCCCATTGTGTTTTGGTCGCTGTGCTATATCTTATATCTTATTCTTATATCTTATATCTTATTCCTTATTTTTTTCATTGTGTAATGGCCTATATACTTCTGGATAGACGATTGAACTAAACGATTGTAATTAATTTCAAATTTTGCCCCAATTTCAAGAGCAATTATTTGTATTTTATAAATATATATTTCGACTGCAAGGTAGTCATCATCATCAGTATGAATACTTGAAAAATTTGAAATTTAACTTCAAAAAACCTAGAATTCTCTTTGATTATTTTAATAATCTGCATATAAACGATTGTAGTAAATGATATGTAGTAGACAATGCCCAAAAAATACAAACTTTCATCATGAATCACGCCAGCTCACGTGACAGAAAATTTTTTTAAGAACATATAACAAAATTTCCGAACTTGAAATTTGACACTTTTAATTTCTATCGAAACACGTATTTATAAAAAATAATATTTTTGTGTACATTGACTTAAGTGGTTGACATTAACATTTAAAAGAATTTATATAAATATATATATTGTCTGGTACCTGTTAGTATGTGTACTCATCTAACAAAAATATTTATTTAAACGATTCTTATTGAATATTAATTAAAAATTATTCACATATTATTTTGTTGAAATAAATTAATCATCAACAAAACCTTGTTTATTTACTTTTTTTTTTATATTAAATTCATATGATTATAAAAATAACAATAATCATATGCAATCGTATTTATATTATGTAAATTTTAAAATAACGCATTTCAAAATTTTTTATTCTAAATAAATTAAACCGGTAGTCAAGAAATTATAATAAATTATTACTCATACCCTGTATATATTAAATTTTATACCCGGTATATATTAAATATATACAAAAGGTATTAGAATTTAGTCCCGATTTTGAAAATATTGACCGCAGAAAAAAATCATTGATACAAGAGTTCATAAAGGTAGGTAGGTTTATAGGTTTTCTAGGTACATTTCAAAACTGATTTCATTTTTCCTAATATGTTAAAACAATTGTTCATTCATCTTACATTAACAATAGATAAATGATCTAATTAGTGAATACCTGTATGTCTGCCTGTAAACACGATAAATGAGAAAACGAAAAGAGATAACGTACTGAAATTTTGTGTGTGTTCAAGACCTGAAAAGTAATTTCGTGGACGACCCAAATTGGTCTGTAAAAAACTTTGAAATCGTAAGAGATAGGAGAAAAATTGAAAAACAAAAAAATGTGTAATTACTATATTGATTACAAAAGCATATATATATATACACTTTTATAATTCGTATTTTTTTACAATTGACCATTTGTAAAAAGTAAATTAAACAGTTGCACGCATTGATTATGAACTTAAAATACACAGGGTATTTGAGCAAACTTGTTTTTAATAAAATTCTATATTTATAAATAGAAATAAGATAGTTAAGCTGGTTTTTTTCAAAATTCCCAAAATATATATTTTATTTTTTATTTTTTTGCTAAATAACTGATTAAGAGTAGAAAAAAATTGATATTTTCAAAAGAATATAAAATTATATCTGCAACGCACTAAAGAGCAAAAAAATATTAAACAGTTAATTTTTAAAGAAATTGTTTTCAAAGAAATTTTCTACACCCCACGCCTTTACAATTAACTAATTATTTTTTATTTTTGGTGCTTTTCTAATAAAAATTTTTTTTACTATTTAAAAAACAAAATATTTTTCAAGACTAAAAAATCTAAAAACTAATTTTCCAATGCTTTCACCACTTCCTTATGTTAAAGCATTATGTCCAATGCTTTCAACACTACCACTGATTCACATAGCCCCACAAAATTAGGGCGCATTTTTCATAATTTTATAATGACAAAAGTTTTTCATTTTAAATATACTAACAACTTGTATTCGAAACTTTATCCTAAAAATCGAATGATAAGGTACAAATCAACTAAAAAAATGAGCGCTACTTTTGTGACCCATAGTACTTACCATATTAAGTTTCAACTGGATCGAATAATGGGATAGAAGTTAAAATTTCTTGTCTAAATTTTGAAGCGGAAAGTGACAAATATACAAACAAATTTTATTTTATTGATACTGAAATTACCTGACACATTTCCGGAGTGATGGCAGGCATTTAGTAGTTTTATTAATTAGCATTGGCATTTATAGGTTTTCTAGGTACATTTCAAAACTGATTTCATTTTTCCTAATATGTTAAAACAATTGTTCATTCATCTTACATTAACAATAGATAAATGTTCTAAAGAAAGGAAATTCGTCAAAAGCCCTGCTTTATGAAGGACCGTTTGTCAAATTTCAAAAATTATATCGTGAAACAATATATCGGGTGTCAAAAAGTATGGACACGGCATAATAAATCGTTTAAGGTGGCACTAACTAAAAATATTAAACGGTAACCCCTGGTAATTTTTCCCGAGGAATCGAATGCGGTCCGATGGACCCACAAGGGCGAAACAGAGTCTAACTTTGAAATTTTAAATAGAAACCCATATATTTTATTGCATATTCGTATTCTACGGAATAAATATTAGTTTCTTTTGTAGGAAAACTTTTTCGTAAAAGTGCTTTGTTCTCTCGCTAGTTTTATTCGGAGAATTTTTTGAGAAATTCTCCGAATGAATGAAATATTATAGAATTTATTGAATAGTGAATTTCGATTTATAATAAACTTTATTTAATACGATTTTAATACGATTTATTTAATACGATAAAGATTCGATTTTTTTCCCGTAGAATACGAATATGCAATATATGGGTTTCCATTTAAAATTTCAAAGTTAGACCCTGTTTCGTCCTTGTGGGTCCATCGGACCCAAAATCTGGGGGTTACCGTTTGAAAATTTTTAGTTAAAACCACCTTATACGATTTATTATGCCGTGTCCATACTTTTTGGCACCCTGTATGTAAAAACCTCTGATATTATTAATGATGAATGTTACATCAAAATTAACAAACACATATTTATGTTTTAAAAAAAGGACACACTTCTTTGCACAAGAATTCAACCCGGTAGGTAGATTACATCAACCACTACTCCAATGTCATTTGAATAAGTTGCTTGATAGAACTAAATCATGGTAGTAATTAGTCTCAAATTACATCAACTATCTCATATTTTAGAATAAATTTCTAATTTCAATAACAATAATCTGTAATGAATCGATTTCATCACAACTCTTCGTTTTATCGTTTTATGTACATTTCTCTGAATTTAATCGTATGGAACCTTTTTTTATTTTCTTGAATCAAGTAAATGAAAAAGATCAAGACACAAAGAACTAGATGAACATCATCAAATGCCCTTGACAGTTTTTGTTATAGAAGATAATTTTTTTTTTAAATATAAATAATATAAAGACTTTCATTAAAACCATATTATATTTCAGATTATTTATATAAAAGTACAGTAAAACTTTGTACAAGAAAACCAGTTTCAATAATTTATTTGGTGCAATGACATTTTATATTTTTTGTAAAAAAATAAATAAAAAATGTTTTAACTACTCTTGAAAGAAGAAGTTATTTATGTTATCTAGAAGAGTATGCATTTAATAGCACAAAACAAAAAATCAGGAACTAGTTAGATCTATTAGAGAGATGGTGTTGTTTTTTTCAAACCCGACACTGTGGTATGCCAAGGTAGGTGGGTGTTGCGAGACGTTGTCGTTCGTTGTATCTCCTCTATGTGTGTGTGTGTAAGTTAACTATGTGGTGTTCTTTCTATTCTTGATCCAGGTGTTTCGTATTGGTATTTAAATGGATTTTTATTAGAATTATATAGTTTTGTATTTGTAAATAATGGTTTTGAATTATTGCAGAATATCTAAAATTTGTTTCTTGTGCTGCAAAGCCTTGGAAAATTTTTGCTCTACAATAAATAAAGCTTCAGAAATTTGTGAATCCTTTTTATACAATCCCATGAAACTTTAAGAACAAGTGTACTTTCTCAGACTTTTGAAACCTACATCTATACGAACAAGTGAAAATAACAAGTAACTTAATTGCTTACATACCCGGTATATACTGCGTATATATGTTACCAATGCGTGAACTGTTTATTTTAGATTTGAGTTGAAATTGTGGCAAAACTATTCAGTTTATGAAAAAGTTTCAGACAAACGTTGTTTATTTTAAAAAAAAAAAAGAACATTTTTTGTCTTTAAACTTTTCTTCTATCTCTTAAGGCTTCTAGGAACCATATTCCCCCTGGTGGAGGGATGCACAGTCCAACTTTGCCCATTCACGAACTTTACTTCACTTTTTAGCTCTTAAAACACACATACAAAATTTCAGCTAGATTTCTGTTTTCGAATTTGAGTTATCGTATCTACGGACAGGCCAACAGTCGGACATGCGGAAATAGACTAATAAGGCCATTTTATGAACACCTACACCAATAATTTTTTTTCTGCGTTCATTATTTTCAACCGTTACAAAGTCGGACTAAATTTAAATTGGACTAAACTTAATATACCCTCGTAGATACTGTATTAAAAAGTGTAGTTATAATCTTATGTAGTTTATAAATTTAATAACATAAATTTTCAATATTCCTACCCGCAATTCCCCGATATTCCATGGCAGTTTATGTACATTAACAACTATTCAGTCTTCCCGGTGTATTTTTTGTCAACAAATTCCTACTGATAAACAGTTTTACCTGTCATAAGGAATTAGTATAGAACCGATATGAAAACCGACATAAAAATCAAAATTAGAAAATACAAATAGATGGATAAGTAACTTCCATAATGCGATTCTCATGTGTTCTAAATATTCCATTATTTCTCAGAATCGCCAAATTATAATTTTTATTATAACCTTTTAGAGATTTCGCAAAGACGAACCAACCTAATGCTCATGAAACATTATTTTAAATCGCATCAGCTATTATCATCGAACCAAGTTTCAGAAGAACCTTCAAACTACTCTACATACTGTTAAAATTGATGACTTCAAGCTGTGCTAATCAGATGCACTCTCGTGAAAATTCCCAAAAAGTTAAGTAAAAGTTTCGTAGAAAAGCCAGTAAGCATTCTTTACACAAGCTTTCTATATATACAGATGAAAAGCCAGCCAATACCACCTAATACCTAAATTTATTCTTGGACATATTTCTAAAGAAATTTAAATCAAAGCCAGGAGATTGAAATACCACCATATAAATAATCATTTAATGGAACAAAATTACTTCTGCAATTTATTTTCCTACTACTAATTTATTTTCTTACTACTTTTTTAAAAATTGTCCCAGGTATATAAAAATCATATGGTTATACAAAAAAAGTCTTCGAATATTTAAAAAAATATTAACCATTTATCAAAAATATTTGCCGAGAGTGTTAAAAATTCTTTAAATTACTTATTTTAAATGCTAATATTCAACAAATTCCTTAGTATACCCAACTCAACAGGGGTAGTAAGTATATACAGATTGTAGTCATAGTAGTAATTGATACTGTTTGTGTCAGTGGGTTGTACACAAAGGTCTTTAGAGTTAGTTAGACCTTTTTGTTATTATAAAAAGACAGATTTTTATCAATTTTTTTTCACGCCGTTACATATTTTTGTTTAATAAATAATGAAATACATTTGCAAAAAATATCCAAAACGACAGCCTTTCTATGTAATTATAAATTAACATTAATTCACAGTGACCTTCCCTCTAGGCTGACATCTTCTAAGAAAAATTTGCTAATAATTTTTTATGTTAATTGTTTGAATAGCAATCTCAGCATGATTTTCTAGTATTCTTCTAGAATTCCTGAATTTACAAGATCAGTTCATAGAAATTCCAGTATTTTTTCTACTATTAGAATATTATATCCTATATTCGATTCGTAATGCGAGTATCTCTTCCCAAGATAATCTGAGTAATTTTGTTAAGCCATATGGGTAAGTCAGTCATTATTAAAAATCATCGATTACTGCAAAAATTTCGAATAAATATTGCTCTAATATTGAAGTTTCTGACCGTCTAACACTCTTACTTACAAACTTAACAATAAGAAGTGGTCATATTCTAGTTTTCTATCTAGATTTGACATGTTATCGAAAATATATAATTAAATCCCTTAAATCCTCCATGAATTTTGATACTCACTTCACAATCTGCTCTATGAATTCTTTAACAATTATATCTTGATCAATTATAAAACTTGAAGAAGAGACATTACAATCTAAATTCATCGATACCCGCATTAATACAAGTAAACTTGATTATTAAATATTCAAAAGTAAATCGTAACATTCCAAGGAGGCCAAAATCAATAAAAAATAAAAATAAAAAACAATAACTTACATAAAACTAAAAGAATTAAAACAAAATCCAACATATTTTAAATAATAAAATCATTGTAAACAGATATAGATCACAAAAATCAATTCACACTTTTCAAAACTGAGAAACTATCGATACACTCTTTAAATAGATCAACAATAATCGACACTGATATAAAAACACAATTTGTTTACCACAGATAGAATCTCAAATGAGCACAACACAACACACAAAATCGCAAAATTTAATCCTATAAAAATAGTTGTTGATTTGTTTTTTCTATGTAATTTTATTATCACCAAAAGAGATATCTTGTTGATAATACTGTTTGTTGATGATGATGGTGATGATGATGATTGGTTTCAGTTGTTGATTCTGTTGTGGCAGAAAGCAGTAAACAAAAACGTGGTAAACTTTGTCTACACGATTAAACAACACACAACACTATAAAGTTATAATAATAGTGTATTGGTATTATAAACTTGTTGGGTTTGAATTGTGGTGTAAGCACATCATCATCTGTGATAGCAATACACACACTGTACACAACATAGCAGTGGTACAACTGGTACATACACAAACCATTCTCTGTGGTACTTATTCCACTACTATAAGCATACGATATACGATAGATAGATACCAACAGCATAAGCCGAGGAGGTAGTAGGTAACACAAACTCACACACACATAAGAATGATACACAACATTAGTTTTTAAAATCATATTACCAGACTCTATGCATGATATGTTGTTATTTAAACCCACCAGATATACAAGGAGTTTTTAAAATATTCAAGGTGGAATGGATTACATCTAGTCTTCAGAGTTCCATGTTATCCGAGAATTAATATTTATATATACACATTTTTAATACGCTATAAATTAATTTCTGCTAACTTCATGTACTGCCTTTTATTAGTTTTGATACTAATAGATTTTTCCGACGATTACTCTACATATACATATACTCTACATATATCAAATATAAAATGAATCATTAATAATGTTATATCAACAAGATAATAATAATAATAATAATTAGAAAGATTGATACCGCAAATAGGTCCCTAGCACCTAGACCGAGGGGTCGCCTCTGCACTCCTTGAGAACAACCTGTCACCCGAAGGCGAGACGTCTCCGGGTAAGAGGTGCTATTTTAAGCAGAGGAAGGATAGCAGATAGGATTCTGTCGAGGCCAGACGCCACACAGAAGGCCCACAATTTCTCCACCGGCCCAAGGATTGATGGATCTAAGGTTTCGGGCCCAAAGATTCTAAACCTGATACCCTGCAGGTTTCTGCAGGTGCATATAACATATATGGAGGTTTCATCGTCCTCCATACAGGCCCTACAAGTGGGATCATCAGAGATTCCCAAGTTATGAAGGTGGTTGCTCAATCGACAGTGTTCTACCAAGAGCCCCACCACCTTTCTCAACTGCATTCTATTGAATTTCAACCGAGCACAGTCGAATGGCCTAGCTGTGCTTATGCACAACTTGGAATGTCGCATGCCCCGCGCAAAGTCCCAGTAATCGAGTTGAGCTTGTCGCAGCTACCCCTTGATTCGGTAAATTACGGAGCATCTTGCTATGGGAATGATAGACTCGGGTGAAAGGGGCGTTTGAGATGACCCCTCTCGTGCCAACGAGTTCGCTACTTCGTTTGCTTTAACGCCAGAGTGACCCGGTACCCAGATCAGTCTGACTGTGTTAGTCAGTGCCAGGTGGTTCAGCTCCGCGAAGCATTCATAGACTATCCTTGATTGAAATCTTGACGCCTCAAGGGCCCGAAGTGCTGCCTGGGTATCTGATAAAATGCAAATAGTTTCCAAAGTTTACTGCTTTTACCCACTGAAAAATATTACTGTACTGCTTTTTTACTCTTTATAATCTGTTATAAATTATAATTTTATCTGTATTCGATACTAAATAGACAATAATTATTCTATCATTTATGGCCATTTTAATATCAAGAAAATATCTTAAAATAAATTAAAATTTTTATTCTGCATTACTGCGTTTTACCTTTGACAAAATAATACATATAAATAATAAAAACAGTGAAAAAGTGATATTCTGTTTTATTGAGTATAAAAGCAGGATATCAAATTTTACTGCTTTTCGATTTACAATAATTGAAGTCATACGTCACTTATTTTAGATATTTTGATTAATTGTGATCTAAAATCACATTTAAATGACTTTTCATGAAGTCATGTAACATATTAGTCGTTCAATAATTATTATGGAATATAATATTATTAATTTAGTTTGGAAATATCAAAAACTTAAATTTCAGTTTTTTCTGTTTTCACTTTTTACACTTTATTGCCTTTTACCTAAGCAAGGCAGTATAAGTAATGGAGCTTTAGTACAGGTAATGAAGTCTAAGAATTTTAGAGTTGTCGGATCAATTTGAAACTATATAAATGTATCTGATCCCAAGATAAGAATGTGGTACTAATAAGCTGATCTCATGGTCATAAATATTTTTGGTGGCGCTGTAAAATATGGAAAATTTAAATAATTAGTAAAATATAAGAAATTTAAGCTTTTTTAGTCTTAAAATGTATACAAAACTTAAAAAGTATACAAAATACTATATAAAAATAGTATCTTTTTATTAGTACCGTACTAAAATCCGACAAATAAATAAACGGAATCAAGTTTTTCCTTGAATTAGTCGATGTGTTTGTGATGATATTGAAATAATACCAGCCGATAACGATTTATTTGATTGTTCTCAATGTACGACCGTGAAATTAAAATTATTTAGACATATAAAATGATTTATTTTAATGAAGGTTTTGTTTAGTAACTTTTGTAACCTTGGGTATTGAACCTGTTCTTCAAGAAATCCTATGATATTCAATTATATTTCCTCCAATGCCAACTGATTTGGTGTACTCCCGGTATTTTTTTCACAAAAATAGACAGAAATGGTGTTGTAAAATTCCTTGAATTTTCACTGATTATTCTGTGACAATAGAAAAAATTCCCATATCTCGGTAGCTACTCGTCAAATCAATAAACCAACGAGATTTTGGTGTTGTTAGATCCAATTTTTTTTATAAATTCAGATTCACTGAAATCGATATCTAAAATATTATTTGGATGAAATTCACTATATCAGGTAGATTGGACCCAAAAAAACACGAAGAGAGGTTTTCAAAACATTGTTAAAAACTGTTTTTCGTTTAAATGAAACCGAGAGAGAGGTAGATTGTAAAGGCAAGACCAAGTAAATATGTTTTCTTCAAAATATTTACTCTAAGAAAGAAATCCTTGTTTTCATTCAAGAATGTGTTTAGTTGAATATACTTTAATTACTGATGTCAAGAGATACTTATTTAATTTACTTGTGCAAAAAATATATTATCTTCCCTATATGTGAGAATCAGAATTTTTGTTTTAAGAATTACTTCTATCAGTGTATTGCTGCAAGTAACTTTGATAGGTTATACCTTTCCAAGCCGCCTTCAGCTAGATGAGGTAGATTGTAAAGGCTGCCCTGAACGGGCTACACTTCGACCATAAGGTCCATTGTGATGCCTTAGGATGTCAGGATGTGAGTGGAGTGGAAGGAATTTGTGAGTAGACTAGGAATTGGTAGGATATGCGGCTGCAGCCGACTATGATAGGAACTATGCCGATATTCATCTGGAGTTCGTGAAGGAAACTGCAGAAAACCTTCTCAAGCATAGCCGGTTACTTCGTTCTTGTCCATACGCCGACCGTTTAGTCAATCAACCGCCCCTTTTTTATTTTATTTTTTTAAAATTGACAAACTGCCGATGTCGGGATTCGAACCCATAAACTCCCAGTTTCCAAGTTCTGTATACTGCGCAGACATGACGCCTTAGACCGCTCGGCTACTTGGCTGGTTAAAAATGAAACCAAAATCTACCACTGACTGAAATCAGGTTGGTTTTCGAAAAAATATATAGAATAAAAGTTGATCTTTATAAAAATACTAAGAAGCACAATATAAAAGTACAATAAAGTTTCATACGAACGAGGTGTGAACGAGGAGGTGTTAAAATTGTCAAGATTATCTTTAACATGTACTTCTAAATTATTAAATTCCATCTTCAATGTTTTACAAACTGTTGTTACTAACGAAATTATTGCATTTGTGTGTAAAATATCTTTTTAAGACGAGAAATACATAGCAGTGGAGGGCCACTGAGATTATACACAACAGCTTACTTACAGCATACCCAAGTAACTAGTCAAGCAGTCAACTCTGTAGGCCACACTCACACTAATTTGAGAGATACAGAGGCTTGTCAATATATAATATTATATACACAAGAGCACTTTGAAAGAGTATCTTGCATTTAGAGTTTAGTGTTGGAAGATTTTATTTTATTATCTGTTTATCATCGGCCTTGAAGTGTAAGACGATAAACTTCCCTTCATAATATAATTAACCATACTAAAATTAACCTAGAAAAATATAGAAGGATTGAATTTTAGATGCTGAAAAGATTCTACATTCCAATCTACTGAATTATAACGGATAATTGAATTCGTTAACTATTCATCTGTCTATATTAAACTAAAGCTACAGAGGCCAATGAGAAAAACATTTTTGAGATCTATCATTTAAATTGTTTGTTCTTAAGCTTTTTCGTTAGTTTAAAAAAAACGAAAATGATAAAATT
Organism: Nineta flava; assembly: GCA_963920215.1. Lineage (NCBI taxonomy): Eukaryota > Metazoa > Arthropoda > Insecta > Neuroptera > Chrysopidae > Nineta > Nineta flava. The sequence goes on from OY986041.1 coordinate 54,344,423, forward strand.
AGGCCGCTCTGTTTTGGCAAAAGATTCACGCGTTCAATTCATAGATATATGTTTTTTGATGTTGGCCTTGACAATGCCTGTTCGCCCATTGGGAGACTTTAAATCCATGTTCTTTGAACTGGCCTTATAACCAAATTTCTCTCTTTCTACTTTGCAGATAGTATACCGACTAAACTTTTTTCGATTTAAAAAAATGAATACAAACTTTTTAATAGTTGAACGTAATATTTCAAAATACATTTATCATAGCTTATATATATATACATTTAAAATAATAAAATCATTGTGTCTAATTTATAGGACATGAAACAGATCCACACATCTTTACTTTAAGATAGTTCACTCGCAAAGTAATTTTTCTTAAAATTTTGATGAAAATGAAATATGACAGAAATTAAGCGACATCCATAAAATACGTACGCGTAAAGGAAGATGAGCAGTTGTCACGATGTGTGACTTGAAAAGGAGTGGGGTCCGACCAAACGTGCACACGTCCGACCAAGAGACAGTTTTGTATATAATTATTAAATTAATAACCAAAAATATTTATTGGTCACAATGGCTACGTGTACATGATTAGTACCAAAGATAAAAATAATCGCCAAAGAATAAAAATTATTTTATATTAATAATTTTTGTTTGTTACTAATAATTCTAAAATCCTAAAAATAATCATTCATTAGGGTAGGTCAGATTCTCTGACGTATTATTAGGTATGGGATTGACAAATATGTCATGCCGCGTCACGAATGGGGAGGAAAGGCTCCTTAAACTCAGTGTCATTTATTTAATTTTTTTAATAAAATTTTTTGACCGATTATGAAGCTATGTATTCGCATTGAAATAAAGATTGTCAACAAAAGTTAAAACACCATAAATTTTATAATATATAGATATGTTGTAATAAGTAAGTTTATGATATTGTATTTTATAATTTCTGCTTTGACTGTCACGAGTGAACTACCTTAAGATGAGAATAATAATAAAATATTGATGATATTAAAAAAAACGACGCGTGTGTATTTTAATATACTTATATTGAACTAATTTTAAAATTAAAAACTTTGTTCTGTAAACATAGAGTAACTGAAATATTAACTAAAACATAACGAACATATGCATATTATATTAAAAAATTATTATTATTATTACAAACATTATAAGCAATCAGATGAGTAAACATTCAACCACTCAAAATCAATTTAAAAGCTGAATCGTCAGTATTTTATATATTAAAATACAACATGGAGTATAAATATTTATATTACGTAATATTTACCAATCATATATATCATTTACTTATTTGTTATCGATCTTTTGACATTATTTTATATCTGGTTATATCAAGAGTCGCTGTGCTCGCAAGGGGCGGCCTTCAACCTCGAATTTGCGTCTTAGAAAGAACACAAAAAAACTACACTCTTCTAGCATAAGATAAATTTAAAGAGGGGGGGATGCGTTTTGAAGTTAGTACGCGTCGAATGAAAAAAAACTGTAGTCTTCTAGCATATCTAGAAGTAGGTTAGATTTTGTATAGATCAATGAATTTTACTCAAAGAACTGTATATATTGTAGGATACAGGAATAGCAATTCTCTATTTAATTTCAGGAATGGAGAAATCGTTAAAAGTTAAATTTACTAATTTGTGTTTTAAAATTTGTTATCCAAAGAAACCAAATTATTTTTCTAAGAGGTGAAAAATTATTATTCTTAGTAAAAATAATGAATTTTTTTTCTTACATTAGATCAAACTAAGTTTGTTTCAACGTAAAATCATTACTTAGAGTAACAGAGTTCAATCAAGAATATTTCCTTGACCATAATCCATCTATTTTTAAACTTTTTATGTCTTTTCAATTTTTAGTAATCTTTCAAATTTTTCGTTAATTATCATTGTCTAAGCATAAAAAAGTACAAACACGGGGTTCAAAGAAGTTTGATTTAAATCCTACATATGTTGTTACAAAAAAATGTAAACTTTGCCTTCCTTCACCGCTCTGTGGTTTACCTAGCTTGGTGTCACTGGTGTATCTGGTCTATATCATATAGGATTTTCCCGAAAACTTGGATAAAATCGGCCAAGGGGAAAGGGGGGTTTAGAGGAAGGGGGAAACACAAAATTTGGCCACACTAATATATTTTGTGTTTCCCTCTTCCTCTAAACCCCCCTTTCCCCTTGGCCGATTTTACCCATTAACGAACTTGACCTTTTGAATACCAAAAGCGGCTGAAAAAAAGGACCAAGTTTTCGGGAAAATCTTTAATGTAATAGTTGCTCTTTAAAAAGTAATTTATTTTTCTTTTGATTCAAATATTTTAAAACTTGCCGCGTTATAAAATTTTAAAAACATACTAAGAGAAAACTTACGAAATAAATTACAACCAAATTTTTTCTTACATTTAATCAATTTACCTGTCATTAATTTTCTAAGGAAAAAATTACATAAGAAATTTATATTCATTTCACTCACACTTGGTAAATAGCTCGGGCCTTTATCCCATATCATCACGTTTTAAGGAGCACCTATTATACATTAAGGATTGCCCCGCAAACTCGGCCCTTTTTTACATTTATGTTTTTGATCGGATATACAATACAAAAAAATGTAACGAACCTTGTCGGGTAATTACTGTAATTCTTCCATAGCATACTTCGTCAACTCAAACTGCAAAATTCTCAATGTCAACAAAAGGTGAATGTGTGTCGCAATAACGGTATCTACAGCAATATACACGACCAAAAGTTCATTATGGTGATAGTTAATAGAAGAAATTAATTGAAAATGACCTTGAAATAAAACATTTATACAAATATATTTATCTACATCCCTCAGATTCAACTAACTTTCGTCAGAACAACTTTTACTCAAATATTTGTCTATATACGTCCTGATATACTTTAAATGACTCACTCTGTATAATATTATTATCATATTTTATTTTACATGAATAATACTAAAAATTTATTATGTAATAATCATAATTTACGGTTTTTTTTTGAAAACCAGATACGCTGGATTGATTTAAAAAAATAAATAAAACAGTAGTGTAATGTAAGCTGACCATTAACTGTTTTTGTAAGTAATAAAATTTTGTCAAGTGGCTTGGCTACAAAATCATTGTTTGATATTTTAAATACGAATAATAAATAATGTACACTTGAAATATTTTGAAATTACCCAAGCTCGAATGTCCCCATATATAAATTTTTAGATTTCAAATTTATATAAATTATGGGTATTTTAAAATACCCAAGCTTCTTCAATGCCCATATATAAATATTTGGATTTCAAATTTATATACATTATGAGTAGTACGAATTAATGATTTGTAAAGTAGTATTAATCTTAAAACCCAAAGGTTCGTTTAGACTACGGCACTAGACAACGTACACTCAATGTATACACCGAGTGTGCACACGAGTGTCTCTAGTTGTGATATTTATTGCGACACTATAATTAGTGTCCAAGTGTCTGTTCCGGTTTTCAAACAGATTCGACATTTTTTCATACATTTCATACATTCCATATACATATTATATAGTAATAAATATAACGTTTACGTTGCTGTTTAATTACAATATAAGCAGCAATAAGTTCTTTGTGAACAGCTCCCACACTGGTGCCATACATTGTGTCTGGCTTGCGTCCAGACACCAAAAATTTGTTTCAGTGTGAACAGTAAAGAAATTTATGCCTGAAATTTGTGTCGCAACTTATGTCGTAGTGTAAACGAAGCATTAGATATCCTACGTATTCAATTTTGTAGATATCGGAAAAAGACATTGATTTTTTTAATGGAACTCACTGTTTTAATAACCTTAACGTAAACTTTTAAGTCTAGTTGTATCTGATTGACGTTTTCGCCTTCTGTGTTACGCCGTTACCCGGTATAGTTTGTTATACGTTGTGTATTTTAATTATTATATGAATGTTTCTTCGTCTTTACGTGATCGATCGTTACTTAGTGTATCGACTGCTAAGTGATACAATATATTAATCTTAACTTTTTATAATATAATAATAGATCCTTGAACTCTTAAGTGGAGCATAGTGCATCGACGAACATTCGCCATTGAACTCGGTTCTTGGCCAGGGTCTTAATCTGTGTCCAGCTCTTTTCGAATTTCTCCCTTCCCACTTCCTCGACGCTTCGCCTCCAGGTATACTTTGGCCGTTCTTTGAGTCTGACAGGCATTGTTGGTTTCAATGCGACATAGAGTATGTAATCTTAACTCTTTATTATCCACAATATGCTCGCATTTGAGACACGACTGTGTCAATCATATTGATGTGGTTGTAGCACTACGAAAACAGCCAAGATCAAACGCATTAATGGGTTTGTAGCAGTTAAAGGGTTAATTTACAAATGTTTTGATATTTTTTAAATTGAATTATCTTTGAAGTTAGTTTCCCAAAAATATTCTTCGAAAATGTGTTCTTAAATTTTCTAATTCCACGGCCTATTTCATTTCAATACAAAATTTGAATGTTTACAATATTTTCTATTGAAAAACTGTGTAAGTATGTGATTGCACCATTGATTGATTTTTCAATGGGTTATTATTTGTATACAAACGATTTTTATTAAATACAATAAAAATAGGAAATTACCATGAATTTCAATGTTAAATCATTTGTATACCAATCACATTGTTGAATTGAATTTGTATATAAGGTGTGTATATATTAAAATTTTTATTAAGAGTTTGCCCTTCAATCAGGCATGTTTTAACAGTGCAGTTAATTTGTTGTAAATTGTTGTAAAAATTTAATTATTTGTATAAAAACACATTTTAAATATTTTATTACCATACAATAACACCATTTTGTTTGGATTTATACTTAATCGTGTTTTCAAAAATAAATTACACAATCATTTTTTACATTTTTCATGAATTTCTCAGGAGGAGGTTCTATATCACAACTTTAGCATTGACATCTTTATTTTGTTTTAAAGAGATATATAGAAGAGAATCACCAAAATTCATCCTACCCGCTTTATAGTTTGATTAATAGTTTTCGTTTCTCCCAAAATTTACCATCAATGAAATGATCAGTTTAAACTGCGAATGAAACAAGAGAAAATAAGTAATGTAACAAACAAACTGAGTTAACTGTTTGAATACCCAATATATACTGAGTTGTAAATAAATGTTTGAATTGTTAACAATTTTTGAATTGTCGCAGAATTAAAAAAAAATCTATTATGGTTTTAAAGATCGGCATATTTTTTGCTTTCCGAGGAATTTTAAACGCAACTTATGGGAAAACTATTGAGTTTATGGAAAAAATTTTCAAACAAAAGTTGTTCATTTTAAAGAGAAGATTTTTTGTTTTTAAACTTTTGTTATATCTCTTACAGTTTCAAAGATAGGCAGTCTTTGCCCATTTTGCCCAAACATGGTCTGATATTGCTCATTAACGAAATTAACTTACCTTTTTGGCTCTAGAATACAAAAAGAAAAGTTCAGTTCGAGATCTCTTTTCCTTCTTGAGTTAATGTGTTCACAGACGGACGGACAGACGATCATGCGAAAATCGCCGAATTAGACCATTTTAAGAACACATATATGCCAAACATTCATGCCTACGATCAATATTTTCAAGCGTTACAAGGGACTAAACTTAATATACCTTGTATATTTATATATACTGGGTATAATAACAGCTGACTGAGAAATTTTCAGCTGTTTGAAAAATTTCAAACAAAAGTTGTTTATTTTTAAAAAAGTAAAAGTTTATTTTTGTTTTTAAATTTTTGTTCTATCTCTGACGATTTCAAAGATTTGTCAATTTTGACTTTCTAGCCCTGAAAGGCGAAATTTCAGCTCGCGATCTCTTTTCGTTTTATCGTGTTTTAGTTATCGTGTTTACGGACGGACGGACAACTTTGCGGAGATGAACTAATTAGGTTATTTTATGAACGTACCTATAACAAAATATTTTTTCTGCGATAAATAATTTCAACCGTTACAATGTCAGAACTAAACTTACTATACCCTGGTATATATTATATACCGGGTATAAAAATGATTTTAAGTTAAAACAAATCGAACGATCGATTAAAAGTGCAAATTCCATGTTTACTTTCTATGGTAGTAGACAAAAAATACACATGTAAACTCCCATTCATAAAAATTGAACCACCAGTAATTCACATTCTAAGCGTATATATTACTAAATATACGTATATACAATAACACATAGAATGTTTCGACTGGTTCAATTTTTATGAACAGGAGTATAAATAAAAATAAACAAGTATTATTAGTTCTAATACGTGAAATTCGTTAGTATTTATTGTTGTTTCCGTAAGATTGATCAAAATTAATTTAATAAAAGGTCATGCCGAGCGTAAGTTTTAGTGGGTAGTATATCGATTTTCACCATAACGTTTTTCAGAAGCTCAAATACTATGGAAGTATGTTTAAAAAAAAATGTACCATTTAAAAAATTAAAGTTCTATCTCGTAATATTGGGGTTTAAAAAAAAAATACAGACGAATTGAGAACCATCCTCCTTTTTGAAGTCGGGTTAAAAAAGGGATTAATCAAGATAGATAAATTTTTCAGTAACACTATCTTAGGTATTTACAAAATATTCATTATCGCTAACTAATACTAAAGTTATTTATAAAAATAAAATAATTCACGACCTCTGATAAGTCAAAATTATTACAACAGGAAGGAACTGGTATAGAAATAGTTCTAAGAAATAGCAACCAACGTTCTGACATACAGTTCAATATTATAGTTTATTAGGTTGATATTACAATAAGTAATAACAGTCATCATCATCGTATTACATAAAATAATAATATTTACATTAAGTCATTTAGTATTAAAACTTTTTATATTTTAAATAAAAGCGTTATATTGTCGTTAAGAGTACGATGCAAAATTTATAAAACGTTAATACTTGTAGCTGTACACTCTTGTTCAAAATATTTACTCTTGTTTTAAGGTGAATAATAAGTGATGAACGTTTCATTCCATGTTAATTAGTATATTATACCCGGTATAATGCAGTCGAAACTGGAGAAGTGTAACGTCGATAATTCGAAATTCTCTAAAGCTCGAAAACAATTATCGTTTCTTTCCGCCCGAGCCCCAAAACCTTCATTACTCAAAATATTAGTCTTCTAAATCAATACAAGGTATTTTAATACATTTTTTCCCTCTATAACTCGAAAAAATCTTATTTGACATCTGAATCTCTTAAGCATCGAATCTCTTAAGCATAGAACACCTCTACACCTCATGTGCCTTCATAAAACGAAGCTTTTATAACTATAATTTTTTGCATCTCCCTTGAAGTTCAACTTTATAAGTGTTGTCCCTAATTTGTAAGGTTGAAAATATCGATCACAGAAAAGTTTTTTGGTAAAGGTGTTCATAAAATGATAGCATATCCGTCTGCCAGGCTGTCTGTCTACTGCCTGTCCGTCCGTAAATACGATAACTCAAAAACGAAAACAGATAACGAACATAAATTGTGGATATGCTCTAGAGCTAAAAACTGAGGCTTGTGAATGGGCAAAACCGGTTCATACGTTCTCTGGCTAAGGGAGAAAATCACTGCCTTTAATGCCGTAAAGGATAGAGAAAAAGTTTAAAGATAAAAAATGATTCTTGTTATAAAATAAAAAATTTTTGTTTGAATCTTTTTTTCATAAACTGAATAGTTTTGTGCAAATATCAGCTCAAACATATGTAATTACTTTAATTCCAAAAGCATATATGTGTATCGCGCCTTCATACACTACAAGAAATAAAGAGTTAATTCAAAACTGCATAAAGAGAGCATATCTTTGATACTAATCGTCAAATCATCAAACCAACTAGATTTTTGTATTTTTTAGGTCCAATTTATATTAATATACTAATTTTCATTGAAAAAATTCAAAAATTCAAAAATTTTTTCTAGTATTGTCTTAGCTTTTTGCAAAGAATTGTAAATCGAAAAAAAGTTTGCTTCCGATTTGGATGAAATTCATTGAATAAGTTAAATTTCATCAAAAAAACATGATATTTATGTTTTTATTTAACGAATTGGTGAGCATTTTGTCGTCACAGATTTGCTAACATTGTATTTAAAAAATTCGGTAAGCAGGAGCTGCGTCAACTTTCAGCAAATTTCCTTAGAATAAATTAATCACTCTCTATCGGTCACTATTTTAAATGTCGTATCAGATACGCTTTTTGTATTTGCAAAGCCAAGTTTGTTGACGTGGCATAGGTCAATAGGAAAGGGGGACGAAACGAAGATGAAACACGAAATATTAAATATCTCTCTAAATCGTAAAAATGTATTAGAAGTAAAGTTGTGGAAATTCAAGTCTACTTTCATCACCTAATCATTTTTTCTAAAACTAAACGTGCATACAGAAATATTTGGGATTTTAACTTTCAATATTAATTCGTGATTATCCCTGTTAATATTAGGGTAAAAAAAAATGATAAGAAACAAAATTATAGTAAAATTAATGATTTATAACTTTAATTCTTAGACATTTTTCGATTATGCCCATTAACGAACTCAACTCATATATCCAATTTTATTCTAATCGGATTAAAATTGTGACCGTTATAGCGATTACAGACACGTATATACATATATATATATATATATATATATATATATATATATATAATGTTCAAATATTCATCGATCCTAGTAGATGTCAAATATATATATATATATATATATATATATATATATATATATATATATATATATATATATATATATATATATATATTTAAATATAAATATATACATATATATGTCAGATTTTAATATATATGTATAAGTATATGTGTATGTATATTTATATACAAATATAAATTTTACAGATGCTAATTTTTGACATCTACTAGGATCGATGAACATTTGAATAAATTTTTGCGAGTTAGTCAGCTCAATTCTCAACCCAAAAGTGATACTTGGTTACAAACCGTCTCAAGTTAGATCAGTTTTTTTGATATTTGAGTATACATTAACGAATACACATAAATAAACTAATGATCAACTCATAAAATAGCATTTAGTGACCTTTGAGACAATGTGTACGATTGTTGTGTGTGTGTGTTTGTTTTTGTTAATATATTATGTTGTATATGTTATAATAGCTAGCGAATTGAACCGTTATGAAGAGCGTTGATTGTACCCACTTAACTTTTATATTATCATTGTTCAACATAGTATACCGATTGTTTGTTTAATAAACCATTTTTTTTGTATAACGAACGAATGATACGTTGTGAATATAGTTCCGTCAGATTTTAATATTATTGTGCCAATGTAGCAAAAAGTTTCATTGGCTATATTCGATACTGAGAGAACTACCAAATTTATTGACGGTATTTATATCAGTATCGAGATGGTGTACCTTCAAAATATTTTGTAATAATTTTCAATTAAACAGTAACGATTAGCTAATTCATACTGATAATGACTAGCTTGTAGTCGAAATACGTATTTATAAAATATAAATAATTGTTCTAAGAATTGGGGCAAAATTTGAAATATAATTTCAAAAAACCTATAGTTCTCTTATTATTTTAATAATCTTTATATTATAATTTTCAATTAAACAGCGCCAATTTTTTTGTTCTTTATATTAAAAGATTTTTATATTCACATCTCTCAAAAAATGTAACAATGTCTGATAAAATTAAGTAGCTACACCCCATAAATTTGATATTTGGATCCTACAAATAAAATATTATTGGGACGCTGATTTTGAATTTCAATTATTCCAACACGGCTTTTTCTTTCGACAAAAGTTACTCTTGTTGTTTTTTCGAAAACCATCAGGTTTATGTGCACCAGTGCCAATTAACAAGATTAAAAGTACATTAAATTCTGAATAAAAATGGTAGGTATGTAATTTTTTTTTTTTGCTGAAGGGTTGTTAAGATGTGAAGGAGGTAAATTTTTATAGATTGTAATAATATTGGTGCATTTTTCATTCGTTTATTTCTGTTACTAATCGAAATATATCTCATTCAATTTTTTGTCGTTTTTACGGCTCAAGTGTAGATTTAACAGCAACTAAATTAGTTAATGAATCCACCACCCTCCTTATTTCGAAAACGGAACAATATATAATAAAACTGTAAATCAAAATTTTTTTTTATATATATACTATTTTTATCGAAATATTTCATGTCGTGTCTAACTAGACACTTGCCACACTTTGAGACTGATAGCAAATAGCACTTATCATGTAAAAAAAACGTATCCTCGTTTAACACACCCGTGGTCCCAATTTTTTTGGTCAAACACAATTTTACTGTTAAAATACTAATAAAATGTTTAAGACTCAATCAATATAGTTCTAATAATCGAAAATCAATCAATATAGTTGTTTTAATATATTTTTGAATAAACATAATGTGTATAAAAATCCTTATAAATGCATCATTTCGTAGTAATTTCAATGAATTATAGTTTAAATAGATTGATTTATACACACAAATATAGACAAAAAAACCGGCTAGGAATGGTTTCTAATCAAATTTACGGAAGCATAAATGGTATCGTAAACACAACCTTCAAAAATGGCTAGTTGCATACAGTTTTAGAATCCTCTTAGGAACGTCATTTTGATATCCATATTTCGGGGTTTAACAAAAAGTTTTTTCTTCTTTCATATGGTAAATATTCGAATTAAATATTGATATGAAAAAATTAACTCATCAACCAGGAATCGAACCTCGGACTACTAGATCTAGCCGAGTGCGCTCACCGCTACACCAAAGATGACTCTGAACGTATGAACAAATCCTCTCATACCATTGACAGTATTATTTTTTTGTCACGTATCAACGTATTATTCTAATATCAGTATTTACTATTTGTGTATACCTAGGTGTCACAATACAATACTTCTGTCAAATTAAATTATGGCTATGTAAGACATAGTATGAAAGAACTATAGTATACTATATAGATAAACAGATCCTTATATGAATAAGTTAATATTTGACAAAAAAGTAATACTGTCAAAGACATGAGAGAATTGGTCCATACGATTGGCTATGTCATCTTTCGTGTAGCGGTAAGCGCACTGGGCTAGAATTCTGGTCCGAGGCTCGATTCCTGGTTGATAAATTTTTTCATATCAATTTTTAATTAAAAAAATCAATGAATGTTTGTCTATGTAGTATACAATAGTTTCATACTATGTCTTAGGGGTCGTTCAAGTATTACGTAAGCAGGTTTAGGGTACCGGGGTTTCAATTTTGTCTTACTTTTGCTGACACACGGAGTGCGGGGTATCATAAATCTTACCTAAGTAAAGGTAATAAAGGTAAAAAAATAATGAAAATTTCTTATCATTTGGGGGAGGGAGGGTGCACAATATTTATATTTTTGCTTATAAGGCGGGATAGGGGGTTTAAAATCACGAATCGTTTGCTTACGTAATACTTGAGTGCCCCTTAATGGAATTTTTTCACTTGACATAAGTATTGTATTGTATAGTAATATTTATCTTACGTGTTGTACCTATAGAAAAGCTATTAGAAATTATGCAAAGACTAATCAGTTAAACTATTTTTTTATCTGTTCTTGATTTGGAGGTTGGTTTTCACAATATCAGAAAATTTTGATCAAAGTTCTTTTATCAAATTTTTCCAGTACTTTTACTAATGTGAATAAAATAAACAATACAACAATTTCAAAATAAGAAAATATTTATAATTATATAGTTATGAAAAGCATTCATTATAAATAGATCAAAATCAAAATACATCATAATAGTTTAAAAAAAATATTTCGAAAATTTGTTTTTGTTAAATATTTGTAATTACACTTTTACTTAATAATTAGTTCAAAAAATTAATGACATTGTTACTAAATAAACTGAACTAAATGATGATAATTGTTTCGTAGATTTCGTCTAAAAAACACAAAAATTCACTTATTTCATGTTTGGATGTACATTTTTATTTAATCATTACTTTGTATTAATAATTATATTTTTTAGAAACATGTTAAAGAATAAATAAACATATTAAAGGTATGTTTTCACTTCTTATATTTGTTTATATTGGGTTAAAAATTAGGTATGTCAATAACCTTCTTGAAAACTAAAAGTGACAAATTTTATAGTGATTAATTTTTTGCAACAGAACATTATCTTCTCTTATTAATTAATATTAATGAAGATTAAATTAATTTAATTACTTACAAAAATAAGGAAGCGATTCAATACAGGTTGTTTAAAAATTGTCGTGCCATCTTCAGGGAACGGAAGTAGTCATCAATCTGACAAAAAATGTCAAATAAAAATCCGTAGACAAAAATCGAAAAATATTTCAGTCCAAGAGCCGTTGTTTTTTAAATAAATATTTATATCTTATTATAAATAAAGTTATGCCGATGGAATTGAGTTAATGATTTAACTTTTCTTCTACGACATAAAATTTTAAAATTCAAAATACCGAACATTTGAATCGTATAATTGTTCAGTTTTTTTACTTTTTTTTTTTTTAAATTTTTAACCACGTACGCAAAAAGAGGGGTGTTATAAATTTGAGCCTATTTTTGTAAATCTGTCTGCCTGTGGGTAGGTCTGTGGCATCGTAGCTCTCAAATGTGTGGACTGATTTGAATGCAATTTTTTTATTAGATAGCTGATTTCCTTGCGGTGGTTCTTAGCTATGTTTAGTTTAGCTTAGACATAGCTATGTTTGATAAATCTGTTCAGCCGTTTGAAGTTGGTGAGATGTTTTCCAAGATGTATAACTTTACTATAGCATATTATTAACATTACCTTTTTTTTATTTTTTATGAGGGTTTTAAATTTTTTTTAAGTTCGTTTTTTTTCCGTTCGGGGTTTTTTATAACTTTAATTTTACTTATTCTACTTTTGTAAAAAGATTGATGAGTACTTTCACTCCCCAAACCTTTGCACAACAATTTTTAAACCTGTATGAATCGAAATCGATAATTATACATCAATTTATCAGCAAACACATACCTGCAACAAAAATTAAAAAATTATAAATCAAAGATAAAATCATTGTATGTATATTTTTAATACATGCGATCAATTGAAAAGTTAACAATTAAATATTTAATAAAATATGCATTTTTGAAAAAAATGTTTCAAACAAAAGTTGCAGAGTTTAAAGGGGGGAAAATGATATAATTTATCTTTTAACCGATGAAATATAGGAAAAATCTTTAAAGACAAAAAATGATTATCTCATAAAAACAAAACTCTTGTTTGAAAATTTACACCACATTTACACCAAAGTATTTGCACCAAAATTATGGGATGCATGAAAAAAGTTTTTAACAAAAGATGTTTTCTCTATCTCACACCGTTTCAAATAAATGCATTCATGCACGCGTGTTTTAAATATACTAACATCATTTATTTACATTTTGGTAGAGTAAAATTACCATTTATCAGATAAGTTATTGGGAACCGCAATTTAATCGACGCATTCTGAAGTCCTGAATATACCCTAAGTTTTTACGTTCCGATTCCTGACGAAACAGGGTCAAAATTGAATTTGTTTATGACAAAAAAGTGTTTTATCTTAATATCTTTTATAAAACTAAAGATTTAAAAAATGATAAAGAATATTATTAAATTATTTATAAAAAATAAATAAAAGAGCTCATTACATCAAAATCGGTTTATTAGAACTCGAAAAAAAAATTCCCAAAGTTTAAAAAACGCAAAAATTTTAAATTAAAATAAAAAATCTAAACATTTTATTTTTAAATATGGCAAAGTATGCCTTTAATATGTAAATAATGTGCCAAATTTTAGCCCTTAAAAAAAATTAGGACCCCGACAATTAACAAAATACCATGTCACCGATTTTTGTAAATAAAAAGGGTGCATTTACTTTTAGATAAATAAATCTTTTTTTTAAATGATAGATCTTAAAAATATCTATAAAATGAAGAAAAAAAATGTGTTTAATCTGTATTTTTACCCATTATTTTTTAATTTGTTTATAACGTGCTATAAACAAAAAACAGTAAAAAAAAACAGTTAAAAAATTAAAGATTATTAAAATAGTCAAATAGAACTCTAGGTTTTTTGAAATTACATTTCAAATTTTGCCCCAATTCCTAGAACATTTATTTTTATTTTATAAATACGTATTTCGACTACAATGTAGTCATCATCAGTATGAATTAGCTAATCATAACTATCTCTGGAAAATGAGATTGCACGTTGCTAATTTGTGAGACACGCACCAAATTAGCGTGCGTGTCTCACAAATTAGCAACAAGCAACATATCTCTGAATTATTCATATCCCAGAGATAGTTACGATTAGCTAATTCATACTGATGATGACTACATTGTAATCGAAATACGTATTTATAAAATACAAATAAATGTTCTAGGAATTGGGGAAAAATTTGAAATGTAAGTTAAAAAATTGGTATCAGGCGTTTTGATCCCTGGACAAAATATCCCCGACAAAATATCTTAGGAAAAAATATCCCCAAGACAAAATATCCCCACGACAAAATATCCCCGGATAAAATATCCCCAAGACAAAATATCCACAGACAAAATATCCCCGGACATGATATATGTATAGTGTAAGATATGTAATGTATTTCTTGAAAGAAATGGAAATAATTTTTAATTTACTTCTTATGATGATTATGATGATGATGATGATGATGATGATGATGAAGATGATGATGATCATGATGATGATGAAGAGGTCCAGGGGTGAAGCCCCTGTGGGGGTTGGGTTGGGTTGGGTGAGGTTGGATGAGGTTGGCGTGGGTTGGGTTGGATTGAGTTGGGTGAGGTTGGTGTGGGTTGGGTGAGGTTGGGGTGGGTTGGGTTGGATTGGATTGGATTGGTTTATTCCAGATGAGAATAAATAGTAGGTATTATTTATTATTATTGTTTATTATTATCATGATTATTATTATTATTATCATTAATATTTATTATTATCATTATTATCTAGAGCACGGTAGTGCGACAGGCCGAGTTTAAGAGGTTTTTTGCCTTCGCATTATCATTATTATTATTATCATTATCATAAACAGCTAACGCTAATCATTGAAAATGAAAAAAAAAATCAAAAAATCCCGTTTCAATTGGTCAATTTTTTGAATTATTTTTATTTTTTTTAATTTGTTTTTTTAGGTTTTTGTTATTTAATATATCCATAGTATAAAACAAACCCAGCCGCGTCTGTCTGCCTGTTCGCGATAAACTCAAAAACTACTGCACCGATTTTCATGCTGTTTTCACCAATGGATAGAGTGGTTCTCGAGGAAGGTTTTAGTATATAATTTGTCAAGTTTTTGTATACATTGGCTAAAATATAATGATATTTGTTGGAGGTGTCGGAAAACATATTATTTAAAACAAATATGTTAAATATGCTATGCATAGATAGCGCTGCATACAACAAATACGTTTTAAAAATTTGCCTATAGATGGCAGTATACACAACATGAGTATTTCAAAAATTTTGCCAATAGCTGACAGTGCATACAACAAATGTATTAAAAAAATTAAACACAATTTATCTGTCCTTGACGGGAGAAAATATTATGTTACTTGGTTATAAGGGCGTTACAAAATTTTTGCGCGCGAAGCCGCGACGGGTAGTGCTAGTGTGTAATAAACTCAACTCTGGCTAGAGAATTTTTGAGGATATTTTGTCATGGGGATATTTTGTCGGGGGATATTTTGTTGGGTAGTCAAATATCATGAAATCAAAAAATTATTTAAAAAAAATTTTTTTCTCTTAAGATTTGTATAGCTCTATAATTTTTAAAAAAATATCCCAATACGTTAATTTTTAAGAGTGTTATCATATGCTTTACCTTTTGTTAATTTACTTATAAACAAATTATTATTTTTTGGTTTTATAAGGCTTAATCGAAAGCTTAAACACCTATCTAAATCTAAACTAAAAAAAAAAAATTTCCGAACAATATAGTTTATTTCTTAAAGAAAAGCAGGGTCAAATCCGTGGGTTTTAGAAAAGAATAATTTTATAATCTATAGACACTTGTATTAAACAAAGACAGAACTACAGTATGACTAAAGATTATATATGTTCGTCTCATTCGCCATATTCAATGTAAACGAAAACATAGTATCTGTAATGTCTGTAAAGTGTTTGTTCCCAACAAATCAAAAAACTGCGGTTCCCAGCAACCTGCTTGAAACCCCGTTTTTGACGGTATTTGACTCTAGTATTTTGGCTAAAACCGAATCAATAAGACACAAATTATCTATAAAATTTTTAAAAAAGAACGCTACTTTCGTGGCCTATAGTACTATATATTCTTCAGTCAAAGTGAAAACGATCCTACATTAAAACGTAAAAGAATCACACAAATAATAGAATGACAAACGCGTACTGCAACGTAGTACCACCACAATAAACATATAAATAAATAATTAAAATTTTTGTTCTAGTTTCTGTAACAAAAAATACAAATAATTATAACACATTTCATCGTCGTTTCTTCTCGTACACACAACAGCCCAGTGAAATAGTACAATAGAATGAGCTTGCCTCTTCAAAAATAAACGTGCAGATTTTTCAACGGAACTATCTTGACTTGATCACAGACGAGAACTATTGGTCGTGCGTAAATTTTATTGATACTGACTTTTATTAACGTAAATAACCTCTATTCGAGAAAACTAATTTCCACGACTTTTGACCATACAAAAATTTATTTTAATTTTACTTACCAATAAATTGTAATCTTACGGGTCGACATAAACCTGAACGACACATCAACGTTACGAAAAACGTTTCTCTACCGTAAATCTTGAGAGCTATTGATCCTACGTGAATTTTTTATAGCGCCTTTTTTGTGTAAAATTAGCTAAAAAATAAATTTAATAATGACATATGTTAACGTAAAACCAATAGTTTACGAGATATTTGAGAAAAACTGATTTTCACGACCTTTGATCTTCAATAACATTTTTTCCATGCGCGATGTCGTTATGGATTTTTTGCCATGTTTTCATAGTGCCGAAAAGAAAATTCCGTTTATAAGCGAATGTTCAAAGAAAATGTAGCTATTGGTTTTGTACCGATAAAGGAATTTCGGGAAATTTCCTCAACGAACCAACCTACGAAGTTTATCGAACCTATCTACTAGATACGAAAATGATTTGGATTATTGAAGTGAAATTTGGTATGTGATGTGCTTTTTGTATTTGAAAGGTCACGTTCGTTAATGGGAAAAATCGGACAAGTGGAAAGAGGGGCTTAGAGCAAGTTGGAAACATAAAATCTTTAAGTTTTCTCTTAATATCAATAAAATTGAAAATTTTGTAATGAGGAAAGTTGTAGTACTGAATATTACAATAATGTATCACCATATTACTTCATGTTTGTACAATCTTAAATAAATTTTCCGGAAAGAATTTATTTTACTCATTATCGAAATTGGCCTTTCAAATACCAAAAGCATACGAAATATGCTTTATTAGATACGAAATTTTATTTTGATCATAAAATTGTGACCGCTAGAGAGCCTACAATGTATGTAACATTTTAGGCAAAAAGTTAGATAGATAGATAGATTGTAGAGGCTGCCCTGGACAGGCTACACATCGACCATAAGGTCCATTGTGATGCCCATTGTGATGTGAGTGGAGTGGAAGCAATTTTTTTGTATAGACTAGGAATTGTTAGGATATGCGGCTGCAGCCGACTATGATAGGAACTATGCCGATATTCATCTGGAGTTCGTGAAGGAATCTGCAGAAGACCTTCTCAAGCACTTCAATTATTGTCTATAGACTAGGAATTGGTAGGATATGCGGTTGCAGCCGACTATGATAGGAACTATGCCGATATTTGGAGCTCTTGAATCATCTGGAGCTGATTCTTGAAGGAAACTGAAGAAAACCTTCTCAAGCATGGCCGGTTACTTCGTTCTTGTCCATACGCTGACAGTTTAGTCAATTAACCGCCCCTTTATTTTCTTAATAATTGATTGACAAACTGCCGATGTCGGGATTCGAACCCATAACCTCCCAGTTTCCAAGTAAACATACAGCGCAGACATGACGCCTTAGACCGCTCGGCCACTTGGACTGTTAGGCAAAAAGTTAAATGAGATATCTATTTCCAAAAGAGAAATTATGTATTTATTCTTAGGAAATTCGCTAAGATGACGCAGCCCCTGCGAACGAATTGGTTTAAAAGTGGTATAAGTACTATTTGTCTGGGTCACAACACAGATACACAGATACAGTGATGATTATTTAAAATAATATGAATAGATGTAGTAAGTATCTCTGCCATGCGATGCGGGTGACATATAATGAAATCATGTTACATAAATATAATATTTAAATGCTTCATTTACTTCACTGGTACTAATTCATAAAAGTGAAAACTTACTTATCATTTGTTTTTATTTTTCTGTGTCACACAATAATAAACAATAAGAGATGATTGCGTGTCATTTACCTATCGTTCTGTATGTATAATAATCATTGTAGGTAGACTTTCATACTACATACTACATCGTCGAGGTGTGATACTGTGAACTTATATTATTATTTTATTTTTATAAAAAAACATTACTTCATAATATATATACTACGGGTATAATTAATTCATTTATTTATTTGTTATGAGTTATGACATATGAGGTTTGTTTCTGTAGCACACAAAAAAAAGTGTAAATATCTTAAAAATATCTTATAAAAATATTTCATATAGTTATGAAAAGTCACGTAAGAGTTACGAAAATTTTTTGTGGAAAACACAGAATCTATTCATATTTATAAAACTATAGCAGATAGCTGTTTTGTCTGTAATATTTATTCACATAAATATTATTTATTGGATACTTAAAAAAAATTAGATGTTTGATTTAAAAATTGCAACGTTTCACGTTTCATTATATTCCAACCTCATCCGGCAAACTGTAAAACAATTACATTTTTAAAATACAAGGAATAATCACTAAACAACTGACAAAAATAACGATTTGTTTAAACAATATTTACTTTAAGAAAACCACCTTTGTGTTTTCCTTAAATATCTCTTCTTTTTTTTTATTGTCCAAGTACCCAATAAATAATATATTTAAAACTTTAACATGGACGAAACGAACAACATGTATTCACATAATTTTCGTATTGTTCGTTTATGTGTACTTTTATTAATATCATTTTCATTAAAGCTACATTTCTGATTTTACCTTCTGGTGGTAGAAATACTACACTGTAAAAATTTTTCATAAAAAATTACTATATTATATTATAGCGCATTTTATAGGTGAACTATAAAACTACTGTTGTAATGAAAATTATTGAGAATAATTTTTCTAGATCCACACATATTTTAATTATGAAATCGAAAAATATTAAGTAAAATATTACGAAAAATTTTTAAGAAAACAATATTTTTCTCCTTGGAAAAAGGAGTTTTTTTTTTTCTAAGTACAAAAAGAAAATAATCTAGTTCGATTTATTTTTTTTCTTAAACAAAGTCGAAAATTGAAAAGAGATTAATAGATGCTTTTGATTTAAAGTTTTTCTTTTTTTTTAAATCAAAAATTGAAAAAAAATTATTAGATATAATTTTATTCAACAAATCAAAAGTCTAAGTTGAATGTTTTAATAACATAAATACATACACAAATAAATAATTTTTGTATAAAGAAGATTGAGTAAACAGAAGTAAGCTGGCTTACAGTAATCTTATGTATTGTAAAATTTGTGTATAATTTGGAATGAGCATTAGCCGTAACTGTAAGTGCACGATGAAATATCAAGCAAGCAGTGTATCATTCGGGTTCAAGCCTTGGAGAAGGTGTTATAATTTTTAATTAATTTTATAAATAATCTGAACATCCGAATACGCCCATGTTGTTGAAAAAGTAAATAATTCGAGAAGCCTCCATGCAAAAATATAATTTAAAAAAATATACGTATATTTTTTCAAAACAACAACAACCATGTTCTAAAAAGATCTTTCACGGGTATATAAAGCGGCGACCAATGCTGATCAAAATCAGTTTTAAATCGACTGTTGTTTGATTCGGTAAAAAGTATATAATTAACTATTGTTCGATTCAGATCAAGTTAAAGATTAAGTTAAAGTTGGCATTTGTACAAGTAATTCAGTAATTAAGTTAAAGTTGGCATTTGTACAAGTAATTCAGTAATTTGTACAAGTTTGACATTGTGTTGAAAAGTAAAAAAAAAATTGTTGAAAAAGAAATTGAATTCTAATAATTTTTAAAAGCAATAAAGCCAGGTTTTTGTTTCGTATAAATTTTGTTTAATTTAATTTTCTTTTTTTTCTTTTTAAAAAAAAACGTGCGTGTCATTTCAATTAGAAAATATTTAGTAAAACCTTTTACTAATATATGTTTTTTGTTTTTGTCGAGTATCGGAATCTGCTGCAGGTTCGGGCAGCGTACCTTTGAGGAATAAAAGAGATACCGCGACACTTACAATGTGCCATTAGTACTATCAATTTAGTATTAGAACATTAAAATTTGTAAATGTCTAAAAATATTGCAAAAAATATAACCAGGTAATAAATTGTAGTAAACTTTATGTACTACAACTTTCCACATAATGAACCTTAAATTTAAGAATATTCAAAATTTTTTGTTTCGTCCTTCCTTTATAATTGACCGATTTTTCCTATTCACGATCTTGATCTTTCAAATAACAAAAGCAGATCACAATCGGAATGAAATTTGGGATTAGGTAGTATCTATGGACACTTAAAGAAAGTTTTGTGAAATCGTTTCATCGGTGCAACCACGATAGCTAAATCTTCTTATGAAAAAAAAATTTACTAAAATTTGATGGTTTAAATTTAAAAAAACTCATGTATTTAAACGTTTATTTCTTGTATTTAAACTTTTCAACTATGTCTTATCAAAGGTACAGACTACGAGGCCCCAACCTTTCTCTCTTCACAGTTCTTCTTTGTCCATTCACAAAATTGAAGTAATATGAGTATGTAATTGTCATATTTTGTCATACAATAGCGATGGCACTCACAATAAAATATCGGCGACAGTATAATCAGGATTATGTTATAAATTGTCTATGTACCGTTTTGTTTGTCTAGAATCTAGATTCTAGAATTAGTTTGTCTAGAAACCTTTTTGTTTGTCTATAGTATACCCTCCTCTGTCCTATGGTGCAGTCTTTATACATTTTATTGTTATTTAACCAAATATATGAATAGTTATTATAACAATAGTAAAATTATAAAAATATTCATAACAATGATTATTCAAAAACTGAAAATATGGTAATTTTTTAATCCATCTACCGCAAGTTACTCCTCCGTAACTTTCAGTTTCAAAATGTAATTGTCAGTGCACTGTTTAAATACACCACTGAAACATTGATGAAAAAAACACACTAATACTTTTTACATAAAATTGTACTTCCAACAACTTTTGTATGAAACTTTTAGACGAATTTCTTCGAAGGAAACGAAGCTATTGTTTTTGTACCGATGATGGAATTTTGTAAAAATTTCTTTAAATATCTATCGATCCTATCTAAATACTAGATGTTAAAAATGACCATCGTTAAAATTATATATATATATATATATATATATATATATATATATCAACATATACATATAAATACATATATACGTTTGTGTCTTTCTTCTTGTCCGATTTTACCCATTATGAACTTGGCCTTTCAAA
Organism: Nineta flava; assembly: GCA_963920215.1. Classification (NCBI taxonomy): domain Eukaryota; kingdom Metazoa; phylum Arthropoda; class Insecta; order Neuroptera; family Chrysopidae; genus Nineta; species Nineta flava. The sequence continues at coordinate 54,366,118 of OY986041.1, forward strand.
TACCAAAAGCGCCTCAAACACCAAATTTCATTCCAATCGGAATAAAACTGTAACCGCGAGAGAGTGATTTATGTATTATAAGGAAATTAAGTCGAAGCAGCTAATGAATTTTTTTTCAAATACCGTGTTGGAAAGTGTTGGAAAGCCTAGCTAATAGAGAATCAATGTTAAATATTATTTACTACAATAACTATACACAATATGCTTAATAAAGAAATAAAAATAGTCGGGTACTCTTTAGTATAGTCTTAAGTGTGTCTGTTCTGTATGCTTGCTGGACTATTGTGTACTGCATTAACATGTAATGAGAGTGGGTTAAATATTCATTGTTGTCTTCTTAAGCTTAGAATTACTTCTAACAATTGAAAATTCTTTTATAATTATCCCATATTATTTGTATGTGGAATGTTTGAATATAAATTATAGAATTCTATTAACGGTATAACATAAGACAACAATCCACACAAATTAAAAGAAAAATAAAACTCCAAAAAGAAAAAAAAAAAAAAAATACAGACGAATTGAGAACCATCCTTCTTTTTGAAGTCGGGTTAAAAAGAAATAAAATTCCGACAAAAGAAAAATGTTAAATCAACGGTTCGAATATTCCTCCATTATTTGCTAAACAATATCCGAGTCGATTATAGAAATCTACCCGGGTATTTTCTAGCACTTGAGGAGAAATATTCGCACAATTGACTTAATTGTTGCAAATTTTCAGACCTATTTCGCGAATAGATCTGTGATTTGAGAAAACCCAACAAAAAAAGTTGTTAGGAGATAGATCTGGCGATCTGGGTGGCCACTTGGAGGTTCCACTCATAAGACGTTCCTGTAAAGTTTGTTCCAGGAACAGCCTTACTATCATGGTATTATGTGCAAGGCAACCATCTTGTTGGAACCATACAGATTCCAGGTTTAAATTAGGAAGAGCTCTAACAGTTGGCAATATATTATTTCGTAACAAACTCAAATATTTTTGAAAATCTAAAGATCCGTCAATGAAGAATGATCCTATATGGTCACTCTATATTCCAGTCCACACATTCAGTTTCAGTATGTACATGTATGTATGGTTTTATAGTAAATATTTTATTTATTTATTTAACATTGATTCTCAATTAGAAATGCTTTTGAAAACGGTCTGTATATTCTGTTTCTGATGATTTTGAACGTATAATACTTTTATACCCGGAATATATAATATATACTAGGGTACATTAATTTAAGTTTTGACTTTATAACGGTTGAAAATATTGATTGTAGAAAATTTTTTTTTGATGTTTATAGTTGTTCACACAATGACGTAATTTCTCCATTTCCGCATATTCGTCTTTCCGTCCGTCAACACAATATCTCAAAAACGAGATAACCAGCCAAAACTGTGTATGTTTGTTCTGGAGCTAAAAAGTAAGGTCAAGTTCGTAAATGGGCAAAATCAGACAATCTTTGGGCAAAATGGGATAACCTAACCATCTTTGAAACCTTAAGAGATAGAACAAAAATGATCCTTTTTTTGAAAATAAACAAGTTATGTATAAAACTTTTTCATAAACTCAGTATATACCGGGTATTTAAAGAATTAACTCAGTTAGTTGTTATTAACACTTGTTAAGTATACAAATTGATATTTTGAACTCAAAAAACAATGTTATCAAAGATTGTGAACTAAAATCAATCATCCTTGTAATAATTAATATACCAATCAAAATGACATAATATCACTGGAATTTATTATATTAGAAATAAGCAAGAGAATATTTTAATTATTAATTGAAACCATTATAAAGTCATTATTATTCTTGCAGTAAAACATTAATTAAAATAATTATGAATTGAAAAAGTTACCTTCTCTAATTGTGGCAATCATTTCATTCTCAATATGGCACATAGTGAGTGAGTGCTTTATGTATGGTAAGTATATTAAAATATTTGTTGCTCTGTGATCTTCACTGCTATTTATTACATTGTATTAATGAAATATAATTAAGGGTAATTGTTTTATGTAGAGTAACACCACTTTTAGATTTCAGCATTTAGATGAACATTTATTTGATTTTGTAATCAGTTGTGAACTACATAATATTAAATAAATATTTTGTATATTCAAATTTGAATCAATTATGAAATGTTAACTAATAAAAATAGAGTCTTCTTGGTTTTTGTTCAGGAAGTTTTTTTTCTATTATAAATAAAATCAACTGAAACTATGAACTATTGTTGTAACTAATGATTTGATTATTCGACCTCGTTGTCGAATACACTTTCTAAAAATCGGTTAAGCCCAAACTACGCTTGCATTGTACGTTCAAGATAAACCCAAAAATCTTTTAACTGATGATTCACTCCACAGAATAATCTGCATTTAAAAAAATTTATTTTCATGTTTCAAACTCCAAAACTAACCCCCCCTTAAGTACAAAATTCGAAATTCTGATAATTTTCCTTCGATTTATCTATCTTCGTAATTTATTAACTTAAGTTAGTGATTAATTTTTTCTCAAAGATACTTTTGGAAATATGCTGACGGGCAGCTGTTTTGAAGAGTATTTTCAAAAAAATGTAAAAGAAAATTAAACACAAAAAAATGAATCAATCATTTTTGAAATGGTGTTTCGAAAAGCTTTACGTTTTTTTGTACAATGTTTCGGGAATTTATCGTATAAGCAAAAGTTATCGTATATCTCACATTCATTTTAGAATTAATGATTAACGCAACCTGAAAAATTTATGTTTGACTTCCTCTTTTCCTTCCTTCTTTTTATCATTTTTCACAAATATTTAAGTTTCACTCTGATATTCTTCAACAAATCACAAATCACTGTTAATCAACGTCTTGGATTATCAATCAATTTCTAATATACTGGCGTAACTTTACAATAACACTTCTTATACTCATACCATCAGTCAATATTTGTGACTTGACAGATAATAGTATAACAATCTCTGCGAAAGCGAAACTAGAATCTTGGGAAGGTAAGCTCAAAATGTATCAATCAATGGTGACATCTGTTCTTCTATACGCTGGTGAAATTTGGGCTTTAAATCACCCAGACACAATTGAAAAGGTTCAAGTGGGTTTTTTGAAAAATCTACACTACTGGGCAAGAAACACCCCAGGACACCTAGTCCGCCTCGAAACAGGTGTCAGTAATTTGGAACTACAGATTTTCAAAAGAGCATTCAACTGGTGGACAAAACTACTTGGAATGTCTGAGTACAGACTATCTAGGATTTGTTATAATAAACTGCTAGATTTCGACAGAAACTCTGAAGCCACTAAGATGAAATACAACTGGGCGTCGTCATTTAAAATATATCTTACATTTATTGGAGAGGAAAACGTTTGGAATAAACAAGATATTAACCTAGCCACGAAACGATACAATGAGCTCGAAAAAAGCTACGTACACAAACTTAAGCTTCAAGATTGGGAGAGGGTATTAAACTCAAGTTTTTGTAGCCTGTACTAGCAAGGCATTAAAAGGAGTGCAGACGGAGAAGAATATCTAAAGATCAAGATGAGTTTTGACAAGATCAGGGCAGTTAGTCAGCTCAGAATGTGTAACAACGAACAAGTCTGCGTGTACTCTAACCACATAAAACTTAAATTAAAATCAAATGAAACTTGTAGCATGTGTGGGCAGAGTAACGACACCCTAACGCACCTTCTTATAGAACGCCCGGCCTTCGACCCTATGAGATCCCAGATCCTAACAAAAAACGGCATACACATCAGCATAATAGACATTCTCCAATTTGACTCCACAAAAAAAGTAAATTATATTTACCAATATCTGGATGCCTGCTGCAAAATGAAAACCTAAACTACATTTCTCCTGATTAGTACCTGTTACATTTTCTCACAATTGTCTTTTGTTATTGCAAACTCTGTTACATTATCTTTTATAATTTAAGAAAAATATAATACTACATTTCTTTTATTTATATTTGTTTTTGTTAAATTTATGAAATGTTTATTATTAATCTGTTTATATTTTCGTTAAAATTTTGGCTTTAATCATGTTAAAATATTAAAATATCTATCTTGTTAAAATATTAAAATTTTTCTGAATTTGTATGGTATGTTTGGCTAAATATATGCCAAAATACTATACGCTTGTAAAATATTGTTAGAATATTATTCAAAACAATAAATACTACTACTACTACTAATAGTATAACAAATTTTAACACACATCCAATTTCTTAAAATAAATTATTCTTAGTAATTACATTCAAATAAAATAAAAAACACCTTTCATTTCCAATTGAATTGAAAGAAATTCGAAAAGAAAGTTTTTGATAATTATTATATTTAAAAAGAAGATTATTAAGCAGTTTACTGAAGATATTCTGAACGAATTCAAATATATAACTTATTAATAATAATTATATTTAATTATTATTACATATTTTTAAGAAACGATAATATTTTGCCTGAAGTTTTCAAATAGTTTTAATTATAAAAACATATTTTTGAATAATAAAATATAATAATCGTACATATATGGTTTTATTAATTAGAAAATTTATCAATACATTAATTTTTTATTTATTAACTAATAAATTTTAATTAAATTGACATTTAAAATATACGTGAAGGAAAATGCTAAATATATTAATTAGATGTGCAGAATAAAGATATTAAATGCAATGTAATTTTTAGGAAACAAAAAACAAAGATTAGGAAGCAATAAAATGATTTTTATGAGCATAGCCCCTTTTTACACGTATAAGTTTTTTATGGAGTTTGCGTTAGAAACAATCTCGCAATGGTCTAAGAGCTGGCTACATAAAAGTGAACTGATCGAACATACTCGTGATTTTTTTCTCATAAGTTTCCAAAGATACCAACAAAGCAAGAGCCGCATTTTGCAGAAATCTCATTGGAGGCGGAGAGTGTGGGTGGGGGTCAATCGTATAGAGTTTTGAACAAAAAAAAAACGATCGAACATAGTTCTGAAAGTTGGTGTAGTATTACATTTTGAAAATAGAAATTGAAAGAAAATGTTCCAAGAAGAGTAGAATGATGTCCAACCGCTCCCAGTAGTAGTTAACTTTGAGTTGAAATTGAACTCAAAAAACATAGTTCTGCAAATTTGTTTACTGCAAATTTACGATACAATTAAACATTTCCTAAATTTGCAGAAGTTAGAAGTGAGGCTAAATGACCAAAAAATTTAATTTAAGTACGAAAATATTTATGCAAATATGGCCAAGAAATAAATTATATAGTAAAATATATATGAAGTTTTACGTATGGCTAAAATTGTAGCCGCTTAAATGCCCGGTATATACTGACTTGATGAAAAAAAGTGTCAAATAAAAGTTGTTTGATTTAAAATAAGGAGCAGTTTTATCAATAAATTTTGTTTCTATCTCTAACGGTTGCAAAATGGATATTTTTGTCCATTTTGCCCTTTTTAGCTCAAAAACACACATACAAAATTTTAGCTCGTGTTTTTTTACTTTTTTGAGTTATCGTGTCCATGGACAGACTGACGGGCAGGCGGGCATGCGAAAATGAACCAGGTTCATTAGGTAACACCAAATTTTTTTTTCTGCGATCAATATTTTCAACAATTACAACCATTTTGGATCTTAATATAATACACTTCTCTATATTAAATATACCGATAAAAACCAATGAATGAAGTTAAAAGCATTTGAAGTAATTCGGTCAAAAATCTAGTTACTTTGTAAAAGAGGAAATTGATTTTGGTGAAAAAACATTTTGTAGATTAAAAGTTACTAATGGAAATTTTTGTTCTCTATTTATTTACTATTCATTAAATAATAACATCCTATAAATAAATATAAATAAATAATATAATATATATTTTAATAAAAATTGTATTTCAAAAAAATATAAATAATTTTTTTTCGATTTCAATTTTGCATGAGATATTGATATAAAGTAATTTTTTATTTATTAATTAAAAACGACAAAAAATACATTGCAAAAAACCAGTTATTAAAAATTTTTAACCGGTCAAATAATTTATTGACATTTATTTTTGTATATTAAAAACAAACAGCATTTCACATAGGTTAATGAATGTATCAATCATTTTTTTTTTTGAATGTCAAATATTATTATAATTTTACATTACAGAAATTAATATGTTGGAGAATATGAATATATAGGTATTTCAGATCGTTCAAAATTATAACTTTTAACAACCATTATTTAATTGTCTTTTAATCATACGGCAAATAAATACAAGAAATATTTATATAAATTGATTGTGTAAAGTACTTTCAATTTATTGCTTTAGTTTTTACTGAAGCTGTGTCAATCTTTTTTTTTTGCACCTATACGAGAAAAATTTTTAAGATGGTAGCGCCGCGTGACCAATAAACAAACTAAATCTGGAGTTAATATTTAATATAACATGTGTCATTGTGGTTTTTTTTAAATATTTTATTTTATTTTTTGCGATTTTAGTTAATTTTTGCACTTGATACTTTTAATAATTTCGACATTTTAGGTTAGAAAGTAAATATTACTTTCATATGTTTGCGAATGAGCTTATCAATTTTCAATTTTTATGGAAATGCACAGTCGAAAAACTTAACGAAAAATGTAGTTTTCAGGTATAATGAATCATTCATTTTCATTGAATTGAGACCTCGCTCCCCTTACGTATATCTGCTGCCGCTGCGTTTATTCCCCACCATTTCTTATTCCGTTAACGCGCTTCTCTAACTGGTTACTTTATTTAATAGGGAATATGCATGAAAAATTTTTCACATTTATTTTCAGAATATGAAAATACTGTTAATACTGTAATAATATTTAAAAACGAAATTAAAATCCGACAAATATCAAGGAAGCTATAAGCTTTTAAAGACTATTATCTGTCTCTTTCTTGCAAAAATACTAAAAATGGAGTTTTACGTGTATTTTAAATGGTGAAAGTGTAATATGACGTCACATAACATATCAAGAGGGCTATTACCCTCTTTGTCTAATCGGGAATTTCAATCATTCATATCTCGCTTATTTTTAAAGTTATTTAAAAAGTAATTTTACCTTGATATTTGTCAAGTAAACATGCTTCAATTCAAGTGAAAAAAAATTTGCATGCATATTCCCTATTAATATCTAATTAATGGTGGGTCAGGTGCAAAAATGTCCAAGGACTACTTTTCATCTTAGGATTTCATCCCCTATCCACTCTTTCAAGAAACACCCTTTCAAAAAATAATATATATATATATATATATATACAGATGAGTTAAAAGTCATGGAGTTTCTTGAAAGGGTGGATAGGGGATGATAGCATATACATATATATATATGTATATATATATGTATATATATATATATATATATATATATATATATATATATATACATTTCGAATTGGCTATTCACTAACTATTATTCGATAGCCATATCGCTATAATAACATAATATTTTTTTATTCCCCTTTCTCTTTTTATTCGATAATTAAGACGAATCTATAAATACTTCATATGTTAAAATCAATCAAGCCGTTTAGACCACAAAGCGTGCCAAAGAAATAGACATACATACTTTCGAAAAATTTTACCCTTTTTCGGGGTAGTCGGGTAAAAATCACATTTACCATGTCTCTAACTTCAGAAAAAGACTTTCAAACAAATTCTCATCCCGTATTCTACCCTCTTAGTGTTTCATTTTTTTGACATTGCCTATGTTCCTCAGGTTTCAAGCTAAATTCCATGCCAAATTTCATCAAAATGACGACAGACCGAGACGACAGACTCAGAGAATTACTTTCGCATTTATAATATTAGAATGAAAGTATGGATGAATAGAAGGTATATAATAAGTATTTAATTTGAGTATACCTTAACTATGTATATTTTGTTTAAATTTTATCAAATTAGTAAATCATTGTGGCATTCAACAACTTTTAAATTAGACATAACTCAAACAATAATAACGTAACGTATTATATAATTTAAACGTATATTCTATAATAATTCATTCACATCGCGCTAAATGATTTACATTATTCTAAACTTATCACAAAAAAGGTTAAGTATATATTGTCATCTTTTGTAAATCACATGAGTTTAATGTAACGGTATCTATCAAACGACAGATACATCTCACGGACTGACTCTTCATCAACAGATTATTATTAGTTTATATTATAATCATAATCGGTGTAAGGTTATTAAACATTAAACGCAAAGTAGCTACTTGAATAAACCATATTTTGACAAAATGGAAACCCGACTTCAAAAATCAAATATTCTATAACAAAAAATGCACTAAAAAGTAAAAAAATAATTGCATATTCTTGTGCCAATTTTAGTTCACCTAAGCAAAAATTTTTAAATATATATGTACAATTATTGTTATTTTTGGAGGCGGTGTCCAAAAGTTATGTGAATTTCTCTATGCTGACACCGCCTTCAAAAATAACAATAATTGTACATATATATTTAAAAAATTTTGCTTAGGTGAACTAAAATTGGCACAAGAATATGCAATTATTTTTTTACTTTTTAGTGCATTTTTTGTTTTAGAATATTTGATTTTTGAAGTCGGGTTTCCATTTTGTCAAAATAGGTTTTATTTCTCGCTTTTTAGTTCCATAACTTACTTTATTTGTCTAAATATGGGTAGACCAATTAAACGACCTACTAACTTTTAGTGCATTTTTTTTTAACACTTTTTTTTTATCCGTTTTTTTTTTTAATTTTTAGTACATTTTTTTATAACAGATTTTCAGTTTTTTTTACATGCATTTTGTTTTTTTTTTTTTTGTAAAAATTTTTTTTTTGGGATCGGTTTTTTTTTGTAAAAAATTTTTTTGAAGTCGTTTTTAAAAAAAATTTCTTATTTTCCCATTATGAATGAGTATATCCTTTAAAAAAAAAAAATTCGCAGAAATCGGTTATCACATATAAAATGAGGATTTTCCTCGATTTCCCGGGGGTCCCCTCATCAGAATGCGTTTTGGTGCCAGTGGGACCAATGGGAACCCAAACCCTTCATAACAAAAAAAAAATTCAAAATCGGTTCATAAATGACGGAGTTCTGAGGTGACACACATTAAAAAAAAAAAAAAATACAGACGAATTAAAAACCATCCTCTTTCTTGAAGTCGGGTTAAAAATCAATAGTACCTGCCGATTTGTTACATACAACTCTACTCTTTATAAGATGTATTATATTTATTTAGAGTGTTGTTAAGGTAGTAGATCGCGGTAGTTGATTGTAATGAATGAATGATAATGGGGGTAGGGGGACTTGATGCATAGCGACCTATAAGATCTATTGTGCTCCCCCATCTGGTGTCTAACGAGGTGCTCGTCGTAGAGCACCTCGCCCAAGCCCTGTTTCCTTCAGAAAGTACAGGAACTGGATTGGATCTAGCGATTGCAGTTCTCCTGTATGAATCTGGTATACTCCCAAACATTTTATTCTTTTCTGTATGATTCCGGAGTTTCCTCCATTTCTCCACAAAACCTGCAGTTCTGATTTCCAGGTCTAGCTTCCTAAGCTGTCCCTTGAGTCTACAATGCCCCGTAAGAAACCTCGTCAGAAACCGCAGTCTATTATTGCTCAAGACAATGTAGGTTTTGTATTTTTGTTTTTGTAGTTGTGGTAGAAATTATGAAGATACAGAGTGGACCATCTAATGTTTGGAATTTGAACTATAGGTTATTTTGATGTTGGAAGGTTTGAAATATACGAAATGGGTCGCTTTTCGCTTGAACAAAGTTGGGAAATATTTTAAATCTTATTTCCAAAGTGGTGAGTCTTCTACTCAAACTGTAAGAAATTTACGAAAAAAATTTGACAAAAAGGATGTGCCAAAAACGCAGTTTGTGGATCAATTTGTGAAGCAAGTAGTGAAACTGGATCGTTGTTGGATAAAAAAACCCGTATACGTACTCGTCCAGCGCGCTCAACCGAAAACATCGCTGCTGTTGCTCAGAGTGTGCGTGAACAACCATCAACATCAACTTGTCGTCGTTCTCAAGAATTAAACATTTCACGCACTTTTTTGAGAAGAATTTTGCATAAAGACCTCGGTATGAATGCGTACAAAGTCCAATTAGTGCAAGAGCTGAAGCCATATGACTATCCGGTGCGTTTTCGGTTCTCTCAATGATCCGAAGACCGTTTGATCGAAGATGAGCATTTTTACCGAAAAATCATCTTTTCAGATGAAGCTCATTTCCATCTCGGAGGATACGTCAATAAGCAAAATTGTCGAATCTGGGGCTCAGAAAATCAATTGGAGAAACCAATGCATCAACAACGAGTGACTGTCTGGTGCGGATTTTGGTCTGGCGACATTATTGGACCGTTTTTCTTTGAAAATGAGCAAGGAAACGCCGTTACAGTGAATGGCGATCGCTACCACGCCATGCTAAGCGATTTTTTGTTTCCCAAAATTGAAGAGGATGACATAGACGACATTTGGTTTCAACAGGACGGTGCCACACAGCCAACCCAATAATCAATCTTTTGCGCACTGTTTTCGAAAATCGCATAATCAGCGAAAATGCTGATGTCAATTGGCCACCTCGAAGCTGCGATTTTACTCCGCTGGATTTTTTCTTGTGGGAGCCGTTAAGGACAAGTGTTACGCTAACCATCCAAAGACGATTGACGACTTGAAACATGGAATTGAAGTTGCCATTGACGAAATAGAGGCCCAAACAATCGAAAATGTACTGAAAAATTGGGTCGACAGAATGGGCTACTGTAGAGCCAGCCATGGCAGTCATTTGAACGATGTTGTGTTCCATGTTTAATTTCAAAGTATACTCTATTCAATTGAGCAACGACCATTTAAAAATATCCATGCATTTTCATTTTATAGCAAAATTAAATGGCCCACCCGTTACTAGTTGTGCCAGCAACTTCATCGCGTAGGCTCGAGAATAACTTGAATTTCTTCTTATAAAACGCGTAAAGGCCTCAGACTAAACGCGCGAATCCTACTGGAAAGTTTTCTAGACCTAGTATGCTAGATCTAGAAGAGAGATCGCAAATTTAAAAGAAGAGTGGGAGGCTTCCCAACATTTGGTAAAGGAATGCCAACCCTTCATTCACAAATCAAATTCAAGTAGCAACAACTGTTTGAAATCCTTACAAATTCGAGACTAAATTGAAAACCATTTTCTTGAAAATAGGTCAACTAGTCTAGGAAGAGAATGAATGATATCAACAGCATCGTAAAATATAAAATGATATAAATATTTAGTTACAAAAACGTTAAATAATGTATATGTTTTTTATTTATTCAGCGGATCTCTGTCTATCTAGGAAATAGTAGTAGTTTTAAAATGACCTTGCTGGATAGACAAAAGGAAGTAATCCAACACAAATAACTTCTAACAGCAATATTTTAAAATTGCTTTCAATAGAAACACCGCATGATATATGTCTTCTTCAACAAATCTATATCTATCTACACATGTCGCACAATAAAAGTTGTATCAGCTTATTTATTATATTAATTAGATAGTCTTTTTTAATTGCTTCACTAGCAAAACCTTAGTGAAATTAATTAATACACTAACTAACGCGCATCAGTTTAACATTCAAAAATTGTGTCTAAACAATTGGTTGTCGGAAAAAAAATGTTTCAAAAGAGTTCCTTATTTTTATTAACGAATTTTGGAAAATCCAACTTTTGAGGTTTTATCGATAAAACGATTTTGCAAAAATTTATTCAAATTTCCATTGATTCTACCTAGTAGATGTCATATGCAATATGGAAATGAACTTTCCATGAGTAAAGTTGTATTTTTCTGTAACTCTAATATTTACATAAAACCTATTTATCAAAATGGAAACCCGACTTCAAAAATCAAATATTCTATAACAAAAAATGCAACAAAAATTTAAAAAAAATTGCATATTCTTGTGCCAATTTTAGTTCACCTAAGCAAAAATTTTTAAATATGTATGTACAATTATTGTTATTTTTGGAGTCGAAGTCAGCATAGTGAAACCACCTCCAAAAATAACAATAACTGTACATATATATTTTAAAATTTTTGCTTAGGTGAACTAAAATTGGCACAAGAATATGCAATTATTTTTTACTTTTTAGTGCATTTTTTGTTATAATAATAATAATAATGGGGTTTAACCTCCGTTTCCGAGACACGACGGTCTATAACAGAGGCCACCCACATCATTATTTTTCATCCTTTATTTATTAATTTTTACATTACATTTTTATGATGTGAGTGGAGGATCGGGAATTCGTATGCAGATTAGGAATTGGAAGGTGTGCGGCTGCAGCCGACTTTTTTTGTTATAGAATATTTGATTTTTGAAGTCGGGTTTCCATTTTGTCAAAATAGGTTTTATTTCTCGCTTTTTAGTGACTTTGAAGTTTTATAACTTATTTTATTTGTCTAAATATGGGTAGACCTACTAAACGACCAACTAATTTTTAGTGCATATTTTCATAACAGATTTTCAGTTTTTTTACATACATTTTGTTTTTTTTTGTAAAAATTTTTTTTTTTGGGTTCGGTTTCATTTTGTAAAAAATTTTTTTGAAGTCGGTTTTCAAAAAAATTTTTCTTATTTTCCCATTATGAATGAGCATACCGTTTCGAAAAAAAAAAAAATTCGCATAAATCGGTTATCACATATAAAATGAGAATTTTCCTCGATTTCCCGGGGATCCTCTCATCAGAATGCGATTTGGTGCCAATGGGACCAATAGGAAACCAAACCCGTTTAAAACAAAAACAAAAATTCAAAATTGGTTCATAAATGACGGAGTTCTGAGGGACACACACATAAAAAACAAACCAGATGAATTGAGAACCATCCTCCTTTTTGAAGTCGGGTTAAAAAATGTTAACGATTTTAATGTAATAATAACTAAATTGTTGTCAAAATAATTTAATATCATACCTTTGGTAATTTCTTTCTCTGAGAACATTCGCTGAGTCTACGTACATCCTACATGTTTATTCTTTGTGTTTAAAGGCCTTCTCTATTTCACACAGTTTAAAAATTAGATTTTATGCACAGTTTTCACGTGGACACGAATAAGATAAAAAAGATTGGTGGGGACCAGAAGGAAAATCTCTCGTCACTGCGACCCAAAAGATCTCATGTGACATATATCTTCTTTATGAGGATCCTCGCTCAGATCTAGTTCCTTAATGAAATCTAGGATTTTACTTGGGCTAAGTTCACTTCACTTAATAAGAAGAAAGTTGAACTATGGAAGCTGAGGATGTTCGTACATGTACTTTTTTGAGTCTATTGGTAGTTTTTATAAAATTGGTTCAGCCAATATGTGAAAATATTTTCTATATACAAAATTGACGATGTCTGTTATTTTATTGTACAATAATGATAGAGGCCACTAGTTAACGAGAAAATAAAACTTTCCATTCTGCAGGATGCTCCAGGGTCACTGAAATTCGTGTTTGTATATGTATTGAATTTCATACAAGTTTTTGTAATTTATTTGCAGTAAGATTACTAAATAGTGGATATCCAACTAGTAAACAAACAAGTTTTTGCAGCTTTGATAATTTAGAACAAAAGAGTCTCGCGAATAGAATATATGAATGTATGTGTGAATAGGTCGATTCATCTTAATTACGGTTTCTACAAGTTCATAAACACAAGTTGCAATATCAATTTAAAAATTTTATTCCGTCGAAGCGACGTCTGGTAGAACTGAAACACCGAAACTATTTTGTATAGAAAATATTCATGAAAGGATGGTTTATTAAAAGAAATAAATGTGGCAAAATCAAAAACAAAATATTCAGATTTTTTTAAAGAAAAAAATTATTCTTTATTTAAAAAATACATATTAATTAAATACTAAAAAATTAAAAATTAAATAATTTCTTAAAAATTGAGAAGGCACAATTTTTCAATCAGTTACTTAAACTATTATTATTATTAACTATTTTGTATAGAAAATATGTATTGCCACTATGAATAAGTTTTTTAACCTGTACCGCCATCTATGAGCATCTTTTTAAAACTGATTTTTTTTTTGTAATATCACCTATGAACAACTTGTTGATCGCGTGATGAGAAAATTTCACTAGGCCGATGCCAGGTAACAAACGGTCTAACCCGTCGCAATAAATGTTTCTCATCAAAAATTGCAAATTTGGTGGCGATGCTGAAAAATTACGAATTATTTAAAATGAGAATCGCATAGATCATGTATGCCAAAAATTGTTAAATTGGATACATGCCCACTATCGCCATAGATTTCATTTTGAGAAAATCGTAATCCTAATGTAAAAGAGCCTGGTATTATAATTTTACTTTATGTATTTATCAATTCCAACTTTTTTACTGTAGGTCAGAGGTGGTCATGGGTTGTAAATTTGAGCAACTGGGCTTTCCATAAGTTGAGTGAGAGTAACAAGAAAGGTATGTTTTGAAGTAAGATGGAACAATGTTTCAATACAAGGTGTCCTACCAATTATTTCCCAATAATTTATTTGATTTTATATGTTTCATTTTCCGATTCACATAGATAAGAAGATGCGAAACAACTACTAAGTTTTATATATTTTTTTTTAAATATTCTGCGACGATTTCCCAAATACTTTTTGTTGCCGTGTTTATGGCTCCTAATAAATTATAATTTGTTGGAAGGGTAATCATTTCGTTTAACAACGCGCAATCATTGGAATCCGAAAAAAATTTGAGAAAAATTTTTTTTAAAGCGGGATTTTTATTTTTTTTTTAAGAAATTTTGATATAACCTACAGTGTAGGTTAAACACATAACGTCTCATTAAAAATAAAGAGCAGTCCATGGTACACACCAATTGTTGTTTTTTCGAAGAAAAAAAATGGTAGACATCTTAAGGATATAGTTTAGATTAGTGTAGATCATCTTTTTTAGGATAATGGAAAAGTGGAGCAACAAATGTGTCATTAAAGATTGTCTAGCAAAGAGTCTGTATTCAGGCATGAATATAAGATTAAACACCCTTGCGTCAGAGTGTGTTTATTATAAATACATATTTTCGAATAAATATAAAATACATTAGTTTTCGAATAGAATTTGAGATTGAACAACTGATTACTTTAAAATATAAAATTTACTTATTACAGCTGATTATTTTCAATTTCATTTCATTATTCGACTGAACATAATAATATGATTATACAATTTCAATAACAATAAATAAATTAAGTTTAAGCAAATTACCTACGTTGTTTTTTTACATATAGGTAGGTATACAAAATTAAAATATATTGAAAAATAAAATTTCAATTTATATAGACAGCTTACACACAAAAAAATTAAAATGCTTGCTGCTTCTGCTTTAAATATGTATGCTGAGGATATTAACCTAGTTCATAGAAGGAGGAGGTTCTCAATTTTACAATCGTTTGCACTTATTTTCAATCAAATCAAAGAGTAGTAGAAAGTAGTTTTAATTGGTAACTTCGTTTCTTCTAAAAACTTTTTCTTAAATTTCTTTTATTTAATAAAAAACTCTCGTTTTAATTTACCTAAGTAAAATAAGATACTAAGTAACCTCAAACAATCAATTTTAGTTTGGAATTGATACAGAGATGTTTGGATTGTGAAAATAGTTGGATACTGATTGGCACAGTCTTGCTGGTGATGCTTTATTCGAACCAACGCCGATTTCCTATGATTGACACGGATTGGCATTTATCATTGGTTCTAATATTTTGTTGGGCTTTGGTTGGATGGCTTATTCTCGAAGAAAATTCATTTTTCTACAATTTGTTATCTAATTTTTTGTATACTTTAATATTTGCCATTTTGCTTTTCTAATAATTATATTAATTACTGATGTCGCTATGGTAACTGGATTTTATATTCAATAAAAATTTGTTAAGATGATTAAAAATAATCAAATAGATTTTGGTGAGACACGCCTCAAAATAGAAACGAATAATATATCTTTGATGCCATATTACGGAGATAGTTACGATAAGCTATTTCATACTGATGATGACTATTTTGTAGTCGAAATTCGTATTTATAAAATAAATAAATAATTGAATTAAAAAAAAAAAAGAAATATAAAAAAAAAAAATTAGTACAAATATTTTTCTAGAAATCGAATTATAAATAGCAAACGTATAGCAAAGAATAAGCGATTCTAAGAAAATAGAAAACTTATCTTTGAAATATTGTGGGTGGCGTAATCTATTTTCTAAGTAAAAATACCAATTAATTTCCAAAATATAATCAATTAAAATACCAAAAAAAATACCAAATGGAAAAATTAAGTAAGGGAATTGACCACCCTCTTGAATTTATATATTTACTTTGGGAGCCAATGTCAGAGTTAAAGAAAAGGATTCCAATTAGATCTGAAATATCTATCTAATAAAAGATTATGACTGATTTGGAATTGAAACCAAACTTTATTTTGCCTGATAAATATTCTCACAATAGTATGTTGATAGCTACTGAAGTAACAACATGTAGGTACCGAAATAACAGAGGGCATATGTGTGTTCGCTAAGGTATCTAAATATGAATTTAGTAGCGAGTCCACTACAAATTCATATATTTTAATGTCTATTCTATTTTTTTGGTAAAAAGTTCTTGTATATTGTTAACAATATTATACTTTCAGTGTAATATAATTATTATATTTCTTATCCTATAAGTAAATTATTATATTACTTGATTTCTTGTATGTCTGTTGTTGTTGTTGTTGCATGCATACCTTTATTTTGTTATAATTGAAGAGGAGGGAGCCTGACAGTGTGGGCTGCATCGAATCTGGGCGGCCTTGGACCTCATCGAAAGTGCTATGCTTATACTACATATTGTAATAATAGTTATACTATATATATATATACAATATACCTTACATATTTCTCTTTCTCTCTCCATCCCTTAATACATGAAAATTATCATTTTTTGTATATAGTATATAATATACTATATACTAGCTGAAATACCCGGCGTTGCCCGGGTTTCAAAAAATTTTTATATTGCAAATAATTATTGGCATGATTTATTGATAAATAATTTATATTCAAAATTATACAGGTATTTCTATAGGAATTATATCAGAGATTTGCGCCGTCAGAAAATGGCTATAGCTTTGGAATTTTGAACTAACAGTACCTCTGACTTTACGTCTTCTCTCATCATTATTTCGCTATCTCGTTTAGTTTTCTCCAAACAGTTCAGACAAACATCCATACACACTACAAATTTCCCATTTATATATAGAGATTATTTTATAGATTTTGATATTTTTACAACTCCTAACTCAAAAAAAAGTAAAAAATAACCTGCCATAATTACTTAAATACCCGGTAAAATAATTGCAGATGTTTGAGCTAAAATTTCAAACAAAAGTTGTTTATTATTAAAATAAGAAACAATTTTTATGGTATCTCCTACGGTTTCAAAAACCGAATATAAAATTAAAATTTGTATTTCACTAAATAAACTTTATTGATATTCTAACAACGCAAAACATGTAAACAAATAAAATTTTAGATAAAAGAACGAATGGTAACTATTTTCAATAATCAGAAACATAACAGTTTTTAAATATAAATACAGAACTGTGGGTTTTTCATATCAAAATTAATAAAATGTTATCTGGAAACATATTATGTTTGTGTACCTTTCCTGAATTTCTTATTTATATGGTCTGAATATTTCTTAAGGTTGCACTGCAACGGTTCAAATATTTACTGTCAACGACTATATAAAAAACTAAATATATTATAACGAAATAATTTTTTCGAACACTTTTGGAATTTATAGTTTTTTTTTCTAAATTTTATGATTGATTTTTGACTCATTCATACGGTTTTTGGCAAAATATTCCGAATAAAAGTTCTTAGCATGATTATAATGAACAACTTTTATCCGAAACATTTTTTCGAAAGACGAAGGAATAAGACACGAATCAATGTACTTTTGAGGCCGTGTGCACATATCTTTTTGTTTAATAAACCATATTTTGACAAAATGGAAACCCGACTTCAAAAATCAAATATTCTATAACAAAAAATGCACTAAAAAGTAAAAAAATAATTGCATATTCTTGTGCCAATTTTAGTTCACCTAAGCAAAAATTTTTAAATATATATGTACAATTATTGTTATTTTTGGAGGCGGTGTCCAAAAATTATGTGAATTTCTCTATGCTGACACCGCCTCCAAAAATAACAATAATTGTACATATATATTTAAAAATTTTTGCTTAGGTGAACTAAAATTGGCACAAGAATATGCAATTATTTTTTTACTTTTTAGTGCATTTTTTGTTATAGAATATTTTATTTTTGAAGTCGGGTTTCCATTTTGTCAAAATATGGTTTATTTCTCGCTTTTTAGTGACTTTGAAGTTCTATAACTAGTTTTATTTGTTTTTTTTTTTTTTAATTTTAAGAGCATTTTTTTATAACAGATTTTCAATTTTATTTACATGCATTTTGTTTTTTTTTTGTAAAAATTTTTTTTTTTGGGGTCGGTTTTTTTTTTGTAAAAAAATTTTTTGAAGTCGGTTTTTAAAAAAATTTTCTTATTTTCCCATTATGAATGAGTATACCCTTTCAAAAAAAAAAAAAATTTCGCAGAAATCGGTTATCACATATAAAATGAGGATTTCCTCGATTTTCCGGGGATCCTCTCATCAGAATGCGATTTGGTGCCAATGGGACCAATGGGAAACCAAACCCTTTAAAACAAAAAAAAAATTCAAAATCGGTTCATAAATGTCGGAGTTCTGAGGTGACACACATAAAAAAATAAAAAAATAAATAAAAAAATAAATAAAAATACAGACGAATTGAGAACCATCCTCCTTTTTTGAAGTCGGGTTAAAAATATAGGTAGTATTTTCATTTTGTATTTTTAAGGTTCCGTTCCGTAAAAGGAAAAACGGAATTCGTGATCACTTTCGTGTTCGTCTGTCACAGAGGTTTTATTTTAAAATTATAGCATTAGTATATCAGGGTGGCTATCAAAATGATGTTTTTATATTCCGTAACTCTTCTCTAACTGCGAAGAATTCCTAAATGAATTTTTACAATCTCGAAACTATGACAAATAAGGTTGCTTAAATATAGTTGCTATATGCTTAATAATAGTTAATAATTTCAATTCTGCTCTGACCGACGATTTTTGTATTTGCTTAAATTTCATCAACAACTACCTTAGGATATGTACAAAACTTTGTTCTACAATTCCAGGATATTTCCAGGAATAATTGCTGAGGTTGTTGGTGTAGATGGGAAGGTTCCAAGAAATCTAAAACCTAATCTACAAGATATTAATTAAAAGACTCATTTGGAATTGAAACCAAACTTTATTTTGCCTAATAAACAATCTCACAATAGTTTGTTGATAGTAACAACATATAGTTACCGAAATAACAAGGGGCATATGTAGTGTGTTCGTAAAGGTATCTAAATATGAAAGTATATTGAGATTTAGTAGCGAGTACACTACAAGGTAAAGAACCTTCTTTCCTTCATGTAAAAAAAATTCGAATTGAGTGAAAAAAAAACACACACATTATATTTTACTTAAACAATGAACATAAAACGTAAAAGATCGAAGCTTGATAGACTTTTATATTTTTCGTTTTCAATATTACGCCTCAGACGTTCAAACATCATATATATACCACGTATAGGAACAACAAGATTAAACGTGTACAGTCTGCTTTAAATATTCTTCAGTGTAACAAACCAACCTTCTTTATCTCTTATAATAACAACACTTATTATATAAACCACAAATATTTTTCAGTAAAGGCCAAACTAGATGGAGAACATGGTTGCAGCAACATTGAACAGCAACTAGCTTGTTTCTCCGTGTGTGGAGTGGTTGCAGCAACAAAAAGTTTGTTTTTTGTTGCAGCAACCACCCCACACACAGTGCAACAAGCTAGTTGCTGTTCAATGTTGCTGCAACCATATTCTCCGTCTATTTGGGCCTTAAGAAGGAGATATAATTAAAAATCGTTACATCGGAAAAGTATGTATAATGTGTTTAGTTGTAACGTATAGTACAGCGGCTAAGAGTCCATCCCGGCATATCCCCATAGCATTTTTTTTAACATTTTTGGTCCACACAATGATTGGATAAAATTGTTTTAATATTTCACAATCAGATTTATCGCAAACATTGTCATTTAATAAAATTAAAGTAATTCAAATTATAAATTTCAAATTTTGCCCAAATTCCTAGATCAATTATTTGTATTTTATTAATATGTATTTCGACTACAAAGTAGTTTCATCAGTATGAATTAGCTAGTCGTAACTATCACCGGAATATGGAGTCAAAGATATGGTTCTCTTTTGTGAGACACGAACCAAATTTGCAACGAGTAACGTATCTTTGACTCCATATCCCGTTGATGGTTGCAACTAGCTAATTCATACTGATAATGATGACTACCTTGTAGTCGAAATACGTATTTATAAAATACAAATAATTGTTCCAAGAATTGGGGCAAACTTTGAAATTTAATTTCAATAAACCTAGAGTTCTCTTTAATTATCTTAATAATCTTTATAAAGTAATTAAAGTTTTTAATAACAATGGATGTATATTATTGCTCAAGTCATTAGTTTTGGGTGGCTAATTTTAACACATTTTACCAAAATCAGGATAATTTCAATTGTTGTCACATAAATCGGATTCAGAAATAAGTGTATTGTTGGTTTTTATGTTGGTACCAGTTTAAATTACGAGTTTTGAAAATATTAACAACTTTTGTTCGAAACATTTTTCATTTTTCAGAAAAACTGAATTGATTGTACACTCCCGTTCAATAAAATTGAACCGACCTGAAACTCTCACAATTTTGATTATTCTTGTAGTAAATGTTTTTGACAGATACAACATTCTATTTTATTTTTATACGTAAAAGGGAGATATAACACTTAACATGTATTTACATTACATATTCTTACTCTATCACTGACTTGTTTACATAAATAAAAAATATAAAACTTCCATTTCTTTTTTCACATTTAAAAAATATACTACTTATCATTGTTTATAAATAAATAATATATAGAGTGTTACAAAAGTGAGGAGTTTTATGAAATGTAATAAAATTAACATTTCAGGTTGGTTCAATTTTATTGAACGGGAGTGTAGACAAATCGAATGCTCAGGTTTTAGGTTTTATTAAATGATAATGTATCATAATTTTTCCAAGTATTTGTAAGCGATTTGTATAGAATCCAATCCAATCTGTTTTCAAAAAAATCTTTTGAGTAAAATTGTTAATTTTTTTTACAAATAACAAGTTTGCAATTTCAATTTTTGCTCTACTTTTTACCGCTTCCGAAATACAATTTTTGGGTGAGGAATGGATGTCAGCGAACTTTTTCTCATTCTCGCTCATATAATTCGTCGTTTTCGAAGAAACCTTATGGCAAAACTTAAAATGTTACTAATTTGTGTATAATGTGTTGAAATTAGCCACTCTTATATTCCAGGAGATCAATTATTTGGCATATTTATTCCAAGTTTAAATTACTTTAATTTAGGTAAGGAGAATGTTTGCGATAACATTAGCTTATGAGATTTAGGAAAACCAATTTTACCACCGTTTCAACACTTTAGACAGGTCGCTTACCATACCCTCCAATTTGGCAACCAGTTTAAAAAATGCATAGATTCCGTTGGTTTTGTCAGTTCGTCTCCGTACTATAATGTATCTACTTAGGTACCTTACATACCTTAATTATTGTATAATTATAAATTTAGGTTTTATTATCATTATGATTACTTACTCATACTCACTATGAGTGAAAGTTTTTTATTTTATAATTAGATTTTTTTCTGAAGTATTTAATTTGATTAGTTCACACCTAACGTAATTTAAAAAATTGCCGCATAGCATTAATATATAACCAAAAACAATAATAATGGTTTGAGGGGTTGTTACAGGTAATAATTTCACGGATCATAAGGTATTTTTTTAAATATTTTTATGTTGGTATTTCATATGACGTCTTTAAAATAGTTTTAAGAAAGTGTTGGAAGGGTTATTTCTGTGTTTTTGATTTTTGAATAAATACTTTTTCTGGGAATGTTATTTAAAATAGTTTCGAATTTAATAACACAATTAAGATCAGAGATTGATCGTTTTTTACAGCCTATTATTTTATATGAACTATGCAAACTTTATCAACGCATGAATGAGTATAAACTGATGTGGGACATCAGTTTATCACTGGCTTTTATTTTTAACCCGACTTCAAAAAGGAGGATGGTTCTCAATTCGTCTGTATTTTTTTACTCCGTCATTTATGAACCGATTTTGATTTTTTGTTTTGTTTTAAAGGGTTTGGTTTCCCATTGGTCCCATTGTCACCAAATCACATTCTGATGAGGGGATACCCGGGAAATCGAGGAAAATCCTCATTTTATATGTGATAACCGATTTCTGCGATTTTTTTTTTTTTTTTTTTGAAAGGGTATACTCATTCATAATGGAAAAATAAGAAAATTTTTTTAAAAACCGACTTCAAAAATATTTTTTCAAAAAAAATCGAAACCAAAAAAAAAAAAACATAATGCATGTAAAAAAAACCGAAAATCTGTTATAAAAAAATGCACTAAAAATTTAAAAAAAAAAAAAAAAAAACGGGTAAAAAAAATGTGTTATAAAAAAATGCACTAAAAATTAGTCTACCCATTTTTAGACAAATAAAATCAATTATAGAACTTCAAAGTCACTAAAAAGCGAGAAATAAACCATATTTTGACAAAATGGAAACCCGACTTCAAAAATCAAATATTCTATAACAAAAAATGCACTAAAATTAAAAGAATAATTGCATATTCTTGTGCCAAGTTTAGTTCACCTTAGCAAAAATTTTTAAATATGTATGTACAATTATTGTTATTTTTGGAGGCGGTGCCAGCATAGAGAAATTCACATAACTTTTGGACACCGCGTCCAAAAATAACAATAATTGTACATATATATTTAAAAATTTTTGCTTAGGTGAACTAAACTTGGCACAAGAATATGCAATTATATTTTTAATTTTTAGTGCATTTTTTGTTATAGAATATTTGAATTTTGAAGTCGGGTTTCCATTTTGTCAAACTATGGTTTATATATTATATATTATGGTTTATATTTTTAATGCATTGCTCTTATGGAGAAACCCATATTTTTACACATATTTTGATATATTTCGATAATTTTCACTTGGAATAAAATAAGACGAATAAAAAAAAACTACGCAATAGAAAATAGAAATATTAATTAAGACATTGATCCAATAAAACTTCGGTATGATGGGCCTAAAAAAAAGATATTTAAGAAAACAACTGAGATTTCGGGTAAATTTTATTTCTATCGGCGGTAGCTAATTACCCGAAATCTCAGGTTTTTTTCTTAAATATCTTTTTTGTTAGGCCCGACATGACGAGCCTAAATTAAATTTTAATTTTAACTTCGATGGCTGCCCTGCACACAATGCCATGATAGTAAGGCTGCTCCTGGAACAAACTTTCCAGGAACGTCTTATGAGTGGTTTTGAAACCTTCAAGTGGCCAGCCAGATCGCGAGATCTATCTCCTTTTTTTCCCAAAACACAGATTTATTCGCGGAATAGGCCTGAAAAATTTCAACAATTATGGCAAAGAATTGTTGACAATTGTGCGAATATTTCTCCTCAAGTGGTAGAAAATACCCGGGTAGATTTCTACAATCGACTCGGATATTGTTTAGCAAATAATGGAGGAATATTCGAACCGTTGGTTTACATTTTTTATTGTCGGAATTTTCTTTTTTTTCTTTTTGGGGTTTTACTGTTCTTTTAATTTGTGTGGATTGTTGTTTTATGTTATGCCGTTAATAAAATACTATCATTTATTTTCAAACCTTCGTCACAAATAATAAGGGATATTCAAAAAAGAATTTTCAAATGTTAGAAATAATGCTAAGCTTAAGAAGACAACAATGAACATATTTAACCCAATCTCATAACATGTTAATGCAGTACAAAACAGTCCAGCAAGCATACACATCAGACACACTAAAGAGTACCACCACTATTTTTATTTCTTTATTAAACATATTGTGTATAGTTATTATAGTAAATAATATCTAACATTGATTCTCTATTAGCAATGCTTTCCAACACATATGGTATAAATAAAACCAATAACTACTACATCTTCCACGAAATTTCTCAAAATGAAATACCTCTTCGTTTTGTCGATTTCTCAAACACCCCCAAGCCCGTATTACTACATATAGAAAAGTAAAAATTGCGTGGTGTTAAATTTTGATTAAACAATTATCCCAATTTTCTTTAGAAATATGTTTTTATCCTGCTTTAATGATAGACAATGGCGTCTCACTGTATACGTAAACAGTAAAAAGTTATTTTTTCACAAATCACAGTATTTCCATAATGAAGGCTTGCCTGAAAAGTACATCACGTGATACGTACGTATATACGTACGTATATAAAACCCACCGTCATTATGTCTTTGCTTATTATATTATATTGAATTTGACCTATCCTTTATGAATGATCCTACGAAACATCCTTATAAAAATGAATTCACATAAATCCGGGAGCACTCCTTTGATTTTTAATCATTATGACTAATAATTATAATATATTTACATTGAATATTTATAATTTAAGTTGTTGACATTAGTTTCAATTCATAATTATGTATTTTACAAATTTAAATATGATAATTACAACAAAATTAATTATATTACATATATTTTTGGAAATATAAGAAGTCATTGCGCTGCTATTTGCTACTCTATTCATAAAAATACTATACAATACATAATCATAAAGTCGGATAGTAGTGAAAATAAAAATTTTTTTTCTTCAAAATATAAAACCCGTTAGCAATTTATATGTACATTTTTATGTTTTTGGAGTTGAAAATAAACACCAACGCAAGTTTTAATAAAGATCACAGAGAATATAATATAATCCATGTATTTTAATATTTAAAATGTTTATCTTTTGTTTTTTGGACTTCCATTAACAACAAAATGTTGAAATCATCATGGTGACGGTTGTATTATTATTTATTTTCGTTAAAGGAATATTCAAATTAAGAATATTTCTGTAAACACTAGCTATACAGAAAACATGGCCAGTTAACAGTTGCAACATCTCTAAGTACGGTTAAGCGAATTTGTAGGTAGTATTCCACGACACCTCGAAAATTTTTCTAGGCGAAATAAGTATATCAATCTTATATTAAAGTCACTTTCACAAAGTTTGTTGCAAATTAGGAGCTACTTTCCTATAGACATACTCATTTTTTCCAAAAAAACATGATGAAAAAGCCCAAAAAGCGTATTTCCCCCCTCGCTGGAGCCTAATAATTATGATAATTGTTCTAAACATTCAGATATTGAAAATTGCATGAGGATTTAATGACTGTGCTATACATCCATATTAGAGTGCCAAATATCAAAACATAGCCAATATGCCAAGTTATAAGCAATATACATAAGTACAAATTAAAAAACAGTCCGGTTTCATTCGCATTGAAGATTTCCTCTGGTTTGTAACCTTTGTACAGTGCAGGCCATTTATGAGATAACCCTTCCATTTCGCCTTCAGGAACTTTCCCCATAAGACGAGCGAAATCGCTAGCTTTTTGTTGAAGGACGGGACCACTTATTGGAACGTTGTTTAATGCTCTTGAGCGTTTAATTTTCAAAGAATTGTTTTTAAAAAGAGCTTTTATTTGTCCTTATTCTTCCAAATCGTTAATGCTACGCAACATTCGTTTGGAATACCCCCATTGACTCACCTTTTCTTCAATATTAAAAACTTACTTCTTTTTTTGCGAGATGGTGATGCGCGATCACAATCAAACCATAACGAAACGTATGACCTGTTCCTATGCGCACTAGTTAATTCGTAAAACATTCAAGGCCAAATAGGCGCGAGTGAGGTGGGAAAAAGTGCGTAGCTACTAATAAGACAAAATAGATTCATCATAATTAATTGTAACTTTCACAAATGTATTCAAAATATTTATTCTTTGTTAAGGTCCAAAAACACTGTTTATATTTTATATTTTTCTATCGAGAAAATACCGCGATACAATAGTAAAAGCATATGGTCTTCTATCAAACAGGAATAAAAATGGCGGATGATAATACTCACCTATATAGTTTGTTATTATAATGGGAGTCACATGATAATATGACTAGATACTAGATATCAAATACAATATTCATTTTAAAGAAAGTAAGTAGTTTTTTATTTTAATTAGAATACACAAATAGATAATTTTTTGTTCATAAAAAAAGTTATATCATATCAACTTCCCACGACACATAATCTACAACAGACCTACTGTTATAAATTAATATTCAGTATCCATGTATTTTAGATTCATAAATCATTTAGAAATAATAATAATATAATTCACCATCCTACGATTATTTCATATAATACTTATTAATCACTGTACATATATATTTATAATCGGTTGATGAAATACCTTGGGCAAGGACTACAACCAAAATTATTTTACTCAAACATTTTTATTGATTGTAATGTGTTTTTTTTTATTCTCTCGAGTTTTGTAAACTTTATTTATTTAAATAATCATAATTTTCAGTCAATTTATTTTATTATTGTGTATAGCCTTTTATGAAATCTGTTAATTATGTCAGTTTATTTTTAAATTAATATTTAATAATCGCAAGGAATTTATTTATGGCTTATAATAACCATCGGAGAAGATTTAGGCGTCACGGATATTTACAATGAAGTTTAAAATTTTAATTAACATATTAAAAATGATAAAAATTTATAGTAATCTTTGCTGGATAAATATTAATCCACCAACAATTACATACAAGAAATTCAACAATATGGTAGCCGTTATTGTACGGTATGAGAGAAAATGATTCCCATTGACTCAGGAGCTTATTTACCACACGGCAGAAAGTTAGGGTTAATGATTTTTTGACGCGCCATATATCCTAGACTATTAGGACTTAAAAAAAAATACAGATGAATTGAGAACCATTCTTCTTTTTGAAGGCGGATTAAAAAAGAACTACGTCTATTCGGGATGGTGTACCAACCAATACATCAAGGTTACATAGTAATTACATTACATATCTTAATCACATATATTTTTATTTGTACGGGAATCCCTCGTACAGTTATTTGAATAACTAATAATTGGTTTTCTGAACTTTATTATGTCAGAATACTAAATACAAATCAAATCGAATATTAAGAATTGTATTTGAAACAACAAGATGTCCACTATTTAGATTATTCAATTTATGTTATAAAACCTTGGCTGGACTTCATTTTAACAAGAAAAATTCTCAGAAAGTAGTATTTCAAAACATTGGCCCTTTTGTATGAATGCAAATGTCTTCGTGATTTTTTCTTCCATTAGAAAACAGATAAAACCCAATAGTAGATGTCAAATTCAATATTAGAGGTCAATTTGAAGCCTAAGATTTTCATCGATTATTAAATCTCATCAAAGCAAATATCAAAATCATATCAAAATTCTATCGATTAAAGATGATGCTTAAGAAACAAGATACTTGTATAATTAAAACCGTGGTCCACCTTATAATAGAGTGCTGTTGTTTGAAAATCGAACTTCCTCGAAAAACGAATCTCTTATTTAAAATCACAATAACATGTCAGAGTTAGCTGAGCCTTGGATTAGAATTGTAACCTTAGAGTTGTATTAAGACTTACTGTTGGTTAAGTCACGTCTAACAACTTCACAAGGCTTAATAAGAATTAATCCTTTATTTAACGAAATTGTTCGGCGCGACTAAATCAACAGTAAGTCTTAATATAGCTCTAAGGTTACAATTACTAAAGACCTGGTTTCAGCTCCGATTAATCAAATCTAATCCAAGGCTCAACTAACCCTGACATTGTTTTGTGTTTTTAAATAAGAGTGATTTTGAATTAACCAAAAAAACAAAAATGTAGCCACAAATTGGTTCATTCATGATGATCCTTTTATAAAAGGGTTCTGTAAATTGTAGCATTAACTATTACACAAATTAAAAGACAATGATTATTTGTTCAGAAGTGTCTCAATTACAAAAAGAGCCAACGACCACTACTGGTATTTTCATTCTTTTCAAGAAGGCTACATTGGTTTCAAGTTATATGGAATTAATTTCAAAATACTATAATAAAAACCATCATCATTATTGTCTTAAAACTGTATCTAATCACCAAGGTAACTCCAAAGAAAAAAACTACTGAACATCTGAAGAAAACAAAAGATTATGTTCTCTTATTAATGAATGACAACAAAAAAAAACATTATAGTTACTTACACAAAACGGCAGGTATTATTTATATAAATCGACAATTGTACACAAGTGAGGAAAAAAAACAATTCAACAGCAAACACATACCTGTAACAAAAATTGAAAAAAGAGAATCAAAAATAAAATCGTTAACTGTATATTTTAAAATAAAAATATATTATACAGGTTGGTCCATCAAATGGATACAATGACAACACAAAAAACTCTTGGGCTTTCATGGACTAAATTTTTTATAAGTTAGTTTTCTCATAAACTTATTTTTATTAAGAATTTGATGAACATGAATTATGGCATTAAGCCTCGTCCTTTATTATACCCGGAATATATAATACATACAAGGGGATTATAGATAGATATATTGTCGAGGCTACCCTGGACGGGCTACACTTCCGACCATAAGATCCATTGTGATGCCTAAGGATGTGAGTGGAGTGGAAGGAATTTTTGAGTATAGACTAGGAACTATGCTGATATTCATCTGGAGTTCGTGAAGGAAACTGCAGAAAACCTTCTCAAGCATAGCTGGTTACTTCGTTTTTGTCCATACGCCGGCAATTTAGTCAATTAACCGCCCCTTTTTTTATGGGATTATAAGTTCCGATTTTGTAACGGTTTATTAAAATATTGATCGGAGAAACAAATTTGGTATAAAAATATGTATATTTTTATGTATAACTCGAATTTTTATAAAATAGCCTAATTAGTTCATTTTCGCATGGCCTTCTATCCGTCTGTCTAAGCTAGAGCTAAAAGTACCGTCACGTTCGCAACGGGCTTTCCCTCACCCGGGGGTAAAATATCTATCTTTGAAATGTTAAGAGGGAGAAAAAAATTTTTAAGACAAAAATATTCCTCTTTTAAAAATAAACACTTTTGTTTGAAACTTTTTTTCATAAACTCAGTATGTACCAGATATTTTAGCAATCAAAACAGTTTGTTGTTATTTTCACTTGTTTAATTTAAAAACCCGAATTTTTAACTGATTGTGAATCGATCAGTCGTTTACGTACACTTAAACGGTTTAGGCATCTCTTATTTTTTTATAAAACAGGTAAACTTTCTATGCACTTCTTTCAAAAACTTTTACTTTTTAAATCATATTGTATCACATCTATAGCAAGGCCGTACGTAATGCCAAGTTTAAGGTATGTTATACCAGAAATGTTCAAGTGGCAAAGCTGTAATAATAAGGTTATTTTACTATATTTTATACTTTTTGTTTTAGCTGTCACGAGTAAACTATCTGTAAATTCATAAATTAGATTTTTTTAAATTCATAAATTTTTGTACAGCAAAATCTTTATTATCTGTAGGTCTACGATAATAAATAGATAAACTGATGATGAACTTGTAAAGTATATGTTAGTTATATTAAATTATTATTATTTAAATAAATAATAAATATATGTAAAAGATATAATTGATCTTTATTAATTAAAATTAATATTTTAAATTTGATTTATGAAATGTTATTATTTTTTATATGTAAATTACCAAGGTTGTTACATTCACAGCAACCGTGATAATAGAGGGAAGTTATAGTTGAAATGCAACAGATAAAAAATGAAGAACAAAATTATAATAATAATTTAATGATGAAGCGACACCGCTACAAAATCAATGGTGGTTGTTGATGATGAGCTCAAACCACAGATATTACATCTTTGTTAGTATAAATTTGAAAAACGAATAAATCATACTCTATTTTGGGAAGCATTTATGATTTACACAAATATTATGCCCCTCTTGAAATGTGCGTAACAAAATATATTGATAAAGGCCCCACGCACAAAGAGCAATCTGTCGTAGTAATTTATTTTTCAATGTTGCGACAAGCAATATAGTACACACTTACAGATATATCGTTTGATACGTTTTGATAGCCATATGGCGATGTCGCCGATCCTCGGTAGTCAGCGACGACATATCATAGGACACAATATCTTTGTTTGAACGTACTTTCTTTCAATTTGTTCACTCATTGTTATTAAACTGATCGGCGCGGCGCTGTGATACTAAATAGATCGCTGCGATCAATCGCTTTTCGTGTAGTCCGCATACTATCTTATACAAAATCATAGCGGATATATCATATTATGTTGTTACTCATTGTATATAAAAAATACGCTCAGACAATTGCGTAATTAATTTCGCTGTTGACACTTCGAAGTAGTGATAAAAAGTAGTTATCAAAAAT
This sequence comes from Nineta flava, assembly GCA_963920215.1. Lineage (NCBI taxonomy): Eukaryota > Metazoa > Arthropoda > Insecta > Neuroptera > Chrysopidae > Nineta > Nineta flava. The sequence goes on from OY986041.1 coordinate 54,396,616, forward strand.
AAGAGATAATACAGTCAGTATCTCAACAATGGGGGTTGAATAATCTTGCGACTACGTCGTAAAAAATTTTTTAACAACATTTCAAGGCTTTAAACTGAGAGAGTCGATTTTAGGACTTGATTGATCAAAATGAGTCATATCTTTGAATCGTGCGATTTCTTTTCACAAACTGTTTTGCAGAAATTGATGCATTCTAGGAAATCATTTAATGAATTATGATCTGTATTAGAACAAAAGAAACCTACTGCTTGGGGAGTTAATGATTTTTACAAATTCCAACTAAGATATCCTTGCTCTACTCAAAGTCGATTCAAATTTACTTCTTTCACTTTTAGTAAACCATCCTGTATAATTTGGTGAGCTAGCTAGATGGCTGCGACTTGGCTAACTCTGGCTGGCTGCTAGTGTGGCTTGTGCATATAGCCACATTATCAAAGAAGAGTAGAAAACAACGCGAACGAACAACAAACACAACATTGGCGAGGCCATCGACCTGCCTTGAACATTACATATAATAAATACATACAACATACTCTTCTTGTATCATATAATATACACTTTATCATTTTACGTATGTTTATTATTATCAGTGTATGTTTCGTATATAGTTATTTAAGGCCTTATAAAATCATATTTTTGTCCATTTGTGGACATATATTTTTTTTGATGGTAATGTCTTTTAATAAATCCAATTGAGAATGGATATTTTAAAATATTCTGTCTGGATTACTAGTTTAAAAAAAATGTCGAGCTAGTATGTGTTTTATCTTAAGGTTATTCTTTTTTTATAAATCTCGAATAAATCCAATTGCGACTGTATATTTTAAAATACTATGTCTGGATTGTTAATTTTAAAAAAATATCGAGCTACGACGTATAATGACCATTTATTTACTGACTAAAGTGCCATAAAATATTAACCAATTTTTCATTCGCTCATATATAATTCAATTCTTTATTACGTCATAAATTATGACGTTTGTCTGCGTCGAGAAGATTGATAGCAAGAATTTTTTTAAATATAACACATCTGAGAAATGTAAATAATATAAGCACTTTGCATTTATAAAGTTATTGAAGAATTTCAGAATATCAGAATATCAAAAAATATCGAGCTACGACGTATAATGACCATTTATTTACTGACTAAAGTGCCATAAAATATTAACCAATTTTTCATTCGCTCATATATAATTCAATTCTTTATTACGTCATAAATTATGACGTTTGTCTGCGTCGAGAAGATTGATAGCAAGAATTTTTTTAAATATAACACATCTGAGAAATGTAAATAATATAAGCACTTTGCATTTATAAAGTTATTGAAGAATTTCAGAATATCAGAATATCAAAAGATAAAGAAGTTTGATAATTTTGATAATTGAGTTTGAAATTTGGTGGATGTGTTAGTGGATATTTGATGTAGTAGAAGCGGTGTGAAATTAAATTAAATATAAAAAAAAAATATATAATGACTAAAAGCTGAAAATAATATACATAAAAATATTTTTTTTAATATACTTTTATTTAAGTAAATTTTTTCCCCGAGACACTAATATGTGACTTTAAATAAAAGCTTGAAGCGCTCAGGTTTTAAATGTTGGTTAAGCGCTATTACGCCATATCACATATTGGTGACTCGGGGAAAATTTATATTTTCTTCTTTTTAGTTCATTAAAAAAGCTTATTTAAAAAAAAATATGTTAATTATTTAATGTGTCTATAGAAATGCAATTTTTTATAATAAATAATTTGTTATAAAACACAGCGTACGTGTGTGGCCTTTGAAAGGTTGAATTACCTGAAATTATCGCTATTCCTGCAGGATATATCGTATTAGAAAATATCACCCCTTTGCGATAAAATCTACCTGCATGTAAGATTTTAATATCTTAGTTCTTAATTCTTAATTGTGTCAAGTTCTAGGTCCTATTTGAATTGCTTTGAAATTTTGTACACGTGTTTAAATCACGTGACAATGCAATATAGAATAGAATTTGAAATCTATCGATGTAGGTAGAATACGAAAATATTTGCTGAAATGGAAGTTGAAGTTCAGATAAATGAAAATTGAAATAGTGGAAGCGGTAGGAAATTACATTGAGGTTTTTAGTCTTAAAATAAAATAATATAAAAATAATCTTTTAAACTAGTTTTTATTTAAGCCATGTACAAATTCGAATTAAATAAGTTTTCGTTAAGGTAAGTCAATACCAATACTAGGTATACTTACTAAGCGGACATCGGGGCACAGAGAACCCCTTGGTCTAGGTGCTATGAACCCATTTGCGGTACCCCTCTTTCTAATTACTAAGCGGTCATACATATTTCACATTAGTAGATGCTGGTCGCGCGAATTTTAAGGAAAATACATATTTCGGTAAATACGTGCTTATAAACCAATCACTGTCCAATGAAATTAATTGGCACCTATTTTTATGAACATTCTGCGCGATAAGCTTTTTGAAAACAAATAATTCAACATGAAATCATTTTCACTGATATAGATAGTACGTTCGTTTATTTTATAGAAATCTACTAATGTGAAATATCTATGTAGATATGTCCTTTTAAGTATGTAGACCTAACCCGAGTCGGAATTTAAAACATCATTTTAGCCTGCAAATCATCATTTCTTTTGTAATTTCTTGAATGTAACTTTTTTTAGTTCATTAATAGAGCATAAAAGTCTTGAAATGAAGATATAACGTCATAAAACCGATGACCTGTTTATAATTTAGGTCATGAATAAAGCCGCAAAAATATAATATCATTAATAGGTCATTAATAGGTCACCGAACATGCGAAAAAGCCATTTTGCGCATTTCCTAAGAAACTCAATTTTATTATGAAATGATGATTTGAAGGCTCTAATAATGCACTCAATTGCGACTCGGGAGCATTTAGCATTTAATTACCTTAACGGAAACATAAACTTATTTTATTCGTTTTAGTACATCGCTTAAATTTTTTTTTCATGGCTTAAACATCTGTCGTCAGGATATTAATAAAAAAATTAGTTATAATATATTAATGTTTGAAAATAAAAACATTTTACTGAATAGCATTATCCCATTTACACTAGAAAACAATCTTGCCATAATCTTTTGGAAAAGTTTACTTACTATTTAACTATAGTAATAAAATTAGATTTACAAAAAAAGAAGATAATTTGGTCACAGACCATTATCATTGAGCTTTAATACAGGAAACAAAAAACGGATTCTCTTATAAAACTTTCGTTATAAAAGCAACCCACCACTTCAAATTTCAACAATCTTTTTATATATGTACCTAAAATTGGAGAACCCTCAAATTTTGACAAACAACACTATAAAAATAGGTTGTCGTAGTTTGTCCTATAGAGAAAATCAATATCTTAGAAACATTTACTTACGAACTGCATAAATTAACGGAAAACCCCGAGTCGAAATTGAGTGCATTATTCAAGCCTTCAAATATAACTAAGCTCATTAATAGGTCATTGAAAATGCGCAAAATGGGTTTTTCGCATGTTCGGTGACCTACTTATTACCTGTTAGGTTTTTTCGGCTTTATTTATGACCTAAATTATTAACAGGTTTTATGACGTCTTCTCTGACATCTTCATTTCACGACTTTTATGCTCTGTCAATGAACTAAACAAGTTGCATTCAAGAAATAACAAAAGAAATGATGATTTGCAGGCTATAATGATGTTTTAAATTCCGACTTAAAGCTGAAGCTGTATGAGACAATTTTAACAAGAAACACTCCATAGGGATACAACTATTATCGGTTAAATTTCAGGAAAATCAACCTATAAAGACTTATGAATGGGATCTGATTTAGTATGAATTGCTATGGTGTATATAGATATACAAAGAGTGTATTTCCATGGGTACATACAAAAATAATACGTCAGCTCTTTTTATATAAATAGTAAACTGTTGAATTAGTAACCAAAAGAAACAACCAAAAACATATTATATGAAGAATTTTTGCCTGAAAAAAAGTAGATTATTTCACACAAAATATGTTTTTTTAAAGGAACATTTTGGTCTTAAGTTGGATTTCTAGGATAGATGATTCAAACCGAAGAGGGGAGGGAGTATCCCGGTTCGATTTTACCTATACACAAATGTGAAGTTACTTTTTAGCTCTACCCGACTACAAATTTTCGTGTACACCCGCTTGGGAACCAAATGGGTTACCCAATAGGGATCCGAGTTGGGATATAACGGATAGAAGTCTTGGGACCCGATCGGACAATCCCTATCAGATCCTGATGCCACTAAAACATAATTATAACCATTACTCTTATTACTGTTATTATTATTATTATTTTATCTAGAGCACGGAAGTGCGTAAGGCCGAGTTTAAGGGGTTATTACTACTACTAATATTATAAATGCGAAAGTGAGTTTGATTGTTTATTTATTTTATATATTACTGTTTATTCAACTACAAGTATATATACTATTACATAGTAACATGTCACTTGCGAGAGTTTATTCAAAATTTTGAATTATTTTTCGAAAACTATTCAATATCTTGAAGTTTTTTATCAAAGAAATTTCCTTTGTTATCACTGTTTTATATATTTAGGTTTGCATGTTGACGGATAGACGGACAGATAGATGGATACCAGAAAATGAACGATTCGGTAAATTCAATATTACAACACATATATATACTGTGTGTGTTGGCAAGCTTTTCCAATAGAGAATCAATGTTAAATATTATTTAATACTGACTGTTCATCTGGTTACTACATGAACTCAGTCAGTACACATGTAATTAGAGTCATCACATATACAGTCATCAACCTTACACATGTATGCGTATGGTTGCTTGTTTGTCATTTAAGAGTGGGGATTTGTGATTCACATACTAAAGTTAAGAATTCAATGAACATATTTAACCATTACATGTGTACTGACTGACTTTATACAGTAAACAGATGGACAGCTAGTAATAAATAATGTTTAACATTGATTCTCTATTAGAAAAACTTGCCAACACAGTCTGTATATACATATTTGTACTGAACAAAAATTATTAATATAGAGGGTATAATATAAAAGACTAAATTTTTAAACAAACCTTTCGAACCATATACGAATAAAAACTGTTCACACTTCACAAATTTTTATCGTGTATATCGTCTTGTTGATATTAAATTGAGTTTTGAAACAAAGGACACAAAAACACTCTACAATAATGGAAACATTCAAAATGAGTGTTTTTCATTAATATTTATAGGGAAAATGTTCTCTTTGTGGTGCACAGAGTCAGTACTCATTTTTCCCTAGAAGTACATTAAATACAAAAAAGAATCATCTGCTTCATATACGAGTATTGTTGCAATTGAATTGACCTAGTTTTTTATTATTTTTGCGTTTATTTTTTTATTCTTTTGAATTACATACATAATACATAAATACATAATACATAAATACATACATAAAATCAACTAACAATATAATAATGCAAAAAATAACCTTGAGAATAACAATATATTTTTAATATAATTAAATAATATTCTTCATTTAAATAATAACAAAAATATGATTATCTGAAAGAAAGACGTACAGTAAATATTAGTATAAAAACATAATTAATCAATTATTTTATTTTACATTGATTTTAATAATTGTTAAATAACCTTTGACTTTTATTCAATAATCTGTTTAAAAAAAATTTTTGTTTTGAAGATTTTTGTTTGTTCGACTTCATTGACTGTCAATACATGTGTTTCTTAAGTTAGTTCACTCGTAAGCTTATTTTACTTAAGAATTTGAAGTCATTACGCTAAGTTTCCTTTATTTATGCATATCCTTTTTTTCATAACAGGAGAACGTTTCTATACATTTCATTCAAAAACAAATCCATATATGTATTATAAATGCAAAATTAAACTCTTGTTTGTCTGTTACACTTTCACGGCTAAACCGCTGACCCGATTTTCGTGAACTTTGGTATATTGGTAGCTTAGGCTACTTTTTAAATATGCTCTAAAAGGGGTCATATAGAATATAGATCATAAGAGTTTGAAGAATATATGTGTTATAATTTCAGATATTTAATGTTATTATTTGCATTAATGTCAAATTTCTTAGAATTGTACACATGTATAAAATGTCTATGCGTTTGTGAGTTTATAATATTATATACAGGGGGTATCGTCAAGACGTTGAACAGAGATTTTTTTTGTAAAGAAATAAAACAAAGAATGATTTTTTAGAGGTATACAACTTTTAAATGAAATAAAACACACAAAAATTGTGGCGATGGTCATGGTTTTGGCTTTAATTTACGGTTATTTTGTATGGCATTAATGTTTAAATATGATTTCGGGCATATGGGCGCTTCGGTTGGCTCTGGCTATAGATTCTTAATTTTAAATTTTTCGTTCCCCAACTGAATGGCATTAATGTGAAAGAGTTTTGGTTTCAATCAATTTATTGAATGAAACTTTCGATGCGATTTCCTCCTTTAATTTATTTTCCGTGGAAATATGTGAAATTCCCAGCCTAAGATAAACTAGAGATTCTGATAAACCAGAGACAATGCACGACTTGGAAGTCAAACATTAATGGCATAAAATTACCTTACCAATAAAGCCAAAACCACGACCATTACCACGATTTTGTGTGTTTTATTTAATTTTAAAGTTGTATGATTCTAGAAAACAGCCTGTATTATGTCTGTTTCACAAGAATCAGAAATAATACACGTGTATGTCTGCCATTTTTTCTCTTCACAAATGAATATATGACTCATTTCTTACATGCATCGTAACAAAAGACAATAATTTACTGAATAATTATTATATTTGTGTATACTTTGGCGTCAACAATACAATATTTGACAAATTCCAGTTCGGGTACGTAGGACAAATTGGAGAGGACTAGCGTATACTTTATAGACAAATGTCATTGAATCATAAATCATAATCATAAATAGAGTACGTAGTTCTATTTTAAATACAATCAACACTTTTTTTCCTATATTTCTAATCTCATTGTATAAATTGTAAGTTAAATTTTTGCACGTATGTCAAGATTTTCACAGAATATCCTATATATTATATTTTCCAATATATTATTTTCCATTTTAATATCGTAATTCTATTTATATAAATAATTTATAATGATTATTATTATTATTGTTGTAATAGAATGAAATTCCATTGAGGAAGTAAACTATTATTTGATTACATAGTTGTGTTGTCAATCTTTACTATAAAATATATCGTTTCTCATTCCACATAAACCGTACCAACTATAAGTAGATATGGATAAATATATCTTACCTATATCTGTAATGTCTATCTTTGAAAAGCTAAATGGTATGTGAGAATTCCATTCAAAAGATTTTAAACTGGATTATTATTACCATTTGATTAATAATAATATGTTAATGATATTATATATTATTATATTATTGCTTCTCTTTATACATACATTATGTTCTCAATTCATTGGATGATTCATTCCAATTGATAACAGTTCTACAGGGAACATTACGCAAATCTGATCTTAGATGGCACCACGGACATATAAAGTCAACAAATTGCAGAACAAGGTGTTATTTGATTTTACTCATCACATACAAAGTTAAACATAGTTACCGATTGTTTGAAATTTGAGTACTTATTTGAGGACGTTCGAAAGAGGAAAAAAATGCAAAGAAGTTCCTGTAAATTAAATAGGTTATAAAAAAATCAATACAAATTCATTGGTATGCTTGAAAATATTAGTTCAAATGCATTTTTTCGTTTTTTTTAGATATTGAAAATCATACTTTTAACATTGGGTCTTATGGAGAAACTACAAATTTAATATTTGTAATCGAATAAAACATAGTTTAAAATGCAGAGAAGTTTTTATAAAACTATGTAAATTATTGTTAAATAAACAAGGAGTTATTTGAGCCAAAGATGATGGTATGTTCAAATGTATTTTGGAAAGTAATAATGAATTATATAAGTAACTTTATCATTTTAAGGAAGCAAAACACAAGATTTTACTTTTTTATTTAAAATAAAAGAAACATTACGAGTCACGACTCACGAGTATTATTATTTACCAAATAACCATAGAATATAGCCATTAAATCTAGTTTCAACGTATACATTAAATCTGTAACGCTACGGGCATGCGCAGTCGCTTGATACCCCCCTTACGCCTTTCCCCGCAAAATGACTCTTCAAAAACGTCCTTGAACGTCCTTCAGACAATTCACTCATAAATATGAATGGCAACGATATATGGATATTTGCCAACCCTCGCAAACTAATTTTTAGTAAGATTTTAATGAAATTGAAAGATGACGCAATCACGCTATATCTCAGCGGTTCGCGCATAAAACAGGAATAAAACTAATCATTTATGATGGTCAATAGTATTAATTAAAACATAAAAGTTCATGCAGTTTATTTGAAAAGTATCCACCAAAATATTTTTAAAATTTTTGTTCCATGCATCCGTGCGCATGATATAACTTATGATTTAAACGGCGCAAGATAGGGAAAATAGCGGCACTTCCGGGGTCGAAATTTGTAAGAATTTTGTTCATTTACGTTCAGTACGTGACACTGAACGTAATTTTTTTTTAAAATAACTACTGTAATTTAATGCAATGCGGACAAGAGTAACAAGCTTCTCTATTAACCGCACTATCTCAACGTTTTGACAAAAATTTATTTTATTTTACCACCATCAAAGATTGAAGAGACCAGGACTAGATTCAAGACTGATCCAAAACCTGTTGTAATTTCTGAGACACTTAATAAATCTCACCAATTCAATCAATAAGTCTGATTTGATATTATAGCCTGTATGTGTCGTATGGAATGGGAAATGTAAAAAATTCGTGAATCTTCTCAAAGAAAGGAATAAGATTGAATTACCTTTGAATATTTATTATTACAAGTATTATAACACTAAATTGGAATTGTAAATATTACAATTACAAAAACATGATTCCCCTCTCTTTCGTTTTGGACGATTTTGTCCAATAATGCACCCTCCAATTCAATGTATTTGAACCATTAAGTCACATTCTAAGCGTATTTGAATATATGTATAATATTACAAACAGTAACGCTGAGATTGTTTCAACTGGTTCAATTTTTTTAAACAGGAATGTACTTGGCATATAAGAAACTGAAAGCCCTTCGCATGCCAAATTCCGTTTCAATTGGGCTAACGATTGCCATTTGAAGGAAATTTTTGAGAAATCGTTTCACCACTCCAAACTTAAGAAACATTCGACAAAAAATAAAAACTATATTTTAATTCCACTGGATAAAAACAAGTAATGTAACAACTAACTGAGTTAATTGTTTGAATACCCAGTATATACTGAGTTGTATATCAGTGATTGAATTGTTAACAATTCGCTTTCCGAGGAACATTTAATCCATAAATTATGAGAAAACTATTGAGTTTATGAAAAAAAAATCGAACAAAAGTTGTTTATTTTAAAGAGAAGAAGATTCTTTGTTAACAAACTTTTTCTATCTCTTACGGTTTGAAAGACGTATATTTCCTCCCCTCCTAGCGCGGGGAAACACGTTCCGATTTTGCCCATTAACGAATTTGACCTTACTTTTTGCTCTAGAACACACACACAAATTTTCAGCTCGTTATCTCTTTTAGTTTTTGAGTTATCGGCTTCACGGTCAGACGGACGGACATGCGGAAATGGCCGAATTAGGCCATTCTATGAATACTTTTGTGAAGCATTTTTGTCAAGGATTAATATTTTCAAGCGTTACAAAGTCGGGACTAAACTTAATATACCTTATATATTTACATATACAGGATATAATAAAAGTGTTGTATGGAAAGAAATAAATCATTATGTGTAAAATATTTTAATATAGTATTATATTATTATAATATTGTATTATAGGATGAACACACAGGTATTTATCAATGGTTTCGAGTACTATTATTATGATTAAATATAATATAAATAATAATGATAAATGAAATTGTCATTAATTGTAGAATATTATATTCACAAATAGCACAGCGTTTCAATGCCGGTTATGAATGTTATAAATAAATACCTTAGATGATTATCCCTGTATAATAATAGTTCATCCAAGTGATAAAGCAAGTTTGTAATTGAAAACGTTCAAACACACGGCCGAGTGTGGCTGTTTTGTAAACGTAATATCGATTTTTAATGATAATTTGGAGCTAATACCTTTCATCTACGATGTGAAACCTGGACCGTTGTCTTGTCACCTATAAATTTCGTATACTTATTAGTTTTACCTTTTCCATTACGAATCAATTGTCCAATAATCAAGTATGATTGAATGTCTCAAATCATTCGATAGTCACTAAAGACGTAGGCGAGATTGCTAGCAAAGAGGTAGATTTTAAAGGCTGCCCTGGACGGGCTACACTTCGACCATAAGGTCCATTGTGATGCCTTAGGATGTGAGGATGTGAGTGGAGTGGAAGGAATTCATTTTTTTTTTTAAAATTAAAGGTGTATAAAAAATCTATAAGTTAAAAGAAAATTAAATTTATTTAAATCATTTCATTTTTTTTTTAATTTGTTTATTTGTTTAAAAATACAGTTAAAAAAATAATTTTCTTTTTCATTTTATAGATATTTTTAAGACCTTTCTTTCATTTAAAAAAAAATTTATTCAACTAAAATGGAATGCACCCTTTTTATTCATAAAAATCGGTGAGTCGGTATTCAATTAATTGTCGGGGGATAATTTTTTTAAGGGCTAAAATAGGGCACATTATTTTTAACATATAAAAGGCATACTTCGCCATTGTTAAAAAAAAATTAAATAATTTTTAGATTTTTTATTTTAATTTATAATTTTTGCGTTTTTCGAACTTTGGGAATTTTTTCCTCGAATTCTAATTTACCGATTTTAATGTTTATGGGCTCATTTGTTTTCTTTTTTTATAAAGAATTGGATAATATTCTATATCATTTCTAAAATTTTTAGTTTTAAAAAAGATATTAAGAAAAAACGCTTTTTTGTTATAAACATATTAAATTTTGACCCTGTTCCGTCACGAGTTGGACCGTAATAATTTAAGGTCATATTCACGACGTTAAGATGTATGAATCGATTTAAAAAAAATTGCGGTCCCGAGCCACATGCCTGAAACCGGCTTTTTGAACCTAATTTAACTCTGTTAAGTTATAAAATTTAAATAATAAGACTGTAATTTCGGATTTCAATCAAATGTTTCTGTCAAATGTTTATTTGACAGAATTTCTTGTGATTGATACATGAGCTTGTTGATAGTTATAAGGTAACTCTGGCTAATAGACTTAGAATCGAGTACATTTAAAAAAAATCTAAGGTGGAAATCGAACCCACGACATTCTAGAGGCATATTGAGGCATTCTAGACCACTACTTTTGATATCGATGTATTATTAATAAGTTTATTTACTATTTACATAATTTTTAATTGTTTTTTTTTTGTTGTTGTAAACTAGCGTCTTGCCTTTCGATTATATTATACCAACGGAAGTCACTAACGTTTACTTAATTTGACAATTCAAGTAATATGTCTGAACATTGATAATGTACTTTGACATCAAATGCTTGAAATGAAAAATCATACACATCTAGGATTTGTTGATAGTTATAAGGTAACTCTGGCTAATAGACTTAGAATCGAGTACATTTAAAAAAAATCTAAGGTGGAAATCGAACCCACGACATTCTAGAGGCATATTGAGGCATTCTAGACCACTACTTTTGATATCGATGTATTATTAATAAGTTTATTTACTATTTACATAATTTTTAATTGTTTTTTTGTTGTTGTTGTAAACTAGCGTCTTGCCTTTCGATTATATTATACCAACGGAAGTCACTAACGTTTACTTAATTTGACATTTCAAGTAATATGTCTGAACATTGATAATGTACTTTGACATCAAATGCTTGAAATGAAAAATCATACACATCTAGGAACTCTGCGAATACATTACGTTACCATCCGGTGACGACTAACTTAAGTGTTAGAATATCAATGACACGTATCTTATTACTTTCATGACACTGTTCCTTTTGTTCCAAAGCTTTCCCTACACAGCTTGTAATATGTACAAATTTGTGTTGAAATATGTTCTTTTCGTAACTTTTACCATAATTAGCGGGCAAAGTAGCGGGCACCAGCTAGCAACAAAATACAATTATTGATGATGTGATGAAGAAACAAATGAATTATTTATAAAAGAAATAAAAGCGAAATAAAAATACAATTGACAATCAAGGAAAAATTCATAAAAATAATTGCATTAAAAAAAATATATAAAAAAGTAGGTATAGGCAGTTTTGTGTAATAATGAATTTTTATTTACACAATATAGTAAGTAATATAATTACCCAGAAACTATTAATAAATATTAATATTGGATATATTTTAATTTTAAATTATAAATACCTTTAACAAATACAATAAGGTTTCGTATGCTGTTGTATTTTTAAAATGATTGTTTTATTTAAAAAAATAAAATAAAATAACAACGTCATTTATAATAATTAGGTACAATAAATATGATTATTAATAGAATACTTATGGATTTATAGATAGATGGATGTTGATTTTGAAGTAACTCGTCTCGTAGCCATGTAATTGATATTTTATGTAGAAATTATATCCAAGGTTGTATTTACCTAACTTAATATTCAATAAATATTAATCTTAAACGTTATTTTAATACAAAATCGTTTAGTTTTTTAACTTCGGCAAAAGAGGTACTCAAAAGAAATAAAACGGAACGAGCGATATTAAAACGGATCGGGAGGTATTTTTATCATTTTCCTTTACCGTTTTGATATAAGTCTTTAATCGATTATTTTACTGAGCAAGTGCAGTATTATTTTACATATAACTTAGTGCACTGTTTCCGTATACGTGATCAGCTCGCTTGTGATTGGTATGCTTTGACCTTGTGATTAACGAGGTTGGCATAAAAAAGAAATATAATACAAGAAAGGAATTATACCTGTTAAAAAAACAGCGAATGATAACTTTCATGTGAATTTCATCGTGTGAACAGCTATGTAATTTTTTGTATATCAACTGTTTTTAATGCGATTGACTACTGTCATTAGAACTTGGAACACGGCCAAAAAGGGGCTACAGTTCTGTAAGAATTAAACCGCAGGCAGTTCAACAGCGACAATTCAACCGAGGACAGTTTAACCGGATACCAATTCAATCGACGACAATTCAACTGGAACCATGGAATCGTGAAATCCTAAAAGTACTACAATCTTCTAATTGTACAATAGGAAGTTGTAGTACTCGGTTGTAATAGTTACCTTTTTAATTTCAATAATGTTTGACACTACATCTAATATATATAGAACACCTTTTAGTGCGGGGGCCCAAAAACACGCAAACCCGACCAACTCAGGGTATGAACGATGAAAAATATATTATAATGGCTGTAAACGCTTCACGCTGAAGACACGCAAGAGACCTGCGTGTGTCCGAAGACCCATATCGTTATTGACAAACGATTGAACTGTCGTCGGTTGAATTGTTATTCGGTTCAACTGTGCTTGGTTGAAATGTTGCGGTTGAACTGTCCGCGGTTCAATAGTCCCGGCACTAATAGACTTTATTTTCGTTGCCATATTACACATTGTACAAACGGCGTCAAAAGTCTAGCTATCATTTCAAAATTATATAATTGTTTTGTGTCTTATTTATTCAATTTAACTATACTAACAACTTTAATTCGAAACATTTTCCCGAATAGATAAGGCACAAATCAATTATAAAATTTTGACATGGTAGCTCGACTTTTGACGCAATTTGTACATAACGGTGTGGAATTTACATAAATTATACAAATTTAATGATTACTTTTGCTGCTTTTAGATGCATTTCACATAACGATTTGTAAACCAGTTTCGCGACAATACATGTACTTATTTATTATATTTTTTAGGAATATTTTGACTAAATAATGTTTTCATATACGTAACCAAAAAGAGCTTATTCAAAAGTTTAAATTAAATCGCGTTTTATGTCATATTTTATGCATATTTTATGTCATCTATTTTTGTTCTAGCTTGCCTGGGTTAAAAAACAATTATAGAAAAATATGGTGATATATTAGAATAAAATAATTGATTTCTATATTTGTAAATAATTACCAACCCATATTAATAGATATAATTAATGTTATTAAAAAAAAATTCTAATGATTATAATTATTTTGGACTCATTACCATTCACGTCAAACGTTTTATCCACTATCAGTTTACAATAATTATATTTGATTAATTGTAACTTATAGTTATTCACAAATTTTTATTTTCATTTATAATTGATTCATAATTTTATTAATTCATATTTTCGAATTCTTTCATTAAAATTCAACTTGAAAATTATTACAAGGACAATAATAATTTAGTTCATGAATTTTAATGTTTCATAAAGTACACGAAGAAAAAACGATTTGCCATCCACATGAATTTGGTAGAAGCGGTGGTCAATTTAGTAACTTAAATTAATGTTTTTTTAACTAAAACTAACATATTCCAAAGTTTATTCAACTTTTTTTATTTATTTATTACAATTTTCCAAAGCGTTTATTTACATTTCCAGTATTTCCTGTAGTCTATGAACTTTTAGGCTCTTCCATTGAGCGCTTAAACTACGATATTCAGTAGTTTTTAGATTTCTGTTAACTGATTATGTGTTTGAGTTACTGCCTTAAAGACTAAACGTTCTAACGGTACCGAAGTAGCCAATATATAGATAAAACGTAATATTTATGGCAAAACCTTAATGTTGTACGGCTTAAAGCTTTAAAAAGATCGCTATCGGTCGGACAGGCCAAATATAAGAATGAAAATACAAAACGATAAATAAGTGAGTACTTCTAGCGATGGAGCTTAACAAACACTAATATTTTTTAGACAATATCGATATATCCGAACTTTCAATATCGATATTTTGTTCGAAAATTGTCGATATATCGTTGCCACAAGATTTAAACAAGATTAAAGCCTTTCATTTCTTGTTAGCAATCAAAATCCAATTTTTTTTTTGCCATATTGATAATGATACACTTATGTGCGCACAGTAGTCCGCATTAATTTGCCCCAAAAGTGCAGTATATTTAGTTTGAAATTTTATTTGCATCCCAATTAATAGCCATGTTCCTCCACTAATTAAGACCTTCAACTGAAAAATTTAAGTACATGGATATTTATGTAAAATAACAATGTTAAGACTATAATTTTAAAATATATTAGAAAACAAAAATTTTGTATCTATGTTCTAAAAAAAATATGATTTGTATTATTATGTACATATTGTAGGCAGTTAAACAGGTTAATGGATACTTTTCTTTAATTTTAATGTCATTTACTAGAAAATATTATGAACATTAATTACATGGGTATTAACGTCAAACTATATACCTACAATATATTCATCAAACAAAAATATGTACATTTCATATTTACAAATTTGGTTTGGACATATTTTTATAATTTGTGCATGCACATGCAATGTTAGTCGTCTATAATAATTTTTTTGATATCCTTTGTCGGACCAATAATTTGCATTTTCGAACAAATAAGATGGTTTTCAGAAATTTTCAAAATAGTAAAAGTATAATTTTATTATGGTCTAAGATCCGGCATTAGAAAAATTTCCCTCATCTGTTAATTGAATGAAATAATGTTTAAAAGGCAGATAACAATATTATAAATGTATGAGTGCAATGTCTGGCACCGTAGTCCGGCTGGCTATTAAGAATAATTAATTAATTAATATGATATAATGTCTTTGTTTGTGGCTCGAACAAATATAATTGTCTCTCTCTCTACGTAGAACACATTTTTTGAAAATTTTATTACTTAAAATTTTTTTTATATAGGCTGCAAATAATTTAATTATATATTTATTATATAAAATATATTTTATAATATCACAGTAATAAAATTTTCAAAAAATGTGTTCTACGCAGAGAGACAATTATATTTGTTCGAGCCACAAACAAAGACACTATATCATATTAATTAATTAATTAATCTTAAAAGCCAGCAGGGCTACGGTGGCAGACATTGCACTCATACATTTATAATATTGTTATCTGCCTTTTAAACATTATTTCATTCAATTAACAGATAAGGGAAGATTTTTCTAATGCCGGACCTTAGACCATTAGTATTACATGAAATTACTCTTTTTCATTAATTTAAAACAGCATGTCATAAAAAATGAAAACTCATAGCATTTATTTCATACATTTTCATACAAACAATATTTTTTATTCATTTCATCGTTGAGTTGTGGTTTCACAGAAAAAAATCTTCACTGGTAAAGTTAAAAATTCGAAATTTTACTAACAAAATTTTTAGTTTCAAAATTCGGCTTTTTTTTCAATTGAAACTCGTAAAAAATACAAAAATGAAGATTTCGCTTCAAAAAAATTACTGCGTGTTCAACACACGAAAATGTAAATTTTCAGTGATTTTCATAGAAATCGAATCATTTTTGTTGCAGAAAAAAATTAAAAACGAAAAATCGCTTTTTTGCGTTTTTCTCCATAAATTTGAGGTTATATTGGAAATTGGTAAATACAAAAGTTGTAGATATTTTAATTATATACAACTTTTACATTTAATTCTTCTGGTTGGAGGTATACTTTAGCCAGAAATCGTAAAAATCATTATTCACGACAATTTCCCTACACCCACCCCTCTTCCGGGACTTTCACCAAGTTCTCATTTTTTTTCATTTACTTATAATTTATACTAAGGTGTGTACTAAGGCATAGTTGAGTCCATTTATTTTATTTTTTTTTACTGTGGATGAGAAAGATAGCAGATGTTCAAACTGTACGCCAATAACATTTGATTTGAGTTGGGTTCGAAAAAATATTTCAAACAAAGTTTTTTTTTAAAGTGGTAGTCATTTTTTTTACAATCAAGGAAATAGAAAACCATAAATGTAACAAATAATTGAGTTTTTTTTATCAGTGTACTTCTACATGCAGAGATGTATATCAATATTTCTAACAGTGAAAAACTTGAGACTAATAAAAGTTGTTGTTAGTATACTTATAACGATCAACTTTTATTCGAAGCATTTTTTCGAAAACCGAATGCATAAGGCACAAATCAATTAAAATTTTTTTAAATGAGCACTACTTTTGTGGTCATGTGCACGACTTAATACATAAAATATATGCCAGAGTGTAAACAAGCATAAAATCGCCTTTTATAAAATTTATAAAATTTTTTTTTAAATTTTTATCGTATGGTACTCAAATTATGTTTAACATTTTTTTCAAAACTTTGTACACCATAAATTTAGAAAGACATGCATGGTGGGCATAACTTTTTTTCATCAGAATATAAATTAAAATTTTGGTTGTGCTGAAAAAAATATGTAAGTTGCTATAATTTATTTACATCACGTGTTAACAGTTTTTTTTTTTTTTAAATCAGCACATAAATATGTATAAAAAAAACTAAAATCAAAACAGCATCAACCCAACACAACAACGACCAACCATCTGTGTGAACTATTGAAAGTGATCTCACAACTGATAGACGACGATCATCATTGGTCAGTCATCACCATGTAAGTTAATGAATTTAATTGTGTTATTGTAGATACAGTATCTGTAGTCAATTATAGGGTATAATTTTATTTTTCTTAGACTAAAGCAGCAATGGCGAACCAATAACACGCCGGCTACAAATTGCGCAACATAGATAGGTAAATTTCGCGCGTGTTTCTGATGGAACGGGCGGGATTGAGCCACGGAGTGACGAAGAGCAAGCGACGCGGGGCAGCCAGCTTTTGCTATCTTATCAAAATTTTCATCTACCTATGCTTTTGAGTCATTATTTTCAGAAATTATGACACTAGTTCAGCTTGTATTCTGCTAAAATTAACAAAGCTTGAACCGCATATAAGTTATTTGACATCTAATTTGCAACAGCAGAAATCTCACTTGTTACAAGCTTTAATTTAACTTGCAATGTACACTCCCGTGCAAAAAAATGAACAGACCTGAACCGATTCAGTCTCTCACAATTTTGATTATTCTTGTAGTAAATGTTTTTGTTTACATAAATTGTTTACATAAATAAAAAATATAAAACTTCCATTTCACATTTAAAAACTATACTACTTATCTTTGTTTGTAAATAAATAATATTTACAAAAGTGTGAAGTTTTATGAAATTTAAGAAAATTAACATTACAGGTCTGTTCATTTTTTTTTGAACAGGAGTGTCTGTATGTTCAGTCAAATATTGCAAGCTGAATTAGAACCACTTCCTCTTATCCTACGGAGTTGAATTTTTACATGTTGGTTCAGTTCCGATGACAATGCATTTTTATGGTAGCATAACAAGAATCGACAAGGGGAAAGAGGGTTTAGAGGGAGGGGGAAACACAAAATTTGGTATATCTCTCTTAATATTGAAAAAATGGAAACACACATAAGAAGTAAAATTGTAGAAAATTAGTTTTACTATAAAAAGCTTGTTTTTAAAAATGTTTTTTTAATAGAAACTTATTTTTTTCTTTCACTTAAATAAACATAATGATACTATTGCTACACAAAATGTATATTTCGGGTTGCAAAAAAGAGTTTTAAGTTGGTAGCATTTAGTTTAATTTTTTCCCATTACTCACTAAGTCAAGATTCTATGACGGCACGTCATGGCTTCATTCAAATTTTGTTATAGAAAAAATGGCACATAGATCTATCTCTAAAGGATCGCCATCCTTGCACTAAGGGATTAAAATAAAATAAGTATTTCAGATTTTTATGGTATGACATTAGACTACATTTCGGCAATATTTTCTAATTTGAAGTGGAATTTAAGGTATTTGACATTACAAGCTTTTATTTCACTCCATCTGTTAGTAGTATGTATGAGTTAAATCTTGCAATCAAAATTTTGAATAGTTCTAATTGAATTAGATTTTTGCAATTTTGTAGTTTGTACACGTGTATAAGTCACGTGAAAATGCAATATAATATTTTAACGTTATTTATAGATAGAATTCGAAAATACCCGGTGAAATAGAAATTTGATGGAAGGGTCAATAAATATTTAAGTTGGTATACTATTGAATTGTTATGCGTAAGGTAGTGTGTGTCCGAACCCTACCAAGATATGTTTTTTTTTCATATCAAATATTGACGCCAATCAAGTTTAACAATGTTTAGAAATATTACTTAAATGTCAAAGTAACTGAGCTCTTAGTAAAACACAACCTTAAAGGCAATTATACCAACAATAGATGGATAAACGATAAGTTTACAAAAACAATTACAAAACAATTGAAAATGACAACTAACTGAGTTAATTGCTCAAATACATGGTATATACAGAGTTAATTATCAATGGATTTATTTTAGTTTTTCAAAAAAAAGGAACATTTTTATTTATAAACGTTCTTCTATCTCTTACGGTTTCAAATATAGATGGATATTTTCACACCTGGCGAGGGATTCACGGCTCGATTGTACATTCACGAACTTGACTCCACTTTATAGCTCTATTGACATCACTTTTAGACCTAGAACATGCAATTTCAGCTCCTTATCTCTGTTCGTTTATATGTTATCGTGTTTACTGAGAGATAAACCTGCGGATTGTGTAATGGACTAATTCGATCATTTTATGATTAGGTTTACCAACAATTTTTTTTCTACGATCAATATTTTCACCCGTTACAAAGTCGGAACTAGACTTAATATATTTTTATATATACCGGATGTGATCCTTTTTTAATATTGCTAGTTTTTTCGGCAATTATACCGTAATTCACATTTGAAAAAATCTTACATATTCCATATCGAGTAGTGTTTAAGATCCGATTCTTGTATGATGATGAAATGATAAGAGGTAATTGGGATCAAAAAAATGTACTAATCAGCTAGCATTCAAATTCGCGACGTTTCGCTGTGTATTTTTCAGCTTCTTCAAGCTCTGTACATAAAACTTTTATACATGTTTTATGTACAGAGCCTGAAGCAGCTTAAATATAAACAGCGAAACGTCGCGAATTTGAATGCTAGCTGATTAGTACATTTCTTTGATCCCAATTACCTTTTATCATTAACCCAACTTCAAAAAGTAGGATGGTTCTCATTTCGTCTGTATTTTTTTTTTCATCATATTCCATATTGTTACGTTTTATTCATATGACCCATGACCTACCATTCAATAACACTACCTGTATCAGATGCACATTTTATATTAAGATTAATACTACGTTTATGTAATAACAATAAATAAAAATAATCGTATATGAATTTTAAAAGATATTGATGTAACAATTTCATAATTTAGACACGTATAGTCGATATTGATAACTTAACCAAATAAGGTTCGAACCTAGTAAAAGAGTTAAAGAGGTAGAAATAGGTATGTTGTTACATATAGTCTAGCACGAGTCGGCGCATGGGTGTCGGAAACCATTCAGAGGAAGTTTTTTTGTTAGAATGCTTTCACAAAATATGCTAAATATTATAGAAATGCAGTTTCCCATGGTGCATTGTAGTCCCAATTTTATTCAGCTAATTTTTTTAGGTATTTTGCGTCATTATAAACAAAAAACGTCTCTTGTTATTTTTTCGTAAACTTTGGTGTTTTCGAGATATAAACAATGTAATGTTTGAAAAAACGGAAAGATGGCAGTTTTTGAGGCTGAAAAGCAATATTAAAAAATTAAACTTTTGAGTTTACCAAAATTCTTCAATAATCTTTGAACATCCCTGAACAAAATCCTAAAGAGTAATTACAGATTAATACATTATAAAGCTTTGTTTTTTAATTGTCAAACAGATAAACTTTTAAACTAGTTTTTTTTATAACCCAAATGATCGAATATTTTGATCCGAATCGAGTTTTTTACGTATTTTGGGTCATTTTAACAAAAACGGTATATGCCATTTTTTGGTATACTAGCCGTACCCCACACGCTTCGCTGACGTTGAAGATTCGGAAGATTCAGATTTTGTTTTTGCGCAGAACCATAATTTTTTTCTAAAATAAAAATAGCCTAAGTTACTCCTTATAACATCAGCTGTCTGCCAGTGAAAGGCCCGTCAAAATCGATCCAGCCGTTGTGGAGATTAGCCGGAACAAACAGACAGACCGACAAAAATTTTAAAAATTATTTTTTGTTAAATACCGTATGCATTTCATATGCTTTTAGTAAAAAGCTGTTATTTTAACATTACAAACAGACACTTCAATTTTATTTATTTGTATAAATTTATAGATATCATGTAAGTTATTTTTTCGTAAGCTTGACAGTTTCCGAGTTATAGACAATGAGAAGCGGATTAATGTTTTACGATACCTTTTAGCGTCTATTTGACAATTCAAAAAGAAACCTTCAGAATGAAATAATTTGTAATTACTCTTCAGGATTTTGTTAAGGCATGTTAAAAGATATTACTTAAGAATGTTGGTAAACTCGAAAATTTCATTTTTTAATATTATTTTTCAGTCTCGAAAACGGCCTTTTGTGCGTTTTTACAAATATTAATTGTTTATAACTCGGTCAAGTTTACAAAAGACCTTGTTTGTTTAAAAGGACGCAAAATACCTTCTCAAAAAACTCTATTCAGATCAAAATGTTCGGTAATTCGGGTCGGCAAAAAAATTGACTTAAATGGCAAATGCCTCAAATGGCAAACTGCATTTCTTCATTATTTAGCATATTTTTAAATCATCCTGACAAAAAAATTGCCTCCGAATGGTTTCCGACACTTATTCGCCAACTTGTGCTAGACTAATATATTAGTGATCACTATTTGAATCAAATATTTTTATTAAAAAAAAACCTGTTTAGCTTTTTTTTTCTCTTCACTTGCAGTACATAAAAAGAATCACAATTGTGGTCAATAGCGCAAACATTTTTTTTTCATCATTCCAATCTAGGTGATTTGAACTATTACTATTTCTTTCAAGCAATTGATATTCAATTTGTGTTTGAAATTTGTGATCTAGATTGGATTTTGTTTCATATTTAAGATGAATAATTTTTTTATAGCTATGTGCTAGTAATTAGGACAAATATATAACAACATTCTTCTTTCTAATGAGAATAGCTCTTTCTTCACTAGCTGTAAAAATATTGTTGAAAGTTTAATTAAAATCAAATTCAAATTTATTTTTTAACAGTAAATGTAACAACTAGCTGACTTAACTATTTAAACATCCAGTATATACTGAGTTCTTGATCAGTGCATCTACACATGCACAGGAGTATAAAAATATGCCTTGTGATGTAAACTTGGTCACAAAAGTTAATGCCATTTATTTAAAATCAATCTACAGTTGATTTGTGCCTTAATGACATCAACTTTTTTAGTCCATAGTACACATATGCATATATTTATATGTATTTTTTATATGCATGCTTCTGAAGCATATAAATACATATCGTATGAAATCTATGAAAAAAAAGTTTCAAACAAATGTTTTTAATTTTTACAAAGTTCTTTTCCATCGTCTACGTTTACGAACATACAAGAACTTGTTTCCTTCCATAAACGAACTCGAAGTTTTTAGCTCCAAAACATCCAACAAAATTCAGCTTTTTATCTCTTTTGGTTTGAGTTATCGTGTTGATGGACAGATAGACGGGATAAACAAACTTATCATACCGGTGATTATTATTATTTTTTTAATGTTTTTAGAAAATGAGATTTTCTACAAATTGAGTATATTATCTTTAAACAATAAAAAATCCAATATTTTCCAAATTCTAAGATATATGACACAAGACCGTGTATTACGATCCCTCGTATCAAATTTATATGTTCACAATGTTTTTGAAGCTACGATTAGTCGTTTTAGGGATGTTTTTAAACCGAGTAATCGAGAAAAAAGTTAAAAAAAACAACAGAAAACCAAACTTTCTTTACTTTTTGTCACATTGCCTTTCATCTTAGATCCCACGACTATTACTATATACCTAGCCCAGAAGTCAATTCTTTCTGTCCCGACATTTCCGTCTGTTGAATATTAATTGATTGAACTACACGACTTTTTCCTATTTAATTTGTTCTACTCTTATATTTGACTTAAATTTTCCATTTTGGAAATCAACGATAAAATTTTTACTCAAATTAACTCGGAAATCTATATAAATAAAAATTAAATGCTGTTCGTTGGTGCGCATAACTTGAGAACGGCAGCACCCATTTGGCTTAATATTTTTTAAATGTTCGTAATAGTCCGATATAGTTTTTAGGCAAAGAAAAATTGGGAGTCGGTCATATAATTTGACAAAAACTAAAAGTATTTTTTTCTGTGGGACTTTTGAACAGGACAACGTCCGTCGTGTCAGTTAGTGAATAAATAAAGTATCCGCTAAACATATACAGACAGATAAATTTTGGGGTATGTACTTGAAGTATTGCACTTGGACCTTATGGTCAATTGTGCTCTCCTTTCTACTTCGGTCTGTCGAAGTTCGATTCTCCCATATCTTCCAATACCATAGTCCTCCTCGCCGCACAGTAATGCATAATCCATTGTGGAGTCCTAAGTTCACGTAATTTTCCAATAATTTAGAAAAATACCATATACCAAATATTTTTAAACTAGCAATGAATCCCTCTCACCTGCAAGAGTGGAATCTATATATTAAGTAATTTGAGTCATAAAATTATCAACAACAAGTTTTTTATGAATATCCAAAACAAATTTAATATTAATTCGCGAGGTCAATGACATTAAGTATTATTAAAAAAAACTCAATGATATTTAATTAAATTTTTACGAACTCGGAAATAAAGTGTAGGCTATCAAATGTAACAAAAATTTGTTATAAAATAATTTATTATAATTAATGTTCGAACAAACTCTCGTCATCTCCATTAAAGAGTACCCCCACAACATTCCAATAAATTAAACCGATTAAATTTAAGGTGATTGATAATTATAATTATGGGAAATCTTCTCTTTATGGATACAATCAATGTTCTTGAGATTGTTTTTATTAATAAATTAGTTTCAAGTCAGTGACTCTAAGATAAACTATTTTGAGAATGTTTTAGGAAGAAAGAACCAGTACATTAAACGAATGATTGTAGCCAGTTTTAGTCCAATTTGAATTTCTAAAATATATAACGTAGAAGTGTGTCTATCCATGAACATTCCGAGGGGGTGTCGCAAACCAGAAAGCCATGTGACTAGAGTGGTTGAGGTTTGCGAATGGATACGACTGAACACTTTAATGTGCAGCGACATTAACATCCTCACCGACAGCCAAGCAGCGCTAAAATCCGTAGGCTCAGTCTACGTAACCTCAAAGGTAGCACAGGACTGCCGAACGTCCTTAAATAAGCTGGCGGAACAAATTAATGTAAAACAGTTATGGGTGCCGGGACACAGGGACATTCCAGGGAATTGTGAAGTCGACGAGCTTGCTAGAAATGGCATAAGGCTGTCGAACACAAGCATCAATAGATATCCGGGAGTTCCGTTTGCGAACTGCAAGCTGCTCCTGAATGAGAATATCTTAAGGCCAATCTTAGATGGAGGAAGGGACATACTTGTGGTACTACAAGACAGATATGGTCTGAGTACAATCGTAGGCATTTCGAAGATCTTGTTTCGCTTCATAGGGCCTATACAAGCAAAATCGTTGCGGCTATTATAAGGATTGGGCATACCAGTGCATCACGTTTATTGCAGGAGCTGCCACAGTGGGGAGGAGGAATGGGAAACGATGTCTCATCTTCTCTGTCACTGTCCAGTTCATCTGAGTCAGCCTTTCTTTGAAGACCTCTCCGATCTAAGTCCGTTGACGTCAAAGCACTCTCGCTGTTCTTAAACAGCTCCAAATGGTTCATGGAGTTGTAGCCGGGAATGGGCCAACCCACTTTTTTCTGTATCACAACGAACCCTATGGTCTAAGTGTGTCTCACCCCAGGACAACCACTCTAACCTAACCTAGAGTGGTAGTTCTTCATAAGCTATCTAGAAATCATTTGGCGATAAACTTTACTGGCCTGCTCTTCGATATTTCTAGAACATTCTTCTGTGTAAATTATGCGTTCTAATAAAAAAACCATTCTTAATCATTGGACGAAACCATGCAAGCTCAGCGAGCGGAATGTGTGTTGAGTTGCGTCAGTTCAGTTTGGTTTGGTTTTTTTGGAAAAGTTTATCACGACGAAACCATGCTTTCAGTAGTTTAAAAGGACACAAATCATGCAAAGATGTCAGTTGCAAGAATGGATGAAGTGTATGAATGTATGGTATTTCAAACTGTTACACAAGTTTTCGTTAGTATATTTTCGTTTATCGAAGGGGATATTCATTCATAGTCCTTGGAGAATTTTAATAAACCTCCTTATGTACTTTCCCTCTTTAAGTTACTTTATAAAAACGAGAACTGGTTGTATTGTAGATTTACACCTCACATTCAAAGAAGAACTGAATTGAAGTTTCTTACTTTTGCAGGCAAATAACCCTTAATTTCTAATTATTTTCGCTATTTTTCGAATGGAGTCTTATTAGACATATGTGCAAGTCTCTTTAAAAATTTTCCACAATTTCATTATTTTTCTTTATACATCGTATCTTTTATAAATATTATGTGTTAACAAGTGTTTTTTATCATTCTACAGATCTTTCATTTGTTTTAGGTGGTTTCTTCTACCTGAGATGAATTTAGTAGAGAAGAGACATAATCATTAGTATGATTTCAAATACGTCCATGAATAAACGGAATTAGACTAAGGCCAAAAATAAACACGACATATATAATATACAAATAAGATGACCAACTATTTTTTGTTCAAAAAGAGTACACTTTGCAAGTATTTCATAGGTGAAAAAAAATAGAAGAAAAAACGATAAAAACTTTATTTTCTTTTAAAATCATATTTTTCTTCGGAGTGGATTTTTTTTGCTAAATGTTCGTCTAATAATGTAGCCACATCCGAACAACTTTCATTTTGCATATTAAATTTGAGTGTTTGAAAGTATTAAATTTGCATATTAAATTTGAAAGACGGCAGATAATGTTTTTACAGAAAGTTGCGGCTTCTCCCTGCTCCAATAATCATTCCCTAGTGAAAATACCCATACTCCATACATACTACGCATGCGTCAAGACTGTCAAGCATGCCGTACATACTGCACGTCAAAGATCAGCCTGGGGATTACGTACACAAATATTGGGGGGATAGATATATCCATCTCTTTTCACAAATGTAATTTTGACGTTGTTAGAAAAAGAGGTCTGTAGTATCTATCTATCTCTCCAGGTACATAATACGGCCTCTCAATTGTGCCGGAAACGGCAGCTATATGTGTGCGTAAAATTCAAATCACTGTCAAACTCGTTTCTGGTGTTTGCCCTGTCCTCTGACGTGCCGGAAACGGCAAGCAATATGCGCGCGTGAAATTCAAATCACTATCAAAATAATTTTAAATATTTAATAAAATTGAAATAAAATAATCTAAAAAAATGTTTTAGAAATACAAATATGTCACAATCTTTCAGGCAGAACTCTAAGCCATACTGGCTTGCGTCCGTGAGAACTTGCGTAGACTACATAAACCAGAACTTCTTGATAGAATCTCTCTTCGCGTTCTTTTTTCAAATATTTGAAGTAGATTTGTGTCGAATCCGTTTATTTTTGGAAAAAATATTTCAAATAAAAGTTGTTCGTAATAAAAATATAAACAACTTTTATGCTCAACATATTTTCGAAAATTGAATAGATTCGTCACAAATCCACTATAAAATTTTAAAAAAAGATCATCACTTTTGTAATCGTCTATTCTACATATTGTTTCTCAGAATTACGGATCAAAATGAGTTATTATTTGTAAACAGAATTAGATAGATCCATTTATTAATTTAACAAGATCATATCAAAAAGATGTCAGACTTGAATTAAAAAGAAAGATGGGTATGTACCAAATGAAATTGAAGAAACACACCTGACCAACAACTGTAAACAATATGAGGAGGCGAATAAAAGTTCATATACTAATTGTAAAGTAAAAAAAATATTCAAAAAAATGGTGGATAGCGAGGCCAGAGGGCTCAATTTACTCTTTAAAAAAACTTTTTATAGTTGTAAAGATGTAAACCTTAAAGATGCGGGCGAGAGACGAGTAGTGCTGTCTTGCTTGTATGTTGTGCGTGTTTATAACACACGAGAGGAGGGACAACGATCGCTTTCAGATGATGTTAGTTGTTGCACCCAAGGTCGGGTCCACGGCCGCAATTCACCTTGGTTATGTCCTTTACGTTCGTTTATCGATCTGTGTATATGAAAAGTGTTTACTGAGTGTTTCAGGTATTATTTTTTACTATTTTGAATGCTATATAAACAATCTGACTGCATCTTAAAGTTTTGATTAAGGGTTTTTTAGATGATTTTATGAAGATTTGTTTCCATAATATTTTCAAATGTTATTTCGCCTGAAATATATAATAGGATACTTGCTACATAAAATTATGTTTTGATTTATCGAAATTATTTTTGATTTTCTATGGCAGACGCATTAGAATTCCGGATGTGTTAAATTTTATATGAAAAAACACGTTGATTGGTACGTGATTATTTCTACCATTTTTAATTTAAGTTAGCTCATTGTAGTGTCCTGTATAGTTACTAAAGCATCTAATCCAGATTGATTCAGGAAGGAAAGAATCTAGAATCTAGAAAATGGTTCCCAAACGGCAGAAAGTATCAAGCCCTACGAGGAGCGTTGAATTTTCACTCATTTTCACTCAGACTCATTTTACGGAATCATTTAAAATAAAATGATTTAATAATTTTACGAAATGTTTCTCTGACAGTTCAACGCTACATCTATGAGATAATGAGACCTAAGATTGTTCCTGTTGCAGCTGCAGCTAAAGCCAAGTGTGATAATTTCATCCTAATACAAGACGGAGCCCATTCTCATATCAGAACAGTTTGATCCTGCTCGTATAAACACGGATCTTAGTTCCGACCTTAATATGAACCAGTATTTATCGGACCACCTTGGATGTCGTATCAATGACCGATTAGACCAGCCTCAGACCCTCAGGTCTTATCTTATACGGAGCATACCTCGTCGTTGTGAGGCCGTATTACAAGCAAACGGAGGTAGTAATCAATACGAATGATCGATTTTTCTAAATGAAATAGAAAGGTTGCAAAAACTTGAATTTTTGTCAATCAAATTTTTTATGTTTTTCATTGCTTTCTTGTTCTCCTCCCTTAATATCTGTTGTATTTATACAGATCAATCTGTAATTTTCCATTAAAATTTTTATTGTGTAATTCAATGCATTTTTATTTAAGGTATTTCCAAACTATTATTAGGTTGTCAAGAACTTCACCAAATTCACAATATTAGTAAAATGAACCCTCAGAAATCAGCTGAATTTTTTTGCGAATTTTATCACCATGGCATTTTTGAGAAAATCGTTATGTAAGTTGGAGAAATTTAACATGCATCTTCATAAACAAGGTGAAATAAAATGCTCGATTCCGACTGTTTTTACTTCGAAATTGCACACATACTTTCCTCAATTCCTTAGAAATATTTTTAAAACTTTGGGAGAATGACCATCGGGTTGTGTTTTGGCATCATGAGTAACGGCGCGGCGCGCTGCTTGAAAGTTGTTTGAAATTATATACTAGTATATGTATGATGACTAGTATATGTATGATATGTTATGTGACGAATGGGAACACTGACGACAACGGACAGCTGTTTTCAACAACGCGCAGAAGTACCAACATATTTTTTTTACGCATATAATTTTTTATATATTTCTTTTGGCGCGGGTACCCGATCAGCTGATATAGTTTGGATACACCTTAAGCATATCAACCTATTCTTTAAAACATAATCGCTAAATGATGGTTTAATTTTTTTGAGTGTATATACGATAAATTTTTTATTATTACCCTGATACATTTTGTACATATGTACATATATAATTTAAATATGTTTAAAACATTTAAGTTTTCAACCAAATCAACCGCAACACAAAATGGAATTCTCAAATTCCAAAAATATTTTGTTGATAAACAAAGCATATGAAATTCCAGAAAAAAAAAACACATTAAATTGATATTAATGAAACTTACTATTTCTTTGACAATTAGTGCTTATCTTTTGTTTAATATTAAGTTTAATGCAATTTGCCATAATGTTTTGCTTTACATTCAAACAGAAATGTATGATCTCACAATAGAAAAGCTAAGATTTTGGACCCAGCGTAGAAAAATAGAACATTAAGAACCGTTTCTTTTTAAGTGTGGTTATATATATTTTTTTAAATTTATGATTCTTTGTCAGCCAGCCAAGTAACCACGCTTGTTAAGGCGTTGTGTCTACTTGGAACTGGGAGGTTATGGGTTCGAATCCCAACATCGGCAGTTTGTCAATTAAAAATTAATGGGACGGTTGATTGGCTAAACTGTCGGCGTATGGACTAGAACGACTATGCTTATGAAGATTTTATGCAGTTTCCCTTCACGAACTCCAGATTAATATCGGCATAGTTCTTATCAAAGTCGGCTGCAGCCGCACACCGACCAATTCCTAGCCTGCATACGAATTCCAGATCCTCCACTCACATCACAAAAATGTAAAAATTAATAAAGGTTGAAAAATAATGATGTGGGTGACTCTGTTATAGATCGTCGTGTCTCGAAATTATTATTATTATTATTATGATTATTTATCAAGTTAAATCTTGTACGGTAAAGATAATAGTCTAAGAATTGATATTTGTTCATTTTGCATTTGTTTTAAACACTAAACTCAGGTGAGCCTTTAATTTATGTAGGCACAATTCATACGATAACTATAAAATCAGCTATTACTATACTCACTGAAGTGGAATAAATATTGTATATAAATATATATTAAAAAAATTTTGACTACTTTAAATCCCAATAATAATAACAGT
Organism: Nineta flava; assembly: GCA_963920215.1. Lineage (NCBI taxonomy): Eukaryota > Metazoa > Arthropoda > Insecta > Neuroptera > Chrysopidae > Nineta > Nineta flava. The sequence continues at coordinate 54,426,569 of OY986041.1, forward strand.
TTTTTAAATATATTTATTTATATGTTTATTTATTGAAAATAGGTTTGTTTTAACCTGAAGATACACAGTCATTCGAAGCCTCCCATACAGCGCTAGTATACAACACTAAAATTTTCTCGATAAAGTTTTATAACATAACAACTGTTCAAAAAGGACAACTAGTTATCGCTAACAACATAGTCTAAGACTGCAAACTTAAACCATACGGTATTCTCGTATTGTTGGAAAATTTGCAAAACATCGATTTGTGTTGTCGCGAGTCGAGATGGGAATGTCGCCTTTATATTCTCGTTTCGTATATCCGTAGAAACAAATTGTTAACGGTTTCTTCTAAAAACAGGCTGCGCAACAACCATTGTTTCACAAATAACATGATGGTGCCCATGTCATGCCATCCATGCCATGTTGGAGGAAATCGGTCGGGATCGATTTTTATTTCGCAACATTTCCACGCTTGCTAAGTGATTTGAACGTGTATGGCAATGTTTTACCAAAAACTACAAAATAAAATGAGGTTTACACAAACATGATGTTGCACAAACAGGGTTGCTGCGCAAATTGTTTGATCGTGTATGTGGGCCTATTATTAGTGGGCAAAACGCGGTTTGAACGTGAAATGGCAGTTTTTGGCCGAGTGATCATGAAATTAAGTTTGCACAACTTGTTGGGACAAACAACCACGCTCTTGCGTGGCAATTTTTGATCGTGTATCGGGACAACACATGCTGTTCTTAAATGATTTACGATTGTGTATGGGGGCCTTTATGTGTATTTTTTAAATAAGGTTTTTAATATACAACTATTTTTCGAGTATTGTGGCACAAATTTTATTATTTGAATCAGATTGTCTGAACAAAAATTCATTTTATTTTAGTAACATTTACTTTACAAACTCGCAAATATAATATGAATAAACATCGTTTTTTGATACTCTTTAAAAATATTGTATTTACAAACATCAAATAAATATGAGATTTTATTTTTAATTTCTCGTTTCTTGTGGCAACGTGAGAGTTTTGAGTTTATTCGGTTAAAAAAAGAATATTTTTGGATTTATAGCGTTTTTCGTTTTTCAAAATTAAGCCCTAATAACTTCTATAAAAGTAAAACAAATCTAAAAATTACATAATAAAATATTTTATATAAATTCATAAATAGACAGACCCCTCACAACTCATAACAGATCATCTAATATAACGTTCAATTTAAATAAAATATTAAAAACATTTATTTACAAAAATATGTTGTGAAGATCATATGACCTCTATATATATAACAGAAAGCCGGTTCAATATTTTGTTTATATAATCGCATTGAATACCGATATATTAATTTTTGAATCATACGATTTCAGAACGGAAAATCAACGATTTCAGAAAGGAAATTAAAACATTGAAAATGCTGATGTTTTATATCACAAACCTTGCTAACAATTCCTGAATGTGATTTTCAAATTTTTCTTACCTGAAAAATAAAAAAAATAAAATTATATTAACAAAAATTTAAAGCTCATGAATATAGATCGTTATAAAAAATCATCGGTATAAAATGGAAAAATATACATAAAAATATATTATTAAATTTTTTAATTAAAACTAAATGGATGGATAAGCCATCCTTAAAACTAACTTAAATAATAATAAAATAAATAGGGAGGATATATACAATTAGATTACACCGGAATCAGGTGCAAGCGATGTCATATGTCATGGGTAAATTCTTCCCGAAGAGTAACTCACGTGGGTCGAAGCGGCCCAGTGCGTTAATCTCCGTAAAGGGGTTTTCACGGGATCTTTGGAAGTAGCATATTGCGATGGATTTGGCGAATTATTGGTCGAAGCGGCCCAGTGCGTTAATCTCCGGAAAGGGGTTTTCACGGGATCTTTGGAAGTAGGATATTGCGGTGGATTTGGTGAATTCGATAATTGTGTGGTGCCCGTTTTTTTGGTGGAAAACTTTAGAAAATCTGATAGGTTTTTTCAAAAATTTCTGTATCATGGACTACGTTATAGAGAGTAGTATATATACAGAGGTAAAAATAAATAAAATGTAAACATAATAATACGTACGTATGTACAATAAGCATCATTGAACACAGCAAAATTAGAGTTATTATTTAAATGATTTGTTTAGAAAACTAGGTGACTTATTATTATTATTATTATGATTGTAATGTTTTGTTGTAATAATAATAATAATAATCATAATAATAATAGTATACTATTCAAATGGACATTGAACTTAAATACTTTATAACTACATAAATGAATGTACTTTAAATGAAATACTTTAATAACCTATCACGTTTTATTCATTCCAGAATCTATCAAATATCCTTGAATATTAATTAAGAAACTCTTAAAAACTGTCTTTTTTTAAATACACCATCAATTTTTGTTGTTGTTAAAAATTTAATCATCTTTTTATATTTAAAAAATTTTGTTACGCATGAGTTACGTGAACTTTGCGAATTTCCTTAGAATACATAAATCACTCTCTAGTGGTCACCATTTTAGTGTGATCAAAATGAAATGCCGTATATGATATGATTTTGGCATTCGCAAGGCCAATTTTATTAATAAATGGCATAGGTCTAGGGAAAATGTATAAAATTTTTAATTTCACTTTTAATAATAGTAAAATTAAAAAAAATTATAATTAGTAAAGTTGTAGGCAATCTGTTTAATTATAATTCATTGTCTGACCACATTTTCTGTAACTATAATATTTACAGGAATATTTGCAATTTAAAAACAATACCTACCCATAATATTGAATATTACAAATGCATCTACATGGTTACTTGATATTTTAAATGTATTTAAATGAATTTCTCTAATGTTAAGAAGACAATTACATATTTTGTGTTTTCTTCTTTCTCTAAAGACCCCTTACCCTTGATCGATTCTGTTTATTAACGAACTTGGCCTTTGAAATACCAAAAGCATCAGATAGGTAACCATATTTATTTATATATGTGTCTGTAAGCACTCTAGCGGTCACGGATCGCCATGAACACTGATAAGATAAAAGTTATTAAGATCTATTTCCAAAAAAGAATTGATGTATTTATTCTGAGAAAATTAGTATAAATAAAATAATATATTAGTATAGATAATACTTCAACATCCTATATTTTACCGGACATAAGAAGAATATTAGACATAGGATATATATCGGAATTTTACATATTTTTCTTCTGGTCTGGAACCGATACGTATAGTTTGATTATTACAATAATTCTATTGTTATAATATCCTGTTTAATATTCGTTTTTCCGCGTTTTTCTAAAATTTTATGTTTGAAACTATATTTATTTCGTGGATTTCTTTGGTTAATAAATATCATTTTGTTTTCTAAAGATTGATTGTTTTTAAATTTTAAATAGAGCAGCTCGATTCATAAATAAATACTGATATGAAAAATTAACTCGTCAACCAGGAATCAAACCTCCGGCCTCTGGATATCTAGTCCAGTGTACTAACCGCTACACCAAAGACGATTCTAACGTAACAGCCGAACTTTTCATATCATTCTTATTTTTTATTTTGACAGTATTACTTCTGTCGAAGTTATTATTCATATATATTTATTTGTGTATATTTTAAGCGTCAACAATACGATGTTTGTCCAAATAGAACAGCTTCCATTTATAGATCTAATCTCATACAACTTACAAGCCATTTACTTTACAAAGTTTATACTTTAGATATAACTCGAATATATCAATTTTAAAAAAAGGGATTTACTCGTAATAAAAACTTCCAATCTTTAGATTGCGTATTATTTTTGTCCGAACAGAGAAAATTCATATTGGACCCACTAAATTTAGTAAAGAGTGAAGTTCCATACGAAGTAAAACGGCAAAAGAAAGTGTTTCTATCCATCTAATATATTAATTCAAAAAGTACACCAAGCTATTATTTATTTTAATTTCACATTATAAAAGAATCGTGCGAGAATTGTAAAAATACTAGCGTGTAACTATACACCGCAATATAGTAGAATCGCTGATACCATCTATCGACAAAAGCATAAACTACCAACAGTATATAGTGAATTTTTAAACCTGTTTATAGTGGTACTCTTACTATACAACGGATACCAACAATGAGTGAGTTACAAATTACCATTGTTCAATGCATGGAGCATGAAGAATAGATATATTAGGAGAGCGAACGTAATGTTAAAAAAACGGTCAAGAATTGGTGTAACTATCTTTTATCAGTAGAGGTCACTGGTCTCAGTGCCGTACGGAATTTAAATGTTTAAATGTAGGCGCCAAGAAATCACTTTCATTCAGTTAATAAGAAGTCTTAGTTTTATAGATAATAAAAAATTGTTTTCGATTATCAAGTAATAATTAAATAAATATTAATAATAGAGAATTCTTAATAATCTGCAATAAATAAAAAGATGAAGAATCATAGTGATAATTTTGCAATTAATAATAATATTATACAATATATGTTTACAATACTAACATATATTAGATAAAGAAAGAAGATGACGAAACCGGTAATTACAGACCATATTCCTTTCGTAAATGCAGACACGCATTCCTAACCTTAAACAACCTTTCACTCATAGATATATAGCAGTATATCTATGCTTTCCCTGTACAACATCGTCCCATTTTTTCACATTTATAAAATTAAACAATTTTTATACTTACAATTTTTATTTGTAAGATGTGATAACCGTTGATTTTAATATGTAATAATAATAATAATTCCGTACGGGCAGATTCGCACTGCCGCTAGTGGTGAAAATAATAACTATGATCTCTACACGTTTTTGAGGACACAAAAACAGACGAATTGCCTATGTCGTTCAATCTCCTAATATATCTATTCTTCATGGCATGGAGGCTATATTTAGGGTCTATGGTTCAATGGTAAAATACAAAATAATAAACAAAAAATAAAAAAAGTATACTACAACACCATCTAGTATCGTCTAAGTTAATAACATGGAACTAATAATGTTCATAGTTGTTTTTAACTCTTACCGTCAGAGATCTCTGTATATACAATTTATTTCCATATTTAAAGTTAGTGACGGATTTATTTAATAAATACAAACGCCTGCCTATCATAAAATAAATATTCATATACGAGATTAACATAAATGGGATCTTATTTTTGATAACTAAATATCTGGAATATTAGAAAACGAGGGGGTCGACACCACTGGTAAAACGCTGAATTTAAGTTTTTTGTCTTCATTGTTGAATAAATTCACCAATTACTACTAATGGTTTTTTTTTGGATGAGATTTTTACTTTGAATTCTATGTATGTTTGTCACAATTCCGCTCTTTTTATTCCTTAGCGAATACACGTATCATATATATAATATTCTATATCATATATATAATATTCTATAAGACCTAAGAATTTGAAATTTTATACACAAGTATATCTCAAAAAGATTCATGAGATATTCTTAACACGATGTATTTCACAGGAAGGGAGCAGCTAAATAATGAGAAAATCATCTTTTAAGAATATTTCTATAGATACATGTAAAAAATAATTTTCGATCTTTTAGCAATTTATTTGTGTATACTTAGTGTACATACTTAACTTACTTGGAAACTGGGAGGTTATGGGTTCGAATCCCGACCCGACAGTTTGTCAATTATTAAGAAAAAAAAAAGGGCGGTTAATTGACTAAACTGTCGGCGTATGGACAAGAACGAAGTAACCGGCTATGCCTGAGAAGGTTTTCTACAGTTTCTTTCACGAACTGCAGATGAATATCGGCATATTTCCTATCATAGTCGGCTGCAGCCGTATATCTTACCAATTCCTAGTCTATACACAAAAATTCCTTCCACTCCACTCACATCCTTAGGCATCACTATGGACCTTATGGTCGAAGGGCAGCCTCTACAATCTATCTATCTAGTGTACATACTTTCGTTTCAACTGGTATTATTATAATATCCCCGCGGACGGCAAACCAATTATTCCGAAAAAGCATAATATCTTTTCGATAGAACCGAAAGTGATAAACACAACCGAAAGACAAGTGTCATTTGTTATCGTCTGATGATAGATAACCTCGGTATTAATTGGTAGAGCAGGTTAAGTAATTCCCTTTCTTATGAGATTTATTCATCTCTAAAGCAAACAATGCCCATTAAAAATTCCAAATATTATATTAAAAACTTTAACTGAATGAGCTAGTCAGCTTTTGTTGGCTAGGCAGTCCAATAAGGGCACATATAGAAACATCGTTGAAATAACCAATAATACCTACCAAATACACAAAAATTGTGTAATTAGATTATTAAATTAAATATTTTCAATAACATTATTCAGAAATATGTATATAATTTAGTTAAATATAAATAATAAGAATATTTAAAATTTTATGAATGTATCGTTTTATTTATGATATTAATAAAACTGTTGTTTTAGTAAACTGTACTTATACACTATACAGGGTAAAAATAATGTTTTAAATGATAATAAATTATTTTAAATAATATATACAAACTACACATATTAAGGCAGCCAATACACATACAGTATTTATAGCTAATCATGAAAGTATTATTATCACGAAGTCAAAGGTTTGTGAAAATTCAATATATGTATGTTAGGATGGCCTTAACAAGGGTGTATTAAAATTTCTATTATCCAAACGCTTCCAAATTGATTTTAAAAAAATCCCGGAAAATTTGAGCTCTTAATATCAACTCTAAGAGAGTCCGCTTTCCCACCAAAGTTACTTATGGAAATAACATACGAAAAACTCCTTTTGTTCTTTTAAGTTGGTGAAAAATTAAGCAAATCTACTTCCAAGCAATAAAAGTTTTGTCAAATATATTTATATAATGATGCAAAAATATGAAATTAGCCGAAATCACACTTCTAGGAGTGGAACTTTGATCTAGTGTGTTGTCAACGTAATACTTTTAATTATTATATAATCATTTACTAAAGGTTCTGAAAATTATTTATAATTTTTAAATTTTCTCTGGCTAATATTCCAAGACTTTTCTAGGTAGTTCGACACCTTGACTTAAAGGAAAGAGAACTTTCTTGGGGGATTTAATACAGTCCGACTTATAAAACAATTCAGGGAATATCATTATCGATTAATACTAACTTAAACATTATTAAATTGTTTTCACAGATTTTATGAAATAAAATATCTAGTATCTACGCCACTATAAATAATTTGTGAAAGACAATGCGTTTATTGGCTTCTTTATAAATGCTCTTAGTATCATTATCATAATAATAATAACAAAACTAGTTATGTTGTTGATGAACTTCAACAGTTGTATATATGTATTGTTTTGTATTGTATGTTATGTTTGACATGGAGTAATAAGTAAAGTCGGTGAATCACCTCACCTATATTAAGTTCTACCTCACAGTCGGATACAGTATGGTGGTGGTCTTCTTTTCTTTAAAAACAGCTGGCAATAATGCAATTATAAACAATTGTAATATTTAATTTTTATATACATATCATTAGTATTAAGTACAATATATCCTGAAGTCATCAGATCTAAATTGTGGAACCGGCTTTTACAACTTTCGATTATAAATTTAAGTAAATGAAATACGTGCTTTAAGTCAGATCAAACTGATATTTCAACTTTCGTGAAAGTTTGTATACAAAGTATTTGATTAAATTTTAACTGAAACGGGATACAATCTAGGCGAATTAAAACCCACGAAAAAGTTTCGCTGAACTTCATAGCGCTCACAGAGGTATTATTTTAAGCATTCAGGCGTGTATAAGCGTTGAAAAAATTGTAAAAGGGGGACCAAGTTTTCACATATTCGCCGTAAAAAGTAACTAATGAGGGTCAAATTTGAATCGCTCGAAGTGGTTTAAAGGATAGTTGCTTGGGATGGATAAAACCCCTTTTCGGTATGATAATGGAGAGTTGTTCTAAGTGTGTGATCCTGGACAGCCGCTACAACTTAGCTGGGAACGAAGCCATAGTAAGATTTTCGTTAATAGCTATTTTACTTGGCAAGTTCCCAGGTATTTTTATAGTATGTTATATTTATACTTGTTTTTGATCCATTAGATCTTCGATACTGTTTTTTTTTCTAAGCATACTTTATCGAATCGAAATCGGACTACCATTTCATAAATTTTTCATTGTCAAATGACGATACTTTTTAATTTAATATTCAACTTTATCGGGTTTGTAAACTTCGATTCTTCCATACTCTAGTTTAATCTAGTTTTCGTGTAGCGTTTCTAATTTTGATCTTTGAAAAATTACATGAAATCGCAGCGAAATCGTATTTCAATGAGCACTAAAATGTGAATCAAGCCTTATATACTTGACCATATAATCGAGTAAAAATAAACCATAATTGGAATATAAAAATGTTTTTGTTTAAACATACGAACTTTATGATACACATTAAAAAGCGTCAAACTAAAATAATCTACAAGTTTTTCACATTACAGAAATAAAGAGTAAAATACTCTAGTAAGTGACCTTTTCATTTATTAAGATAATAAAAATATTTCACAATAAAATGCAAATGCAAAATAGTGTTGGATTGAAAAGCATTTGTCATTAAATTCACCAAATTGAACCATTCTGTGGGTATCGTACTAAGGCTTTCATTTTGCCCTATACATGTTCTTTCCAGTCCTGTACCTTCTGTCGCAAGCATTTTATAAAATTTTACCATTTAATTATAATAAATTTGACGTATTTGGAAAATACGTCATTGTTACTAAAATTTCGTAATAATTCCCGATTTTTCCCGAGTCGTCCGTCTACCGTCTCCTTGAATAGTACTGCAAATTTCGAATCGTATGCTTGGACAATTTAACATTTTTTAAGATGTGACTCATTATTTGTGTTAATCATGAATTATGAATATGATTAATAAATTATGAATACAATAACGGCAAATATTAAATATCGTATAAGAAATCAATTCTTTCTTGTATCAGTTATCAATCTTTCTTGAGTTATTCTATCAGCACTGTTGCAAATAAAAACAAACGAAAATAGCAAATAACTGAGTTAATTGCTTAAATAACCGATTATCAAGTAGTCCCGTACCAGCCAAGTAGCGCTTGTTAAAGCGTATTTTCTACTTGGAACTGGGAGGTTATGGGTTCAAATCCCGACACCGGCAGTTTGTCAATTTAATAAAAACTAATGGGGCGGTTGATTGACTAAACTGTCGACGTATGGACAAGAACGAAGTAACCGGCTATGCTTGTGAAGGTTTTCTGCAGTTTCCCTTCACGAACTCCAGATGAATATCGGCATAGTTCCTATCAATGTCGGCTGCAGCCGCACATCTACCAATTCCTGATCCTCTGCATACGAATTCCTGATCCTCCACTCACATCATAAAAATGTAAAGCAAAAATTAATAAAGGTTGAAAAATAATGATGTGGGTGACTTCTGTTATAGACCGTCGTGTGTCAAAAACGGAGTTTAAACCCAATTATTCTTATTATTATTAACCGATTATCAATGCATGAACTGTTTATTTTAGTTTGAGCTAAATTATGGCAAAACTATTCAGTTGACGAAAAAAAAGTTTCAAAAAGTTTATTTTTAAAAAAGAAACATTTTTATAGTTTAAACTTTTCTTCTATTTTTTAGATGGATATCGTAACCCACCCCCACCCCACCACGAACTTGGCATCGCCTTTTGCTCTAAAAACACACACAAAATTTTCTTTTTTGAGTATTCGTGTCTACAAACAAACGGATAGAAGAAAATGCGGGACTAAACTTAATAATATACCTAGGTATATATTTTATACCATATTATAAAAACTTGCCAAGTGCTTGTCGGATCACGATCGGTGTAGAGTTCCGTGGTCAGAAAAGTTATACGTGGTTTTAATGAACCTTTTAGATCTATGCCATCCACACATCGGTCGACAATTACTCTAATAAAGGCTACTTAGCTGTGATATTTCTTCTTTCGATCCATCAGATATTAAAACCAGCAGTTTAGTTGGTATAGATGGGTCAAGTAATTTCACAAAATTGGCACTTTAACGCTTAATATTTTGTAAATCGATGGCGAAATTATAATAATTTATGGTTTGAATACTGAATCTTTAAAATAGAATTAGTTATTCAGATTATCGTTCTTCCAAAAGCAAACAAAACAAGTGAAAATAATAACTAAATGAGATAATTGTTTAAATATCCGATATATTCTGAATTTATGTAAACAAGTTTTGTATAAAAGGTTGTTTATTTTTAAAAAAGGAACATTTTTCATAAAAAAGGAACGTCTTTACATAATTGTTCTATTTCTTACGGATTTAAAGTTGGGCAGTGTTGCCCATTTTGCCCAAACATGGTCTGATTTTGCCCATTCACAAACTTGATCTTACTTTTTATCTCTAGAACACACAGAATTTCAACTTGCTGTCTCTTTTCATTTTTGAGTTATCGTGTTGCCGGCGGGCGGACCACTTTACGGAAATGGACTGATTATAGGTCCTTTTATGAACACCTACATCAAAATTTTTTTTCTGCGATCAATATTTTCAACCGTTACAAAGTCGGGATTAAAGTTAATATACCCTGGTATATATTATATACCAGATATAAAAATGCGTTTTCATTAATGCTTACCTTATATTTTAAGTCTAATCTAAGCTTTAATCTTATCTAAGCTAAACAAAAAAACTTTCATCTAAATCGGTCCAGCAGTGTTTGCGTGATACTCGAACAAACAAACAAATAAACAGACATTTACACTTTTATATCGAGGTATAGATAAATTTTAATGATGGTCACCTAAGAACCTTTAACTTGAAGAAATTTTTGTGCAATCGGCACAACATCAATAGATGATTTTTCTTAAAATTTAAAACTTCATTAAAAAGAAACATTCGACACTTTTTTTTTTGCTGATAATAAAATTTAAATATAAATACATTCAGCAGCTGAAAACTGATGATACAAATATCGTCAGAAACATAAAGAAGAAGAAACACATTGATAATAAAGGATCAAGTAGACTGTGTTTTACTGTTAGTAATGAGAGTGAGTTAGAATGAATACAGAAAATATAGGTTATTTAAGGACATTTCGACAATAGCAGACAGTTGAACTTTTCAGTCGGTCGGTTTGCGGGCGTCTAGACAACGATTAAACATTATAGAATTCAATTATATATTACGCATAGAAGCTAAACATATATTACAATAATAATATAAACAAGAAACTTATTATATAGCCTAAAGTACTAAAAAGCTTAACTTTTTCTTTATGTACTTATTGAACGTATAAACAAGATTCTATAAGTATATACGAGTAGATGTTAGAATTTTATTAATACATTTTGATGGGTTTAAATTGGAAAGGTTGTTAACTTATACGAAGAAACTTTAAAGAAATAACTTTTAATCGTCTTCAATCAAAGAAGTTTTGAACTCTTTTTTTTCGGTAACAACTACTGAACTAATTGTAGTTACTCATGCACTGATGTTAATCTATGCCCAGGAATACTGTAGTCATACAATTACATTTAACTTTCACTAATTATTATGGAAAAATGATGAAGTTATAAAAAATATTTTGACAAAATGGAAACCCAACTTCAAAAATCAAATATTCTAAAACAAAAACTGCACTAAAAAGTAAAAAAATAATTGCATATTATTGTGCCAATATTAGTTCACCTACAATTATTGTTATTTTTGGAGGCGGTGTCCAAAATTTTTGTGAATTTCTCTATGCTGGCACCGACTCCAAAAATAACAATAATAATATGCAATTATTTTTTTACTTTTTAGTGCATTTTTTGTTATAGAATATTTGATTTTTGAAGTCGGGTTTCAATTTTATCAAAATAGGTTTATATTTCTTAAAGTTCGTTTGGTCAAAAGCGCAAAACTCTAGATTGAGATTACTCGACTAGGTGAAGAAATAAAATTTCATCAGACCTTTTTACGAGTTACTATCGTCAAAAACATGAGAGTACTTGTTCTAAGGGTAATTTTATTTAGTTAATGTTCGCTAATAAGATTCTGTTTTTGAAACAAACTCTGATCACAGTAGTGATTTACGGAGATTAGATTTTTCACTCTTTCAAAATATCTTAGATTGCAGCTATCAAATTGACCCAATTTGACTTGAATTCCATATCGAACGATACTTGCGCACTGGATATTATGATACACAGTAATCAGTTATTCTAATTCTAGGTACATGCTTCCCATTTATTTTATATATTTCTAGATAGTATTTCAAGTATTTCAAGTTCAAGATCCTGATTTATAGTGTATGGTACACTACCGTTCAATAAAATTGAACAGATCTGAACCGAATCAGTCTCTCACAATTTTGATTATTCTTGTAGTAAATGCTTTTGTTTTCATAAATAAAAAATATAAAACTTTCATTTCTTTTTTCACATTTAAAAAATATACTATTTATCTTTGTTTAAATAAATAATATACAGAGAGTGTCAAAAGTGAGGAGTTTTATGAAATGTAAGCAAATTAATATTTCAGGTCTGTTCATTTTTTTTAACGGGAGTGTACATATAAAATGTACAGGGTCCGTTGGCTTTTAAATCCTAACACAGGTGGAACGTTTAGGAGTAAATTCATTTTTCAAAGTAAAAAAAGTAGTAGTTTTTAAACTGTACTGCTTTTATCCACTGAAAAATATAAGTACTGCCATTTTTTAGTCTTTATTACTAGTTATGATCATGTTTGTCCAAATAATAATATAAGAGGTAAGTATATGTTTGGAAGAAAAATTTAATTACTTTTTACGATATTAATCGTCATTTTATGATTATAACATAATTTGTACACTTTGTAAACTATAAATGTAAACTTTGACATATTTATATATTTCTAACCTCACTTATTTTTATTCTAAAATAATAAATAATAATAAAAACAGTGGAAAAAAAAGCAGTAATTCATGTTTTACAGAGTATAAAGGAAGTAATCACAAGTTACTGCTTTTCGATTTAAAACAATTAAAGACAGATGATTTTTTATTTTAGGCATTTTGATTAATTGTGATCTACAACCACACTTAAATGACTTTTCATGAAGTCATGTAACATATTATTTTAGTCGTTCAATAATTATTATGGACAAGAATATTATTGATTTAGCTTGGAAATATGAACACTTAGATTTCTGTTTTTTTCTGTTTTCACTTTTTACGCTTTGCTGTCTTACCTATGAACGACAGTATTATACGGGCACTCATCTCAGGATATATTATGTTAACCCATTTAAAAAATATATTTTACATAAAAACACAACAAAACATTAAAGGATGGATATATTAACCTAAACTAGGTCAAAATTAGCTGTATGAAACAAAAAAATTTAGATACCATAATATTATATTAATTCCTTTAAATATTTGTACTAAACAGTTATATGAGTAAGTGAATTATTTTTACTTTAAATTTAATTAATGTAAATATATATCTAAATATAGTAATGAATGGATTTTTTATAGTATGCTTTATGAATAATAAGTTTGAATATAATGAATGCGTCTTGCATTTAACTTGTATGTGCACATGGTCACAAAACTAGTAACTCATTTTTCAAAATTTATAAGTTGATTTGTATCTTATTCATTCGGTTTTTGGAAGAATATTTCCAATAAACTTTGTTGGTATATTTATAATGAACAATTTTTATTCAATGCATTTTTTCGAAACATTCGGTTTTCGACATAAGACATAAATCAATTATAAGAATTTTGAAAAATGAGCGCTACTTTAGTGGTCATGTGCACATAACTTGAAAATATTTACATAAGAATAATTATTAATATATGTGTCACGTATCATTTGGCATAATACCAGATGGAAAAAACCTGTACATATAAAATAGTGTATGCGCAAACCGTTAACGTATACTCTTTCAAAGTTACTTATTCTTTAGAAAATTTTTCCTACTTCGACAAACAATTATTTTCGAATATTTGCTCATATTTTCTAATTTCGATAAATTTCAATTACATAATATCGAGAACCCCAGTACTTGAATATGCTCTCTGGTGGTTAAAAAATAAACTAGAGCTAGTAGGTCGATTTTTGCTGCCCTCAACCTTCTTGAAATAACCTTCGGCCTATAAGTTTCGTGGTCGCACTCTGGTGAACAACTTAGTAACTACTGCTAGCAGGTTGTAATATTAAGATCCGTCCCTGCCAGAGATCCCAATTTATTCTTTATGTTGTACAGAAATAGTTTTGTCATGTTTGTAACTAAATACTTCAGTAGTTCGATTGATTAAACAAAAATTCAGCTGATGATAAACAAACCCTTCTTTGATTATTATTAGTATCCCTAATTTTAAAATACACATCCTGTAATAATCTACATGACATTTACTAATTCTAATCATATACATAATTTTTTTGAGTGTTCAATGCGTTCTGTCCTCTGTTCAAAAATATTGCAAAAACAATAAGATAAAAAAAGTAAAAGTTTTTCATTACTACATATATCAAAGATACTCCTGTTACATGCTGAAAAATTGGACAAAATTTATCGAACAAAAAATTTCATTTGATGTTGTATTAAATCATCGTTTTATTTCATGTAGCTTTATATTCTCCTTGTACCGAATTACGAACAAATTTCCTATCATTTTGACTGCGACTTGAATTAATCACTGATACTATCTATGTTTGTAGAGTTCAGTTGCTGTAGTAACTCTGACTCTATTATGTTCACTATTTAAACTTACAATTAGACCACCTGACGTTGTTAATTCCACTATTTTATTTTTTACAGTGTATAATTACAAAAATATTCTAGTAAAGAATATAGGAAAATTGTAATTTCCCAATCTGGATGCTTTAATAAAAAATTAATGCATGAGTTTTTTAATAAAGTATATTAAAATTTTTTCAGACACTGAAGAATATTCTTTAACACATTCAATGCTGAGTTAAAACAGTTCCATAACTAGTTTACCTACTACATAATTTCGTATACATCAGTGTTGAAACTGTGTAACAATTAAGGACGTTTAATTGCTACGCTAAAGTCAAATGAGTACTATCTTACAATAATAAAATTTATTTAGGATTTGAAAAAAGTTATAAAGTATATCAATAATCTTACAACGATTTATAACCTTTTTTTTATTTGTCCTAAATAAGTATTTATTGTAAAATATCAGGAAATGTCAATTAGAAATTGATTTGACTTGACGTGACAGATTCAAAATATGGTGGCAAAAATAAATCTAAAAAGTTTTAATTTTATTAAATAATTAATTCAAATGTCCGTCAACACCATTTTTTTAATGCAAATATATAAACAGCATTATTCAAAGTATATTTATAAACGTTATTTATTATCGTGTCTACTTTAATAATATAGTTATTTTAATTTTTAGTGAAAAAAATTCTGTTCTCCATAAGACGCTGTGTGTTAAAAGTTTGATTTTTAATCGATAATTACTCCTTGAAATGATCGTCAACAGGTTTTAAATTTTTGAGGGAGGTTAACTACAAAATTGAGCTATTCAATTCACTAAAAAAAATTTTGTTTTCTACTATTAAGCCTCATGTATGAAAGTCATTAACTGAATTAATTGATGAAGTACTATGGACCACAAAAGTCGTGTCCTCTTTTCAAAATTGTATAGTCATTTTGTGCCTTATTCATTCGGTTTTTGGGAAAATGTTTCGAATAAAAGTTGTTCATTGTATACAATTAACTAATATACTAAAAACTTTTATTCGAAACATTTTATATAAATTTTACATTTCCATCGCAAAATATAGTCATATATATGTCTTATTTAAGATAAAAGTGACTTTGTTCTAAAGCTGTGATTGTTTATTCAACGGGGTTTCATCTGAATTCTGATGGAATGAATGATATGTTAAGTTTTTTACAATATAATTATAACTGTTAAATAAGATTATAATTAATCAGTTACATTAAATATTAATGAGTGAGTAATAAAAATATAATTTGATGCGTTCAAATTATTTTTAATTACACTTTTAAGAAGAGACAATTTTGTATTTATTTATTATATATTTATACATTCAGTTAGTTTAGCTAAATAGACAATAAATATTTGACTACCAACAATGCTTACCTCACTCAGTCAGCTGAAAATTAATTGCTATCGTAAACATAAAATTTATTGATAACCATAACTTTTGTTTACAGCTGTCCATATATCACCTGAACACTATAATAATTGCTTGAAACGACTTTCTTAAATACTTGTAAATAAAATTTAAATATCAAAGTGAATGGTTTCAAATTAAAAGCTTCCTCGAATTAAAAGCTTCTTCGCACTGGTAATATATAAAAGTTATTTGAACTGACTTACAAGGGGATAAAATTCCCTAGCCACTGTTTTTTCGAAATACATCGAAACGTCGTATGAGGTTATTCATAATTATTATCATCAATTAAATTAAAATTTTTAATTAATTTAAACTAAAAAAACATATTTAGGGTTTCTAAAAAGTCTGGAAACGGTCGAATAACTCGAGAAAAACACTTTGGAATGAAAAACGAAAAAATATGTATTCAATATTTTTATAGAAGCTATCTAATGATATCAAAGTCGGCCTCCATCCCCACAACCTGGATTGGGGCGCGAGGCAAGTTTGGAATCTTAAATGGGAACCCGAATTTTTCTTGCAGAAGTTAGTTTTATTTGAAACATTTTTTTTTTCGATTCGTAATACATGGTGCATTAAGTTTGTATCAGAGCTGGGTAGTATTTTAAGTATTTAAAAAAGTGCTTAAAGTACATCTGTAGTACTGAGTGCGAGTACTTGTAACATGAATCCTCAATAGTTACAGTTATGTTTAAATACGAGGTCTATCCGAAAAGTATCCGATCTACCTTCATATCTCCGCGCTGGCGATATTTTTCGTCATCGGCCGAGTGGCATCCTTCAAAGTAGTCCCCTATTGATTGAATAGCACCCTCTCAGCGGTATTTCCACTTTCCGAAGCAGTCCTGGAAGTCAATTTTTGGAATAGCCTTGAGTGTCCTCGTCGCATTATCTACAACTGTCTTTTTGTCGTCAACCCGGTGTCCTTTGAGCGGTTTTTTCAAATTCGGGAACAACCAAAAGTCACAGAGGGCTATGTCGGAACTGTATGCCCCACCGATTCCACTTTCTAAATTTGAAGTTACAATTTCTCAAATTGTAGTTTTTGGTATTCCAAAAAGGTCCAGATCATCTTCTAATTCGAGCACAGTCAAACGTTGTTCTTCTTCAATCGCAAGTCGCACGTGCTCGATATTTACGCCAGTCAAAATACCATTTAACTTTGCACTAAATTTCCAATCCAATTTGTTTTTTTTCTAAGGTTTAGGATCACTTACTGAGCATAAAATCACAAAATGCTGACAGATCCAGGTGCCGCTTCAAGCGCCATCTTGAAAAAACGTTTTTGGCCAATATCTCGGAAACTATGCACTTTAGGGCAAAAGTTATAAAGACCATTATTGTAGAGAATAAAATTTCACATCTTTTGTTTCCAGTAAACTTTTTTGTTAAACTTACCGTTGACGATTTATGGCCCATTTAATGAACCTGTTTTTCTATCGCGGCTGATAACTTTTGAAATATTAGATTAATCAATAAAATGCATCAATCCATTTGTAAAGATCAGTTTATTCTCTACTACTTTTGTTTCAAACTTTTTTTTCTAATGTCCATACTTTTTGAGTTATAAGACGTTTAATGTTGGACTACCGGGTGTAAAGTTGAAAATTTCAAGATACGCATAGAATATAATGGTACAAATTCAACAAATAAATTAGAAAAAATATCCCGATTGTTTATGTAGTTAAAAATTAATAGTTCCAAAAATAAACCTGCTTACTTTACAATAGTGCAGAGCAAGCTGAGCTCGAAAAAATTCCGT
This sequence comes from Nineta flava, assembly GCA_963920215.1. NCBI lineage: Eukaryota > Metazoa > Arthropoda > Insecta > Neuroptera > Chrysopidae > Nineta > Nineta flava. The sequence goes on from OY986041.1 coordinate 54,444,455, forward strand.
TAGACCCTTTTTCCCATCCCCTCTTCTATTTAAGAAACTATTTTTAGAAATGGCAGGCTAATATATAGATATAATTCCTAACGCTAGACCTTTTCGTTCCTTCTTTTGTTTAGAGATATAAAAGAAACGGTTATCTGCTATAGAAAACAACCTTTGGGCTGCCGCGTCACCCGCCGAGCGTCGGCATTTCTACATTAAACGTCTTATAACTCAAAAAGTATGGACATTAGAACAAAAAGTTTTAAACTAAAGTTGTAGAGAATAAACTGATCTTTACAAATGGACTGAAGCATTTTATTGATTAATCTAATATTTCAAAAGTTATCGGCCGCGATAGAAAAACAGGTTCATTAAATGGGCTATAAATCGTCAACGGTAAGTTTTACAAAAAAGTTTACTGAAAACAAAAGATGCGAAATTTTATTCTCTACAATAATGGTCTTTATAATTTTTGCCCTAAAGTGCATAGTCTCCGAGATATTGACCAAAAACGTTTTTTCAAGATGGCGCTTGAAGCGCCAAACGTCTTATAACTCAAAAAGTATGGACATTAGAAAAAAAAGTTTTAAACTAAAGTTATAGAGAATAAACTGATCTTTACAAATGGACTGAAGCATTTTATTGATTAATCTAATATTTCAAAAGTTATCGGCCGCGATAGAAAAACAGGTTCATTAAATGGGCTATAAATCGTCAACGGTAAGTTTTACAAAAAAGTTTACTGTAAACAAAAGATGCGAAATTTTATTCTCTACAATAATGGTCTTTATATTTTTGCCTTAAAGTGCATAGTTTCCGAGATATTGGCCAAAAACGTTTTTTAAAGATGGCGCTTGTAGCGGCACCTGGATCTGTCAGCATTTTGTGATTTTATGCTCAGTGAGTGATCCTAAATCTTATTAAAAAAAAAAATTGGATCGGAAATTTAGTGCAAAGTTGACCAAAAAAAAACGTCTATTTTGATTGGCGTAATTATCCGGTGTTATTTTCATCAATAGTCGGCCAGAACGAGGATCAGTATCAACAGATGTGCGGCCACTTTTGCTTTTATTATAGAACAAATACATAAACACACATACACAACACATTGATATATTCACTATTCATATATACTAATTAATGTAATTTTGAAATAAAAAACTATTTTAAACTTTTATATTTCGAAAACAAAACGGTAAAACGCGATTTAAAAAAATTTATTTAATAAATATTTATCTTTGCTTTCCTAGTTTTTTTTTAATCCTGTCGAGTATTTTTTTAAAGCAACAGTTGGGCGGGCATGAAGTTTTTCATGCTTCTAATGAGAGAGAGTGAGAGAGAGTGATAACTTTGCTATTCATTATCTGGCGTTCTAAATGGTCCAAATTCTGAAATTTCGCTATTTATTAGAAAACGTTATTTTTAGCTTGTGAAAAAAAGAGCAAAATCTGCCGAAAAGTGGTTTCATGCTGAAACATCCTTAAATTATTGTTTTTTCAATACTTGGTACTATGGACCACACAAATTCATGTCATTTTTTTAAATTTTATGGATTATTTGTGATATATAATGATTATAATTGATTCGGAAAAAATGGTTCGGATAAAAGTTGTTCGTTAGAAATATAGTAACTACTTTTAATAAAAAATTTTTTTCGAAAACCAAATGAATATAAGGCACAAATCAACTATAAAATTTTAAAACCTTTAGTGGCCACGTGTGCATATTACTAAGAGTACTGTTTTCCGGTACTTTGCCCAGGTTTGGTTTGTATTCAAAGAATATTCAAAATCAATTTCGACACCTATTCTATCGTAAAATTAATTCAGTTTTTAATTTTTAGATGATCAGAGATTGAGTTAAAGAAACTGTACGCGATCTTTTTTCTAAACTTTATAAATATTTAATCAAGAATGTATAATAACTATTTTACTGATTCATTCTCTAAATACATAGTTTCCCCCATCATAACATTTAAAAAGCATGGTGGTTGTTACCTTTTGAAGCGTATAAATATCTTAATTAAATACTACAAATTTAACAAATAATTACACACAATTTTTAATAAATTTATTAATTGAAAATACCCATATATGTAACCGAATGTGTTTTTTTTCTCTATAAATTCTGTACAAATTTATAAATTACATTTATATCTTTGTGGATTGGTTAAATAGTTAATTGGTAAGAAAAAAAAACATTTTGTTCAATGTCAAAAGTGAAACCTTAACTGAATTAAATTTATTATAAAAATATTATTTAGTAATTAATAACAATTTTTTTTTCTAAATAAATTTAAAACTTCATTAGATACTTGTGGTGGAATAAGTGGTGATATTCAAAGTCCGAAATCCACGCATTCATCAATTTATATTGAAGCAAGTTTACATTGCATATTTTTTTATGCAAGTTCGAAATTATTTTCCACTAATAAAAAAAGAAATCCAAATTTCCACTAATAAGTTCGTCTTTTTTTATTCAATAACATGTGAAAGTAACAATGGAGTTAATTGGTTAAATACCCTGTATATGATGATTGATGATGTGCCTTGTCCTTTACAGGACGTTGCGACCACCTGCTCCAATATTTTTCTGTCTAAAGCCATGTTTTTCATGGAACCAAACATATCAATACCTGTCCATTTTTTTTAGATTTGATGTCCAAGATTAGATTTGTTTTGGAGATTAGGCGGAACAGACAGACAAAAATTTTAAAAATTGTTTTTTGTTATTAGAACCGTATATACTTTCATAAGCATTTAGTAAAAAGCTGTTATTTTGACATAACAAACCATGAACCAACCTGAAATGTTAATTTTCTTACATTTCATAAAACTCCTCACTTTTGTAACTCTCTGTATATTATTTATTTATAAACAAAGGTAAGTAGTATATTTTTTAAATGTGAAAAAGAAAATAGAAGTTTTATATTTTTTATTTATGTAAACAAGTCAGTGATAAGAGTAAGAATATGTAATGTAAATACATGTTAAGTGTTATTTCTCCCTTTTACGTATAAAAATAAAATAACATGTTGTATCTGTTAAAAACATTTACTACAAGAATAATCAAAATTGCGAGAGACTGATTCCATCCAGGTCGGTTAAATTTTATTGACCGGGAGTGTATATATATTTTGTAATCAAAAGGAATAGTATAGGTGTTTAAGCTGAAATGGCAAAACTATTCAGTTTATGAAAAAAAAATTCAAACAAAAGTTGTTTATCTTATAAAAAGGAATATTTTTTGTTTTTGAATTTTTTCTCTTCTTTTATGTTAAATGTAGACATTTTCCTTCCGAGTGAGTCTCAATTTGTATATGTAGATGCTCTCGTATGCCCCCACAGAATTAGATGCATACAAAAGCATCTACATATACAAATAGAGAAAACACATAATGAATTTAGACAATGACCCAATTCCAAATTCTGATTTAATAAAATTAAACCATTTTCAAAAATAAAAATAAAAATCTAATACCTGAATGTCAAGGTTAACGTAGATACACTTACTTTAGTAACAAAACAAACGCCGCAGTCACCAAAGAATACCGCCAATAAATAGGTGGGGCTTTCCACACACCTAATCCAGTAGTCAGGAAACTCAAATAATCCTCAAGTGAGATTATACCCTAGGTCAAATCGTATAAAAGGACATAACTTTTTTAATATCATTGTGAGACACGCACCAAATTAGCAACAAGCAACATATCTCTGAATCCATATCCCAGAGATAGTTACGATTAGCTAATTCAAACTGATGATGACTACATTGTAGTCGAAATACGTATTTATAAAATACAAACAAATGTTCTAAGAATAGGGGCAAAATTTGAAATATAATTTAAATAACTCTTGTTTTTCTTCGTCTTCGTTTTTGAGTTGACAGACAGACATGTGGAAATGGACTAATTATGTGCCACTTTATGAACATCTCTATCAATAATTTTTTAGCGGTTAATATTTTCAACCGTTACAAAGGCGATACTTAGTTTAAAATACCTTTTATATATTATATATATGGGGTATAAAAATAAACTCTTTTCTGAAATTTGGACCTGAACTGAATTTTGCCATAATTGTGTACTCAGATTGTAAATATCATACAGTAAAAGTAGGCCACTATTTAAGTATAACTAGATTAAGTATAACGCGCCACTGAAATATTACTTCTTATAAAAATAACACATGCATACATCTTTTATTATAAAGAATGTTGTTTTATAAGTGACGGATAAGTGATGTATATTTTCTTTCAGCATTATTAATAATAATCATAATTATTAATATTATTGTATTTCCTACTTTTGTTTTTTTTTATTTTACTAATTTTTCTACTTTTTGTATATGCGTGTCTTCTTAACTTTATACTTAACATTAATGTTATGTCTACATAACACAAAAACTGAAGATGTATGTGTTAGTTATATTTTTTTTTTTTACAAGAATAACAATTAAAATATATGTGTAATCAGTTTGAAATACAGTGAAAACAGTGTATAGCGACATCGCTTAATACAGGGTAATAAGTATGACGGCAATATAAAAATTACCTGAATCATATACAGGCTGTCAAGAGATCCGAAATCCGGCCATTGAGATACGAAATTAGCAACGGTGTAGAAATGAGTATAAGATATAGACATACAAATAGCGTTAAAAGTTGGGCTATCATTTCAAAATTTTATAATTGATTTGTCCCTTTTTAACCCGACTTCAAAAAGGAGGATGGATCTCAATTCTATATTTTTTTTTTTTAATGTTTGTCACCTCAGAACTCATTTATGAACCGAATTTGAATCTTTTGTTTTTGTTTTAAAGGGCTTGATTTCAGATTGGTTCCACTGTCACCAAAACGCATTCTGGTGAGGGGATCCCCTGGAAATCGAGGAAAATCCTCAATTTATATGTGATAACCGATTTTTGCGATTTTTTTTTTTAAGGGTATACTCATTCATAATGGGAAAATAAGAAAAATTTTTTAAAAACCGACTTAAAAAATATTTGTACAAAAAAATACCGACCCCAAAAAAAAATTTTTTACAAAAAAAAACAAAATGTATGTAAAAAAAACTTAAAATCTGTTATAAAAAAATGCACTAAAAATTAAAAAAAAAAAGAAAAAAAGACGGATAAAAAAAATGTGTTATAAAGAAATGCCCTGAAGTTAGTAGGTCGTTTAGTTGGTCTACCCATATTTAGACCAGAGGTGGGCACAGACAGCTCGTCTGAGCCTTACGGGCTCTCCATAAGCTGGGTGAGAGTAAGTAAATAAGGTATGTTTTGAAGCAAGACGGAACGATGTTTCAATACAGGTTGTCCTACCGATTATTGCCCAATAATTATATAGTATAGTCTATAGTATAGTCAATATTTTATTTTTTTTGAAAAACAAATTATGCGAAAAATAATTTCCACCACTACAAAAAGTACTTTTCACTTTTTCAATTCAAAGTAGACTAACTCGAAGAACTCAAATTCCCACTTTATGTAAAATTTAACTTAATTCATCAAATTCCCATGACACTATACTAAGCATACTCCATACGAAGAAAAAATAATTAAATCAGGTAAATAATTCTTTATTAGTTCTCGGATATGAATAGTAAAATATTTAGACAAATTTTTTGGAATTTCCAAAACTATATTTCTATTTAAATTATCCTTTGCAAAAATTTCCCTCTTTTATTACAATGGTCCAGCGGTAAACTTAAAGGTTCAAAAGATTTATATATATTTTTTATATATTTTTATTTTATTCATACACAAATATGATATATACTAAAAAGGTACATTTTATGACCCAAATTACCAGCCCAAAATTCCAGAGTATGTATTGAATGATTGTATGTATTATTTACTTTGTATAATAGTGACCATAAAAAAGATTTGGTATTATTATATTTTTTTCAGAAAATGTTTTAATTAAAAAAAGAAAATATTAATAATTGGTAGGTTACCCTGTATTAACTCTATCTCTCTTCCCTACCTCTCACTCAGAGCTTGGCCGAGTCAACTCCTGCCCACCTCTGATTTAGACAAATAAAATAAGTTATAGAACTTCAAAGTCACTAAAAAGCGAGAAATAAAACCTATTTTGACAAAATGGAAACCCGACTTAAAAAAATAATTGCATATTCTTGTATTGCATATTTTTTTACTTTTTAGTGCATTTTTTGTTATAGAATATTTGATTTTCGAAGTCGGGTTTCCATTTTGTCAAAATAGGTTTTATTTTATTCGGTTTTCGAAAAAATGTTTATTTTTATTATAACTATACTAACAACTTTTATTAGAAAACTTTTTTCGAAATCCGAATAAATGGTGTCGATATATGAGTATAAGATATAGACATGCAAATAGCGTCAAAAGTGGAGCTACTATTTCAAAATGAACAACTTTTATCGAAAACCGAATAAATATTCGTAAAGTGAAAAGGAGAAAAATATCAAATAGTAACAATACAAATGTATACTTGTCTCTTTTTCTCTTACATGTAAATGCCTTATACTCATATATGTGATGTTGCAAATTTTGTTATCACAATGTCTAGTCTTGACGATTACAACGGTTATCTACGAAGTATTACAACGATTATGTAAGACGAAATAGCGTATAATGTCATTTTGACGGCAATGTGTCTATACGACATTATTTGAACGTATTTTCCGAAAAATTTAATCACGGTCACGTGCGGAACATTTTCGTCCTACAAATTCAATGGAATGAACTCCGAGTCTCCCATCCTCAATGTTCAACGGCTTCCAGAAAATTTCGATACCGTTTTTCAAAATTTTATAATGAAAAAAGTTGGGCGTCTTGTCAAAACGAAGCTACTTACAAAGTACCAGCTTTGTAAGTAGCTTCGTATGCTCATCATGCTGAAAAAACCCTTTGGTCTCCCGGGCTATGAATGTTAAAACCTAATTATTAAACACAGTACGATGCAATCACAAAATTACAACCTTTAATTATTATATCTGATCTAAACGATCTTTTCCAAACTTCAAGCCCTAAGCTGTTTTTTTGATTCCCCAAATAAATTCTAACTTTCAATATTATATGGTATTACTCAGTAGTGGGTTTCAAATAAAAGTTCCCAGAATTTCTATACCTAATCTAAAATATAGATTGTTTGAATTCCGTTAATCCATGATCTGATGTAGATCAAAACTCTGGATACGATCTTAATCTCTATCTAAATCATTTTATTAGTGACCACTAGCATTTACCATTCCAAGTGGCCGAGCGGTCTAAGGCGTTATGTCTGCGCAGTATACATACTTGGAAACTAGGTGGTTATGGGTTCGAATCCCGACATCGACAGTTTGTCAATTATTAAGAAAAAAAGGGGAGGTTAATTGACTAAACTGTCGGCGTATGGACAAGAACAAAGTAACCTGCTATGCTTGAGAAGGTTTTCTGCAGTTTCCTTCACGAACTCCAGATGAATATCGGCATATCATAGATGGCTGCAGCCGCATATCCTACCAATTCCTAGTCTATACATAAAAATTCCTTCCACTCACATCCTTTGGCATCACAATGAACCTCCTGGTCGAAGTGTATTCGTCAGGGCAGCCTCTACAATCTATGTATCGATCTAGCATAATGATTATTAACAGATTTCACTGTAAAGAGTTAATCATTATAATGATTTATGTATCTATCTAGTCTGGAATATCATCATCATATATATAGTTCGACCTTATAAAAAACAGATTTACACTAACACAATTTTCTATATTTTATAAAAAAAAAACATGATTAATTAAAAAATTATAAACATATATACAATTAATTAGTTACTCTGGCATCGCATCTCTCGGAATTAAATCAGTTATTTCCACATACATTATTTTCAAAATAACATATTTTTTTACTTAATGTGATAATAAAATATACTCAGTAAATAAAATTGGGTAAATTGAAAATAAACGTAGGTCATTCAACTACGCGGCGTATTTGTATAGAGTTCTATTAACAATTTCAGATGAGAATATTTTCTTGTATCATACGCTTTATTTATATCGCGATTTTTCAGTAGTCGGGTTTTAGTTTTTGAACTTATTTTTTATTTGTATGTTTTAAATAGACGCAACTAATAAGAATTCTTAAGTCCCATTTTTAACCCGACTTCAAAAAGGAGGATGGTTCTCAATTCGTCTGTATTTTTTTTTTTTTAATGTGTGTCACCTCAGAACTCCGTCATTTATGAACCGATTTTGAATTTTTTTTTTTGTCTTTCGCATTCTGATAAGAGGATCCCCGGGAAATCGAGGAAAATCCTCATTTTATATGTGATAACCGATTTCTGCGAAATTTTTTTTTTTTTTTGGAAGGGTATACTCATTCATAATGGGAAAATAAAAAAAATTTTTAAAAACCGACTTCAAAAAAATTTTTACAAAAAAAAAACCGACCCCAAAAAAAAACCCAATTCCTTGTAAAAAAAACTGAAAATCTGTTATAAAAAAATGCACTAAAAAAAAAAAAAACGGGTAAAAAAAAAATGTGTTATAAAAAAATGCACTAAAAATTAGTAGGTCGTTTAGTAGGTCTACCCATATTTAGACAAATAAAATCAGTTTTAGAACTTCAAAGTCACTAAAAAGCGAGAAATAAACCATATTTTGACAAAATGGACCAAATATAAATTAATTGATTTTAATCGATTATATAAAAATGTAATTTATGGCAAATATTTATAGTAGTGATACATACATACATACTATATGTTTCGTATGTCAGTGATCGAACATAAACCATATTTTGACAAAATGGAAACCCGACTACAAAAATTTAATATTCTATAACAAAAAATGCACTAAAAAGTAAAAAAATAATTGCATATTCTTGTGCCAAGAATAATTGTGTCAGCATAGAGAAATTCACATAACTTTTGGACACCGCCTCCAAACATAACAATAATTGTACAAATATATTTAAAAATTTTTGCTTAGTAGAACTAAAATTGGCACAAGAATATGCAATTATTTTTTTACTTTTTAGTGTATTTTTTGTTATAGAATATTTAATTTTTGTAGTCGGGTTTCCATTTTGTCAAAATATGGTTTATGTTCGATCACTGACATACAAAACATATAGTATGTATGTATGTATCACTACTATAAATATTTGCCATAAATTACATTTTTATATAATCGATTAAAATCAATTAATTTATATTTGGTGGTAATGATAAGCAAGTAAATAAAACGTCATATTTCATAGATAAAATATGGGTTTAATATTGTAATGACGTAATATATAATTTATTATAATACACTTACTACTGAACATTCATTATGAATATTAAAGGTAACACAACAAAAGCATGTAGCACTCTACCTACCCCTATAAACAGTAACCAATATTAAGTAAGCACTCCTGATATATCATTTTGTTAATGTGGTATACACCACATTAACAAAACTTTTGTACTTCTACATAAAAATAAACCTGTAATATATTGATAATTAGAGGGTGATTCGATAATTGATTTATGGGTGATTCATGGTGATTATACAAAATTGTTGTTTTATTTAAATTATTTTGGTTTTGTTTTTTGAAGTTATGCTTCTTTTGGCGCGGTATGAGAATCCAATTAGAGTGTATTTTTAGCATGTAACGAATCGCTAATATAATACTCGACAAATGCAACACTCGCTCGATCGATGTGTGTCATATAGTATATAGACAAAGTTTATATATTCATACATTATAGGCTTAAGCGAAACAGATCAGTCTGTCTATCGCATAAGCAGTGTGACTACACTCTGCAGTGGGCAGTAATTTTGTTTGCGTGTGATATGATTTTTTCATATTGAAAGACAAGACAATATTATTTATACATTATAGAAAGATGAATGATCGTTATTATTTTAATAAATAGCTAAACCGCTACTTCTTGCATCAGAGCATTTCAATTTGACTATAAAATACACTTGAAATTAGGTACAGGCATGCCTTCATCATTATTACTCCATGTCAATGATATCATTTTTATGAGCTTGTAAATTTTGTGTATGACATGTATATACTGATAAACCTGGCCTGATCCTTATAAATTTCTCTGATTCTAAGGTATATAATGGAATTAAACTCAATCTGTCAATCTCTAATTTTAACGGAAGAAGTGGCGCTGGTTCTGTACTATCATGATAAAATAAAGAATATTTGGTTTTAGATACAATATATTTGATAGTAGTTTTTCACTATTGAATCATTTGATTAAACTTTTGTGTCTTACTATTAGTGTTGACCTTATTTAATATTATTTTAATAAATTATTTTAAAGAAGTATACCTTCATCCGTGCGTACATAAGTACATACAAACTTTTTAATTTATTTATTACGGCATTTATGTTATACCGAACATAACATACATCTGATAAACCCTGGAAAGTGAATTAGATTCAAATTTTATTTGTCAAAATAAGATGATTAGCAAATATTGTAGTGTACTTGCACTAGATCGTGTACTTCAATATCTAGTTGCTTTAGTGCAATAAAAATGCCTCTAGGTTACATTTCGTGATCACTAACAAACTTTGTATTAGTTATTAAATAGATTGGCAAAAAATAAAGTTTGGTTTAAAGTCGATAAATTACCTTTTTTTAAATATATTTTTGGCTTAGTTTTCAGATGGGATACCTTGATATATTTTTACAATATAAAAGAACAAATATACTTTCGCATACAAAATGTACATAGATTGGGTGGCAATTTAAATGAGTGTTATGTAATTGCCTGACCATAGGGAAAATTGAAATTGCAATGTTATATATAATTATGACAAATTACAAAAAATACCCATAATGGTAAACATAGATAAAAATGATTAATGAGTTTTCTGAAGAAATAAACAATGACCTAATCAGTTGAATTATTTTCAACAAATAAAAATTATCTTGACGTTAATAATGCAAACAGTGAATTCCTGTATTTTTGTTATTTTCCCAGATCGAGACTAATATTTCTTCCCTTTTCTAGAATCGCAGAATTTACAAATTTCTAATGTTTTCTAGATGACTCCCCCACTCTAATAAATTGCCGAAAACATAACTCTCACTATAGTTATGTGAAACCTAACCCAATCATAGAAGTATATTCATTTGTAAAGAAGCCTCGAATATCGTCACAGTTTGAGTGGATCAGTTTATTATCAAAATGACGGGGAGGAAACATATTAATGATTCCCCCACTTTTAATCCATTTATCATTTTATTTAAACGTGTGAAATATAACCAGTAAAATAAGTTGCCCTTCTACTTTTAAATAAGTTCCCTTTACGCGAATATAATAGTCAAAACAAATGAATTCAGTTCTACTACCTTTTGCTTGAAAAATTAATCATAATAAAATTATTACTAGAAATGAACCAACTAAATGTTTAAATCCCCGGTTTATACAGACTTTTTATCAATGCGTGTACGATTTATTTCATTTTTATGTATACAAATATGACTTGTGTATACACCAAGATATAATACCTACTATACTATAAACGTATGATATGAAATGTATACGCATGCTTCTGTAATCTACAGTCATCATTCCAGAGAGTTGAGCAGAAATTGTAGCAAATTTTTTTTAGTCTCAAATAGTTTAGTTTCAAATAAAAGTTGTCTATGTATATATATATATACATATATATATATATATATATATATATATATATATATATATATATATAATAAAGCTGAAAAGTTTTTTTGTTTATTTGTTGGTTTAATCGCGCTAATCTCTGGAACTGCCAATCCGATTTGAAAAATTCTTTTTGCGTTAGATAGCCACATTCATGATGAAGGCTATAGGCTATCTAGCATTAGGTTAAAATTCTTAGTTAGCGTTAAATATCGATTTTTGTAAAGTAAGTCGCAAGAATAAATATATATTCAATAGATATAGATAGTTGACATTTCATTGAAACAAAATTTTAATAAAATAATTGTATAGTTATTTTTTAGAAGTATAGTTTCTGTGGAAATGATAAAATCGACAAAAATTTTAACCCACTCCCTAACATCCATAAAAACTTCGATATTTGAAAATGTCGATTGAAAAATACAGATATTTAAAATTTGGGTTTCGTACATCAATTTTCACATGATTCAATACAAAAATTTGTGTAAAGATTTGAGAAATTCTTAAGAAAATTATTCTAAAATTACCATAAAATTGAATTAAACATTAAAGTTTAAATGAAATAAATCAACCTGTTTATTTGTAGTACTTAAACAACACTCCTGTATGCAACTGTAGATAGCAGGTGTGTTTAATATATATTTACATATGAATGGGTAAAACCTCCAATATAATAATATGTGAGCTGTTCCTTGTACAACAAATTTTATATATTCGCGTACCTTTTATTTAGGTGACATATATAGGGGAAAGTTTGTTGTCATGCGGTTGTTGATGACAACAACAAAAAAACAGACTGTTATCATATCAGTAATATTATGTCTATGTTTTTTGTCACCGCAAATAGTTTTTTGTAGTTATAGGGGTGTTATTATCACTAGACTGGAGTTAACATAGAATACGATGTTTTATTTTTTTCATATCACAATGTATTAACCTTTTCTGATTAGGATATTTGAAGAAATAACATTCTTTGACATCAAATGCTTAAGGTTGTTGTGAAACTGGAAAGGGAAAGTAGGGGTGGTGAGTTTGTCTTATACTAATTGCATTGATATCGAATTCAATGTCAACTCTAAATAAGTAAAAGTTTTGCACTTAGATCGTTTCAAATAATTTAATTTTTGTAAAAAAAATATATATTTGTAATATAAAAAAAAATTGTTTAAAACTTAAATCCTAAATTTTCATTTTTTCGAAGAGTTTTAATAATTAAAAATATGTTTCTATGTATTTCAAAAAAGTTGCAATGTCATAAAACTAAATAAAACTAGATAAAAATAAATATAACTAAAAATAAAACTAGATAAAAACAAATAAAACTAAAAATAAAACTAGATTTAGAACATTTTTCGATCTACAAATTTAATTATCTCAGAATCCAAAAACAGGATTCATTTGAAATTTGGTCCAAGTATTTATAAAACTTTGATAATTATTATGACAGTTTTTCATAACAGTGGCATATCTGGTTGTCGTGATATAGATTTTTGTATTCATGTCCATTTAACCTATGTATTCTTATTATTAACTAATAAGCTGTCAAATTTTGAAGAACCTGTCATTAAATTGAATTTTCTTCCCAACAACCTTAATATGAAAGATCATACATATCTACGGGTGGGGATCCAACCCACGTCCTCTGGCATTCCAGACCATTGCTCTACCAACTGAGCTACCGTAGATTTTATGGTAGTGTAATGCATACTATCTTTCAATATATTTTGATGTCGTTGTATTATTAATTTTAATTTTTTTTACTATTTATATATTTTTAAAATTGTTTTTGTAAACTATTTGGTTTTGTTGAAAATTCCTTCCTTCGATCGCATTACAGCTATAGGTTATTCAATTAGTATGTAATAAATCAAAAATTGGTATTTAATTAAAATCATTAATTTAAGTACGTAAAATTTGGTGTGTGACAAATAATTCCAAGATTTATTGAAACCATATCGCCGATCACAATCAATTTTTTTCAACAAAGTAACATATTTATTGTAACCTCAAGTATTCTGAGAAATTTTTGATTTTGATAATGTTTCGTAATTAATTTTTAGTATAAGTACTATCAAGTTTTGCATTTTAGATTTTAAAAGCAAATACTATGAGACGTAAGAAATTAAAAGGTCGGTTTGTAAGCATTTGCATAGGTTTTATTTTTTTAAAAACTGTGTGTACCTATGTACGCACGTATGAAGTTATACTTCGTTTTAAATAATCTAATAAATAAAATTAAATAAGGTCAACACTAATAGTACGACACAAAAGTTTAATAAAATGATATAGTACCGAAAAACTACTATAAAAAGTTATATATTGCATCTAAAATCAAATATTCTTTATTTTATCATGGTGGAACAGAACCAGGCAAGATTTATCAATGTATACATTTTATATACAAAGTTTAGGAGCTCATACAATAATAAAATAATGCCGCTCGTAATTCAAAAATTCTTCTTTTATCAGAAACATGGAGTAATAATGATTAGACATTCCTTTACCTAATTCCAACTAGTCAAATTGAAACGTTCTATTGCATTAGCTAGCGGTTTAGCTATTTACCAAAATAATAACGATCAGCCATCTTTCTATAATGTATAAATAATATTGTCTTGTCTTTCAATATGCAAAAATCATAACACAAACAAACAAAATAATTATCTACTGCAGAGTATAGTCACACTGCCTATGTGACAGATAGACTTATGTTTGTTTCGCTTAAGCATATAATGTATATATATATAAATTTTGTCTATATACTGTATGACACACATTTTTCACTGAATGTCTCCCAAAGATTTTATGTACAATAGAGTAGGATAGAAATCAGTCGAGTGTTATATTAGCGATTCATTACCAGCTGAAAATACATTCCAAAAGCACGAAAATACGCACCAAAAGAAGTTTAACTTCAAAAATTTATTTCACGTTGCTTTAGCTATTGACTGTAGTACTGTAGGCCACAAAAGTAGCGTTCATTTTTCAAAAATTTTTAATTTAGAAAACGTCTTGAATAAAAGTTGTTAGTATATTTATAATAAACAACGTTTATTCGCAGGATTTTTACTAAAACCGAATGAATAATACACAAATTAATTATAAAATTTGGAAAAAAGATCGCTACTTTAGTTGTCATGAGTTGTCCAAACCAATGAAGGTGTTTTAGAAAAATTCCTTCAAATGTTCATCGAACCTACAACTATAGCGATATTACAATTATATTATCACTATCACCATGATTACTTGATTTAATAATCATTATGGTTTCTTCCTATAATAATGTTCACTTTGTAAACGACAAACCTTTTAATTATGATCCATAAGAAAAATTGTAGACTTTCTTAAAGGATGTACGAAGCTATTTTTTCCCAACTCTATGATAAGAAAGTATACAGTTTTGTGTAGGATGTTTCATTGTTATCATTAAATAATAAACAGAATTAAAGATTACATTTAAATTTCAATCTACAAGTATATCGTGTTTAAGTACAAAATTACCAAAATTTTTAGCGCATTTAACTAAGCATATTAAACTCGATATTAAGTGCATATAATAATGCTTGTGCACCAGCTCGATATGTAAAGCGAGTGGCCCAGATTAAATACCTTGGAGTTGTTATTGATGAAACAATGAGAATTATTTAGAAATAAAAGCTCTAATATCACAGCTGATATTAGACCCATACAGATATTTTTAGTCCCTTATATAAATATGTTCAAATCATCTACTGTCTCAAAGCAATCAAAAAGAAAATTTATAAAACTATAAATGAGACCTGTAGTAATATATGGCTTTGAAAGTTGGTGTCTGACGTAGTGGCGTAGCTTCCGAAGGGCTAGACGGTGCCGTGCACCGGGGCCCCCAAGCTCATGCGGCTCTTGGACCCTAACCACCTACTTCTACCTAAATTAAATATAAATAAGGCATGAACTATTCACCAATTCTGTAAAGAAATAATGAGAAAATATGGAGTGCTAGAATGCGATCTAACAGAAGTATTTACAGCAATGTTACTGTTCCATACAATTCATGTCACTTCTGCAGAAGCTGAAAGATCATTACCAAATTAAAAATAATAAAAATTTATTTAAGGAATACTATGGGCCAAGCTCAACTCCGACATTTATCGCTAGGAACAGATTATAAACTAACTTGTTATTTTGTTGTCAGTATACACATCAGTATAGTAGGTAGGTCCGACTTTCATAAAATAACTGGAAGAGATCTCTTAAAGGGATAAGTTTGCCTTTGTACATGACTTATCTGTATATAAATTGTTTTTAATGTTTTATGTACAATAAAGTGTTTTACATACATACGTACATAAACCTTTTGATTTACTTCTTTTTATTGCTCAATACCAATATTATTAATCCAAGTATACGTTCCTAAACTCTTCACCTGTAGAACCTAGATGATCACTAAAGCTACATAAGACACTCGTACATATACATGTAGTAGTAAGTAGCTTTGCTGTGCCCTACAGTGCACGATAAAGAGCTGATTCTAAAGTAGCTTTGCACCTTTAAAGTATTTATATATATTTATATTTTGACTTAATAAAACCTAAACAGTTTAATTAGGGCCCCGGTTTTTTTGCACCATAGCATTTGGTTACCTAGCTCTGGTCTGACGGCTAGCAATAGGAAAAGCCTAGAAGTATGGGAAAGAAGAATCTTAAGAAAAATCTATGAACCCATCAGTGACAATGGAGTATGGAGGATAAGAACAAACCTTGAATTGCAGGGCCTGTTTGGAGACCTGGCCATAATTGTCACTGAAATTGGAAAAAGGAAACTGCGCTGACTGGAAATAATAGCAAACGCAAGAGATGTAAATATTACGATGGTTGGGCGATGTAATACTGGATCTATGCCATAATAATTGGATCCGGGAACTGGAAAGTCAAAGCCCAGGACAGAACTCCCTTAAGTGAGGCCAAGGATCTATCTCTATCTATAATAATGCTTACATGGACAGTTTTTCAATGCATATAATCTGACCTCGAGTTGTAATTCTAAAAGTTTATATTTGATTTTTCCATTAGTTATCGAACAAACTTTTACGTTTTACTAATTGTAATAAAATTAGTACATTTTAAATATGAAAGGTGTATTATTTATCTCTCTTAAAGTAGACATCGATCATACCGTAATGTAAATTTTAAATAATTTGAAGTAAACAATTTTAGATAATGGTTATATATCGATCTTGGCTTATAATAACGACAATGCTTGTATTTATTAATAATATGTATTTTCTTATAAGCACACCGTCAAAACCATTTATAATGGCATCGCTTTGAACGACGTATACGATACAACAATAGAATATAGAAACTGTAATTGAATCCCATATGTTGTATAAATCGACATTGTATGATCATATTTTTCGAAAAAATATATCGGCTAGAACAAACAAAGAAATTTAAATAACCTAAATTTAAAATTGTAATCTGTCTCATTTTCAATACATTTCATATAATTCCCAAATTCGAATTCTATGTAGGGCTAATTATCTGAAGTATGTAAAAATTTTCTTATATGGATTCGTCATTTCTCGAAAAACCATAACTTCAATCCTGTGCGGAAAAAATGATAAAATTTGGCTTGCATATAGCTTTCATGTACGTGCTTCATAAAGTCCCGACAGCTGGTCTTGGAATATTTTAAGAAAAAAAAAAGTTTTCCCTGAATAACTCATTTTCTCAGAGTCAAATATTAGTAGAACGAGTAAAATATGATTTTCTTTGGTTTTTGCACATGTTTTAGGTTTAGGTCTAGACCTACTTGTGAGTCAACCGGGTCAAATTCATTCTGTTTTCAAAAAAATGCTTAGACCAAAGTTCTTTTATTTAATTTTTAGAACGAACAACTTTTATTTTAGATATTTTTGATAAAATCTAATGGATTCGGCACATACCGGCTACGAAAAGAACGAAACGAGACCGTCATGACCGCACCGCCGGTACATCGAGCCGTAATAATTTAGCTTATTCTTGTCGGGCAAGGTGCGGTGCAGATTCGGAAAGAAAATTAACGTAACCCACTGTATTTTTCTACTTCTAATCATTTATCCTCCTACCACTTCTTTTCTTCGAATATACCATGCAAAATCTTCGAAGCATCTCACTCCGAAAATATGAACTTTCAGGAAATTCTGATAAGCAAGTTCCTGGCTATTACCAAGATATGGTAGAAGCGAACCTCGTCAGCCTGAAGTAGAAGGGAAAAGCAATGGGCCATAATGTCGAAGTTCAGTACTTTTCATACCCCAAGATTTATCTATCTAACTTCAATTTCAACCGAATTAAAAATAAACTAAACGACTACCTAATTCCTACACTACAGGTGATAAATGTGAGATATTAGGTTATAAAACTCACACAACACATTACCCTATTAATAAATCATTTACGTCCGTTGTTGCTAACTGCTCTAAAGTGCAGAATAGACACAGATCTTGGTTGCTGCAACATTGAACTCCGCCTATAAAATATTTTCACCACAGACGGTGCAACCAAAGTTTGGGATCATAAAATTTAATTTTTACTATTTTATGACTCTAGTCATATAAATTCTATCATTTCTCATCATGTCTCTATCTATCTCATTTAATTTGTATAGTTTATTTATATCTTTAGTAATAACTACACAAATAATTTTATACAATATAATATATACAGTGTGTCTACTTAAGTTGGCTCCATATGGAAAACTTTTTTATTATAATGTTTACGAAAAAAAGTTATTCTTTATAAAAATCTCTGCATTCGAAAATATTAATATTCAGCTATTCACTTTTGACATCAAATGTATAGGGTGCTAAAAATTGAAAAAGTTCGATAGGAATGTGTTGACCACTTCAATTTTAAATTAAATTTTGTTTATTTTTGTTCAAAATGTAGACCATATAGAACAGATTATACGGGAAACGGTTCAAGAAATCACTCCCGAGATATGTAGGAGTGGATTTAAAGAATTTTGTAAAAGGACAATTACATGTATGGAACGCGAAGGTGGATACGTTGGGGCAAAAACGAACTGAAGATAACTGTTGTTACTTACGTCAACAATAATAATTGTATTTGTAATGTAATGTATGAAAAATAAATGTTCTGTGTTCATTATTTTGTTACATATCATTCAAAATGTTTCAAATCAGCAAATAAACATTTGAAGTACGATGACTGGTTAATTAGAATAACAGATAACGTGTTTTATAAGTAGGACTTGCAAAATTTAATTTAAAATTGAAGTGGAAAAAAAATTCCTATCGAACTTTTTCAATTTCTGCACACCCTGTACATTCGATGTCAAAAATAAATAGCGGCATGTTAATATTTTCGAAAGCAGAAATTTTTATAAAGGATAACTTTTTTTCGTAAACCTTTTCCATATGGAGCCAACTTAAGTAGACACACTGTATATATTATATATAATGTAAATTGTAACCAATATAGGTATTTTGTATATGAACATTTAACTCCTCCTACTAAATATCAAATAATTTTTAATGTTGCAGCAACTGATCAAGGTCATGTTTTTGGTTGCTGCAACAAGTCCACACACACAGCAACATACTAGTTAGTCTTCAATGTTGCAGTTCAATGTTGCACGTTTGTGGAGGCCATAACACTCGTCGTCATCATAACATTAATAGTTATAATGGTAGATTTTTTTTTCTATATGTTATGTGTTAGTTCACATATTCTCACATACATGATATAGGCCGTTAGTTAGTATTCTAGTGTGTGTTGTGTTCGGTAAATAATATTAGTGTTGGCCTATAAATGTTCTACGTTATAATATTTTTTAGTTAAATGTTTTTTAAGTAGGTCAATTGGTAGATTTGTTATTTAATCGACATTTAAAGAGTAGATTTCTGTGTATTTATTTATATTTTTACATAACTTTTTGTTTTAATCTTTTTTAATTTCTACTATATACAGATTTTTTTATACATAAATTTCCATATGGTGTTTATATAGTGATAGTACATGCGTACTTTTGAATGAATCATGTATTTAATATTTATTCGAAAATATAACTTTATTAGTACAAAATTCTAAAAATTCGTTACGCAGGAGCTGCGTCAACTTTAAATTTCCTGAGAATAAATACACCATTTTTCTTTTGAAAATAGATATCTTTCTTAACTTTTTGACTCAAATGTTCTTTATACGCACAACGGTAAAGGGGTGCTGGTGGGCTTCGGTACGGAAGAAAACAATAACAAGTTTTAGATCTATTTAATTTTGATACCGAATTTAAAAAATCTTAAACTGATTAACGTCATTCATTCCAGAAAATAAATTTAAGATTATAAAAATATCATGTGACCATGGTGATCACAACCGGAAAGGAGGAGGTGGTGGTGGTGGGCTTAGGTACAGACGAAAACAGTAACAAGTTTTAGATCTACTCAATTTTGATACCGAATTAAAAAAAACGTAAACAGATTAACGTCATTCTTTCCAGAAAATTCATTTAAGATTATAAAAATATCATGTAACCGTGGTGATACATTTTTGTATTATTGGATCTTATTCGTTCCCCTCCCCCACTCCAATAAAAATGGGTGAAAATGGTTTGTTAGGACCATAGAAAGTGGACCATAGAATTCAAAAATGTTTTTTAGTGTTTTTACGGAAAAAAATTTTTTTTTACAATATTAAATTGTAGTGGGGGGGGGGAGGTTGTACCCCCCGCTATACTCAACTAAACCTAAACGAACCCAACAATTTTTACAATATTAAATTGTCAGGGGTTGGGTTAGGTTGGATTCAGAATTCAAGGACGAAAACGTCTTTTACCTCCTTGGAATCTCTTCCTGTGGTCTTTCCCAAACATTTCCACCCAATTTTACTGGGGGGGGGGGGGGGGGGGAGTAAAAACGAATAAGATCCGTCTTATTTATTATTATGGGTCTTGTATTTAAATTGCAAATGAATAAGGAAATACTAGAGTTACAGAAAATATGATCGGGTAATGAGTTTTAGTAAAATTTATTTACTACAACTTTTCTTTTTATAAATTTTTCCATTACACTAATAACTAAATAACTTCAAGATTTTAGATATTGAATTTAAATTGCAAATATTTCTGTAAATATTAGAGTTACAGAAAATATGGTCAGGTATTGAATTGTAGTAAAATTAATTTACTCATTAAAAATTTTTCCATTTTTCTATAATTAAGAGAGAAATCCAATATTTTATGTTTCCCCCTCCCTTTCCCCTTGTCCAATTTTACCAACGAACATGACCTTTCAAATACAAAAAACACGTCATATACCAAATTTCATTCCGATCAACCTAAAATTGCGTCATCCAGTGCGCGAAAGAAAAAAAGAACTTTATTGGTAATAAAAATTTCACATTTTTTGTTTGTAGAATTTTTGCGTCAATAGTTTAGGCAGAAATAGTGAAATAGTTTAGGCAAAACAAAAACTATGTTCAAACAAAAACTATGACAATTTGAAATATGAGCGCTCTTTTTCAAATTTTTATAGTTGATTTGTGCCGTATACATTCGGTTTTGGAAAAATTCTTCGAATAAAAATTGTTAGTATATTTATAATGAACAACTTTTACCCGATGCATTTTTTTAAAACCGAATAAAGGCACAAATCAATTATAAAATTTTGAAAAATGAGCTCTACTTTTGCGGCACACATACCCTTGAAAAATTTTTATATTTTAAGTGCAATAGAGAGTGTCGTAGGTCACAAAAATAAAATTAAACTTATACAAACCTTATTAACAGGTCTAAATGTGGTTTATAAAATGATCTTACCTGAAATGAAAATAAAAACAAATTAGTAAAAATTAATATAATAATTTTAAGGAAAATTTAAAAAAAATTACCAAACCCTGAAAACATATACCGTAGCAAAGAAAGGGTGTCACGTTTTAGTGAAATACGAAAAATAACGTTCATATAAATAATAACATAAGTTAGAACTTTGAGAATTATTCCTGACTAGTATTCCATATAATTAAAAATACAATGTAGAAAGCGCTATTTTAATTTAGAAAATATTTTTTGTAAAAACTCAATTTCATTCTAACATATCGGAATCGGAAAAAATATTATTCTAAGCTTGCCAAGTTCATTGTGATGCTGAGATTATCTCAAACAAAGCTTGAACTTTTCAGTCTTATGGGAACGGTGAAACATTTTACACCTCAAATTTTAATTAAGATATTCCAAAAAACATCGTTACGCGACGTTATAGCCTCGTTCTGACTAAAAACTATTGTGGTACCCAGTTTCGTTAAAATCGGTTCAATCGTGGCAAATGTAGACCCTTGTGGGTTTTTTTATATAGAAAATGTAATTTTTCGTCCGTAACTTTCTGGGCCATATTTAGCAAGCAGAACATTTCTAAACTGACATGCCTGTAAACTTATTTTGGCGGAATTAGAATGATATGCTCGATGCTAATGTATGATACGCTCGAGGCTATTCGAGTTAATTGCATAAATCCAATTTGCATTTATTCACTTCATCTTATTTTAATTACTTGTAAATGAATTTCACGAGTAAATGATTTAACATCAATTGATAATAAGTAAGCTTCCCAACATTGAAGTCTTTGGAGTCAATGCATGAACTTTCAATTAATTAATCCCACCTGACCAAAAAACTAACTACGATAATTGTTCTAGACAAAACTGATTTGAATTTATATATAACATTTTCATTATATGAAAAGTTTCCTTGCGCATAGTACTAGGAGAGTTCGATATACTAAATAATCACACCAGGGTAAGTAAATACAATTTTCAAGCCATAAGCAAGCATCACCCACCAATGTTTTGGTGTAGAGCAGTTGAATGGTTTATCTGTCTGTTAAATAATATTATGGAATAATTAGATACGAGGATTCATGCATACAGGCTGTCATCGTCAAGACCAGCCATTAGGATATGAAATTTGAAAACAGTGTTTAAGGATGTTAGTGAGGTATGTAAAAATGCTACGAAACGAACGAAAGTAGAATATTACTCACGCAATGCTAAAGGTACTGTGAAAATTTCAAAACGATTTACTAAGTTATTGAAATTAAATCAACTGTAATTTTGCATGTGTTCTTATGGAGATTTCTTCACTCAATAGATTAAATTTATTTCAATTACCATTAAAAAAGCTACAAAGCGTCCCTATAATTTTCAAATTATATAACTTGAACTCTACAAAAATGATTTTGCACAATTTTATTAACATTCACTAAACGGTTGTTGACAAAAAAATTATAAATAGAAATAAAAAAAATCTATCTTTGTCACATGTACGTATATGGTACCTACAGAAAGAAAAAGTATGTGTGTTTTTGTTGATTTAAATTAAAGGTACATTCACTGCCAAAAGCTATTACTGGTAAAATTTCCTATTGTATTTTAAATTATAAATATATACTAGCTATCCCCCGTGGTTTCATCCGCGTTAAAATTGTATACAGACTGTGTTGGACAGCTTTTCCTATAGTAAATCAAGGTTAAATATTATTTATTACTAGCTGTCCGTCTGGTACTGTATGAAGTCAGTCAGTACACATATAAATAAAGTCAGTCAGTTATCTCACAACTATACTGTATGCGAATGGTTGTTTGTTTGTCATTAAAGAGTGGGAATTTTTTTATGCACAATGCACATACTAAAGTGGACTTTCGTCACATGTGTACTGACTGACTTCATACAGTAACAGACGGACAGCTAGTAATAAATAATATTTAACATTGATTTACTATAGGAAAAGCTGTCCAACACAGTCTGTATAGATATTAGCGATTTATTCAAACAAACAAACAAAAAAACACTATTATGCTAAAAAACGTAGGTATTCACCAGTTTCTAATTTACAGATACTATTACCTCCGATTATATCTCACAAACATCCTTAAGTGAGTTGAAGGCATACATTTATTTTTAGAGATAATAAAAGATAGACTTATACATGTATTGTTATTGTTTCTAAGAATTATAAATAATATATCGTATACCTATCTCTTGTTGCATATTTCATATCGCAATGGCTAGTCTTAACGATTGCAGCCTGTATAGACGTATACAGTAGTTTGCATACGACAATTTTACCTAGTTCGTAATCAATTCCGAACGTACTAACTAAATTAACAACCCCCAGTTATGCATTTATCTAGAAATCATTACAATACATTCTAGAGTTATCTATGTGGAATATGTTATCAATTTATGGATAGTTAACATAATTATAGTTTTATCTATGGTTTCAACTACTTTTTCTAATTGGAAATCGAAATGGTGTTATGAAATTTCCAAACTTTCCATGATTTTTCTGTTTGGGGAAATATATAAATATAGTAGGAAACTATATTTATATATTTAATAGAAATGTCGTTAAAAAATGTCTTTTTTTGCATTCGTGTGAGCATTCTAACTATAAATGATGATTTGTTTAAATTCTATAGTAATACGTCATTGTCTATGGTACCCTCGAACCATGAACCCAAACAAAACCACAGTAATTTTATAACAGCAGACGGTGGTGATACACATATTAATTATCCTCCTGTGTGCAAATGGATTTAAAAAAAGTTTTTACATGAAATCAATACCATCGTTACAGTATAACATGTTAACAACCCTTTCCTGATATAACTAATCATTTTTATATTGTTCAATATTCGAGGTATGAATTTCAAATAATTTTAAAATATCTAATATTTTTTAATATACTGAAAATTTTTCAATTGATAAATACACTACATTTTTATAAATTCGTATATGTTTTTGTTGCTATGGGGGTAAAATTGGGACAAAATGTATTTAAAAAAAGACAAATTTGCATAAATTCATAATTCAAAAATACCTTTTTAGTTAGAGGTGAAGTTTTATCAGCGGATATTACCTCCATTTGCTCTAATGATTGCGTCAAGCTTTCTAAGCACTTTTAATTAAGCTCGCTACGACATCTTGCGTGATTTCCCTCTATTCCTGCACTAAAGCTATTCTCAGAACGTGAAAGTTATCAGGAAGGTTAATTCCATCTTCTTATACGTCTGAAAAAATCATCTCAGAGATTTTTTATTGAATTTCACTCTGACCTACGAGTTGACCATCTCAAAATCTGAATTACGACGAGAAGACCAGCTAATATATTCTGTATGTGTTCTAGAGTTAAAAAGTGCCTTCAAAAATCGGTTTATACAGCCCTTAGAGGAGAGGGTTGGCAATCAGTAGTAGTGTTCTCGCTACTAAATATCAATTTATTATTATATTTAGATACATTTGCGTCGATACTATATATTCCCTTTGTTACCTCGATAACCACTAACAAATCATTGATTATTTATCAGGCAAAATAAACGTTTGGTTTCAATTCCAATAAATTGTTATATTATTATTTTTTTATTATTCAATCTTTATTAGAGAAGGGTTTTGGATTGCTTGGAACCTTACATTCTACCCCCAACATTTGGCACCCCAACAGGGGCTAATTTCAAATCCATAAAGGATAGAAAAAATTTTAATACAAAAGTTAAAACAATGAACTTTTGTTTGAAACTTATTTTCATCAACTGAATAGTTTTTCTACAATTTTTGTTCAAATATCTGTAATTACTATATGGACTACAGAAACATGTGTATACTAAATATCTTTTTAGTACCGTGCTATATGCACCACAAGTCATATCTTTAAACACCTATGCGTGTGTAAATAAACTGACTGTATTGTAAGTTTATCTTTACAATGAACTTATCTCTTCTTATATATATTTAATTGTAGGTTTTAGATATTGGATTCATTTAATTCTTCCAATCTTCTACATTTTGGCGCCCAACGTGACAAATAATCAAAAGGGTGGTGGATTCCATTTCGAAATTTTTCTATACTGCTATTTTTAACTGAAAATTTGTATTTTTTACTTGGAAAATAAATTACACCACGCACAACATCTCAAAGATAAGTCTATATTTGTTTGTTGATAGTTACCAAGGTAATAAACATATATAATTACCTAAGTAACAGAGGACATAGGCAGTGTGCATGCACAGGTATCTAAATAAGAAAGTATATTCAGTTTCGTAGCAAGACCGCTACAAACTCAATATATATACAGTATTTAAACAATAAACTAAATTGGTACATTTTCACTAGTTAATATATAAGTTTTATTTAGGGTGTATTCGTTTTAGGCGCTTACACGTTTTCAGCGCTCACAGACATAAATGTAACGCTTGAAAATATCGATCACAGACATAAATGTTTGGCAAAGGTGTTCATAAAATGGCCTAATTCAGCATATCCATCCGTTTGTCCGTCTGTCCGTGAACACGATAACTCAAATACAAAGAGATATAACGAGCTGAAATTTTGTGTGTGTGTTTCTAGAGGTAAAATAAGAACAAGTTCGTGAATGAGCAAAATTGGACCATGTTTGGACAAAATAGGCAAAACTGTCCAACTTTGAAACCGTAAGAGATAGTACAAATATGTAAAGCAAAAAAATATTCCTTTTTTGAAAACAACTTTTGATATAAAATTTTTTACATAATAATTCAGTATATACCCGGTAGAGTATTTAGAGTTTAGACAATTGAATATTTAAACTTCTAGTATCTTAGTTTTATTGAATGTCTAGTATCTAAAGTTGATGAATCCTGTATAAATTGTCCAATTCGAACGCGATCCTATATATCTTTATAGTTGTAATAATTTTATTGTCTATTATTAGTTCAATATAATAACAATATAAAATTCATTTTACAAATAAAATAAATAGCATAGAATTAAATAATTTTAAATTATAAATGAAGGCCATTTTTAATGACACATTTTTAGTATTGTTTGCATATAATATTACTCATGCAATGTACAACTTGGCCACAAAAGTTAACGTTATTTTTTTAAATTTTATAGTTGATTTGTGCCGTATTCATTCGGTTTCGAAAAAAAAATTTCGAATAAAAGTTGTTACTATATTTCTAATGAACAACTTTTATTCGAAGCATTTTTTCGAAAACCGAATCAATCAAGCACAAATCAATTATAAAATTTTTTTAAATGACATCAACTTTTGTTGTCCATAGTATGAGTATTATACTACTTATATTTCTGTATATCGAGTGATTTTAAATGACTAAAAGTTTTAAATTTGAAATAAGATAGTTGCAGCACTGTCTTGTATAATCAGGATAAAAAACCGGTTTGCTTTTGTTATAGAACAAATACATATACACACATACACAACACAAACCAGTCCAAGTAGCCGAGCGGTCTAAGGCGTTAAGTCTGCGCAGTATGCAGTACTTAGAAACTGAGAGGTTATGGGTTAATTGACTAAACTGTCGGCGTATGGACAAGAACAAAGTAACCGGCTATGCTTGAGAAGGTTTTCTGCAGTTTCCTTCCCGAACTCCAGATGAATATCGGCATAGTTCCTATCATAGTCGGCTGCAGCCGCATATCCCACCAGTTCCTAGTCTATTCACAAATTCCTTCCACTCCACTCACATCCTAAGGCATCACAATGGACCTTATGGTAGAATTGTAGCCCGTCTAGGGCAGCCTTTCTACACAACGCAAAAAATTGTGAACTTATATATTTCGAAAACAAAACGGTAAAATGAATTTTTTTTTAAATTTATTTAATTAATATTTATCTTTACTATCCTAGTTTTTTTTTTTAATTCTGTAGAGTATTTTTTTAAATACAACAGATAATAGTTGAGCGGGAATGAAGATTTACATGCTTCCTAGAATATGAGAGAGAATGATTACTTTGTTATTATTACTCTGTTGTAAACGGTCAAAAATTCTGAAACTTCGGGATTTATTAGAAAACGTTATTTTTAGCCTGGGAAAGAAAAGAGCAAATTCTGTCGAAAAGTGATTTCATGTTGGGAACTACCTTAAACACGGAATCACTAAATATTATTGTTTAGATTCTATTTGGGATAAAATTATTTGAAATAGCAATGCCATTTTTTCTATTACATACATTGATTGACAGGTGGTAGAAATTAAAGGCTCGAATTTTTCTATTTTAACCAATATCACAAACAAAGAGGAAGATTATTCGTACAAAAATATCTCAACTAAAACATCTTGCAGATATAAATCTCATATAATTATATCTCATATAAAATTATCTCCTTCAAAATGTCTCGAACTGAAAACAAAGTATTCTGGTGTCTAGATTTGAAGATATTTTGACACACTGTAAAAAATATTAAAAAAATTTTGACAAAATGAAAACCCGACTTCAAAAATCAAATATTCTATAACAAAAAATGCACTAAAAAGTAAAAAAATAATTGCATATTCTTGGGTCAATTTTAGTTCACCTAAGCAAAAATTTTTTAAATATATATGTACAATTATTGTTATTTTTGGAGTCGGTGTCAGCATAGAGAAATTCACATAAAATTTGGACACCGCCTCCAAAAATAACAATAATTGTACATATATATTTAAAAATATATATGTACAATATATTATTATATATGTACATACATATTTTTTAGTGCATTTTTTGATATAGAATATTTGATTTTTGAAGTCGGGTTTCCATTTTGTCAAATTTTTTTTTATTTTTCGCTTTTTAGTGACTTCTATAACTGATTTCATTTGTCTGAATATGGGTAGACCTACTAAACGACCCACTAATTTTTAGTACATTTTTTTATAACACATTTTTGTTTATCAATTTTTTTTTTTTTGAATTTTTAGTGCATTTTTTCATAACAGATTTTCAGTTTTTTTACATGCATTTTGTTTTTTTTTTGTAAAAATTTTTTTTTTTGGGGGAGGTTCTTTTTTTGTAAAAAATTTTTTTATTTGTAGAAAGTTTTTAAAAAAGTTTCTTATTTCGATTTCCAGGGGATCCTTTCGATTTGGTGACAATGGAACCAATCGGAAATCAAACCCTTTAAAACAAAAAAAAAATTCAAAATCGGTTCATAAATGACGGAGTTCTGAGGTAACAAACATTATTTTTTAAATACAGAAGAATTGAGAACCATCCTCCTTTTTGAAGTCGGGTTAAAAATAGTGGGCCCAACTACACCAGGGAGTTGACTGATACTAATTACTATTGGCAAAATATGCCAATAGTCTTATACGAGTAAACATAGGCTTTAAAGTCTTTTCATTCCATGCATCCGTGGGGATGTGCCCAAAATCTAGCTTTTAAACGGTGCAATATATAGAATCATCAATGATATAGAATCATTTAACAAAAATGATTATCTCACAAAAATTAAAATTTTGGGTCAGCTAGTGAGCAATAAATAAGTTTGATGAATAAATAAATTTCAATTTCAGTTTTTTTTTCACCCAATATCGAACAAAACCGAAGGAAGATTCTCAAATTGTAGTATATTTTTTTTATGTGCTATGCCACAATCAGTCTTTTTGAATAGCTCAATACTTACGTATATACTAGAATGATTATTTTTAACGTAGATACGTGTTGTAAATAAATCTAACAATTCTAGCATGCTAGCTCAACTCTCAACTGACAAGGAGAGAATAATAGTTAAAGCAATGGCACGTCAAATTTGGACGGAGAGGCAACCGGATGGCGAGTGGTAATTTGGTAATTTTTTTTTTTTTTCGTTTTTTGTTTAAAAAATTCGAAAAAAGGGTTTTTTGGCGAATTTGAAGGGTTGTTTTGTTTCTCAAAAACTGCCCATCAGGATCGGATGGCGGTACAAATAAATAAGCTCACCAATTTTGGAGCGGTTGCCTCATAACTTTTTCTTTTCTAAATTCGCGATGGCAAAATATGTTATTATATAAATAGGACATATAATATAACTTCAAAACAACCGCATTTTCATCCGGTTTCCTCGTCAAAAAATTTTACGATAAACCCCCCCCCCCTCCCTATCTTCGCTCCCGTCCATTTGGGGTCCACTCGGACGGTAGGGGAAGGTTCATTATCACTCTCCGTCCAAATTTGAGGTGCCATTGCCTTGAATAAAAGCATTAAAGGTTACAATTCATTTATGATTCAGACCACACGAATATAATTATTATTATGTCATCTCATATCAAATGAATGCTAGTGATCGATTGTTGTTCAAAGTGAAATTTTATCAAATTCAGACAGGTGTGAATATCATATCGTACACTTTATGAAAAACATACTGTACTATCGGTTTCATATGTGGTGTACATTTTAAAAAACTTGGTACATTTGATTTGTGCCGATTTCGTACGATTTTCGAAAACGATAATTATCGTTCTTTTAACAACGAACAACTTTTATTCGAAAACCAAATAAATTCGGCACAAATCGACTGTAAAAATGTTAAGTATGTACACTTCCGTTCAAAAAAAATGAACAGACCTGAACCGAATCAGTCTCTCACTTTTCTTCAATTATTCTTGTAGTAGCAGATACAACATTTTATTTAATTTTGATACGTGAGAGTAAGATATAACACTTAACATGAATTAACATTACATATATTTTTTAAATTCTCACTCTGTCATTAACACCGTATATACATATAAAAAATTAAAATTCAGCTTCCATTTATTTTTTACCCACTTAAAAATAAAAAATATACTACTTATCATTGTTTATAAATAATTAAAATTATACATTATACAGAAAGTTAAAAAAGTGAGGAGTTTTATGAAATGCAAGAAAATTAACATTTCAGGTCTGTTCATGTTTTTCGAACGGGAGTGTATGTATGCAACTTATGAAGTCCAAAGTGCATGTAAGTTAATCGATATTAAATGTTTGATTCTGTGAGTGGGTATATTTCTAATTATTTTGAAACAATAATAAATTTATGTTGGTTTGAAGGTAATATTAATACATGCGCCGATTAAATTCTCCGAACGTTCTGAAGCAATTTGTTGCAAAGTGTAAACTACATACCGTCTGTGTTGGAACGCTTTGCTAATAGAGAATCAATGTTAAATATTATTTACAATAATTACTATACAAGTATACACAATATGCTTAATAAAGAAATAAAAATAGTACCTCCTGTGGTGTATGTGTTGTGTACACAATGCTGGCTGCTGTGTAAAGGCAGTAACGTAGAAACATCTAATGAGAGTGGGTTAAATATATTCATTGTTGTCTTCTTAAGTTTAGCCATTACTTCTAGCAATTGAAAATTCTCTTTAGAACATCCCTTATTATTTGTATGTGGAATGTTTGAAAATAAATGATAGAATTCTATTAACGGTATAACATAAAACAACAATCCACACAAATTAAAAGAAAAAAGAACCCAAAAAAAATAGAATTTCGAAAAAAAATAAAGTTAAACCAACGGTTCGAATATTCCTCCATTATTTGCTAAACAATATCCAAGTCCTTGAGGAGAAATATTCGCACAATTGTCAACAATTCTTTGCCTTGCAACAATTGTTGCAAATTTTCAGACCTATTCCGCGAAATTTCAAGCCTATTTCTATTATTGTGTAATAACCCATTGTTGGAATACGTTTAGACCATAAAAAAACAACCAAATATTTTCTATGCCTTCACATACGTAATGAATAATAATATTATAAATTAAGTGTGCATCACTAGATGCCCACTCTTAAATGACATCAAACAAACATGATCCCACAAGCAGCATGTAAGTATGTGTATGTATGGTTAGTAAATATTTCATTTATTTATTTAACATTGATTCTCTATTAGAAATGCTGTTGAAAACAGACTGTATAGGGTTGCCAGATTGTGCTACTGTTCCCGAATTAGGCTATTTTTTATATGCTTGAGCTACTTGAGCTAGTAAAATATGTTGTATCGCAATTTAGGCTTTTTTTTTACGCGCCCAGTGTATATGTTATTATTATTGGTTGAAAATAATTAGGCGCTTTGAGCACTACATTAGGCTTTTCAATGATGGAACTACTTGATAGAAATTATTCTGGCAACCCTGACTACATATTAGTTGTAACGTGTAGAGTGCGAATGGTCGTCCACGTGTACTTATACTTTATTTTTGACAAATATAGGTACTGTGCACTATATAAAGACAACAACATACACTCCCGTTCATAATCATTGAACCACTTGAAACATTATAAGTGTTACTGTATGTAATATTATACATATACGGTTAGATTTGACTTCCTGGTTCAATTTTTATGAACGGGAGTGTATACTAAAAATATTTTATTTAAGCAAACTAATAATTTTAACTTTTTAATAATTTCAATTTCTCAAATGCTCTGTTGATTAGTAACTATTCGTCACGTTGTCTTTGTGATCAAAATATTTGGTCATTCGGGTTGGCAAAAAAAAATTAGTTTAAAAAAATGTGGACCGCAATGCACCATGGCAACTCCATTTCTATAATATTTAGCATACCTTGAAAGTATTCTAAAAAAAAATGCTAATAGTCCCCGACACTCGTGAGCCATCTCGTGCTAGACTATATGCTATAGATGGCCACAAAAATACTCACGTGTGTATGATGCCGTTAAGGATGTACGAACGCTGATGTATAGTCCATTTATAAAATTCTTCAAAATCTTATATAGTACATTCATAAAAGTCCACAATGTTTATTATTTTTTGTCGTAGGTTAAAATTTAAATGCTTGGAATATACACGTGATATATTTTTTTATTTTTTATTTTGCTTTGCATTAATCCACCATAATGATAATAAAAATTTTTTTTTTATTCAAAATTCATTGTTATCATTATTCATTGTTATCATTATTCATTATTATCATTATGGTGGATTAATGCAAAGCAAAATAAAAAAATATATCACGTGTATATTTATTTCAAGCATTAAAATGCAATTCCACAAAGTAAAGCTCGACACAATCAATTTTAAAATTAATTCTAACAAAAAAGATATTTAAGAAAAAAACCTGAGACTTTGGGTAATTGATCTACCGCCGACACAAATACAATTTACCAGAAATCTAAGTTGTTTCCTTAATTATCTTTTTTTTTAGACCCGTCATACCGGAATTTTATTGGATAAATCTCTTTATAAATATTTCTATTTTCTATTGCGTAGTTTTTGTTTTATTTGTTTTATTTTATTCCAAGTGAAAATTATTAAAATATGTCAAAATATTTGTGAAAATATGGGTTTCTCCATAAGATCAATGGATCCAAACTCGAACTTTACCATTAAATAATTAATTCAAGACCTCCGTAACCCTCCTGAAAATTTTATAATTGATTTATATGCACTTCAGCTATATGTAAACAAAAAATCAAGCTTTAATCTTTTTGAAGCTTCAGTGCTCGTACATCCTTAAGCTGGTAAATTAAAATGTACATACACACATTATTCCCCATACAAAACGGTTGAAAGCTTTTTGATCACGTTCATGGCTGTAGTAGGTTAGATCACATTGCCTTCCTTGACCCGGAGAATATTACAAGAAAGAGTGATTTAATACGAAGACGTAAGGCGTTGCTTATCGTGAAGCGTAACGCTTCATCGTATCTTAACGTGAAGCGTTTATTAATTCCAATTAATTATGTGAAAAACAAGTCGAATTTCGTAACAACATAATTGGTCGAATTTCGACCACAGGCAATACTAATATATTTTGTTTAGCCTTCTCTTTTGTTCAGATTGCTTCGTTTTATATAACCAATATTTGGGTTTTACATTTAAATATATGTTATTTTATTATTACTTTAAAAAAAAAAGAGTGTGTAGATAATTACTTTCAAAACCAGAATTATAACAAAAAAACAAGTTACAAATGACTTACACAAGAGTTTATTATTTATATATTTTTCACTTAAACACTCGGCTCCCGCAAGAAATTGTATTCCGTCCTACTAGGAATTTCGTTTTTAAAACCTGTAGAAATAAATTCATTAATGTTAATTATTTTTAACATTTTGAGTTGAATACCACGTATCGATTTTCACGGAGCAAGTTAGATGAAAATTGCTACATTGCTTAGGTATTAGCATTAGAAAACGGAGCGAGATGGTTTTCTTGAAGTGAAGTCAAGAAATTTCTCAAGACACTATACTCGAAGCATCTAGATATTATTTTTTAGTTTCAATTTAGTTTTTTGAAGACAAAGTTTGGAAAATCAAAATTTCCTATTTTATACCGTATCTAGATACAGATCGTTAAGAAATTTCGAACATCTAGACCATAACCTTCCAAATTTCAACCAAATTAAACAAGTTTGAAGAAACGGGCGGGGTAGTAAAAAACATTTTGGCATTGTTGAATTGGGTGAACATTTGTACAATGCTGAAGACAGATATCTTAATGATTGGATTTCTTTTATTATTCGGCTCGAGTATTTTAAGATTGGAAGATTTTCTGCTCCCATTTTGCATCTCCTGACTTAGATGGGATCGCCATTTTTTTAAGTTACCCGCAAATCTGCACCCAAATCGGACGGGTAGGTTTTTGGAATGAATAATACACATAAAAATTTTTAAACCAACTTTTATTTAATGAAATTAAAAATTTTTCCCCGAATCACCAATATATATCTACAAATAAAAACTTAGGGTCGTCAAAATTTTAAATGTTCGCCACTAGTTTTTATTTATAGTCACATATTAACTCGGGGGGTGGAGTGGAGGAGTTGGGTGTAGTAATTTTAATTTGTACTGTTTTAGTTCATTAAATAAGTTTATTTAAAAAAAAAATTATGTATATTATTTTTTACTTTTTAGTCAATTATCATAAACAATCTTTTTAATTACTTTATGTTTATTTTAAGACTAAAAAACTCAATTTCAATTTCTCACCGCCAACATTTATTTCTCTACTTCTCATGTTTATCAACTTCCCCCAAGTATATAGAACGATATATAGCAAGATTTGGTATC
Organism: Nineta flava; assembly: GCA_963920215.1. Classification (NCBI taxonomy): domain Eukaryota; kingdom Metazoa; phylum Arthropoda; class Insecta; order Neuroptera; family Chrysopidae; genus Nineta; species Nineta flava. The sequence goes on from OY986041.1 coordinate 54,478,897, forward strand.
AACTAAATTTAAAACACCATTTTAGCTGCGAATCATCATTTCTTTTGTTATTTCTAGAAAGTAACCTTTTTAGTTCATTGTTAGAGCATAAAAGTCGTGAAATGAGGATATAACGAAATCAAACCGATGACCTGTTTATAATTTAGGTCATAAAGCCGAAAAAACTTAAAAGGTCATCGAACATGCAAAAAGCCATTTTGCGCATAATCAATGACCTATTAATAACCTAAATTATATTAATACATATCCTAATTTTATTATGAAATGATGATTTGAAGGCTCTAATAATGCATTAAATTTCGACTCGGGTCTTAAGATAATTAAAAGGTTGTAAAAACCCCACACATTAGAAGAGGATTTGAAGCATTTGAAGGGGAAAGGTGTTAAAATTTATTTTTCTAGCTTGATTACGTAAGTTTATTTATAAATTTTCAATATAAAATAAACTAAAACATAATAAACAAAACAGTATACAATAATCGGCTGTGGATGAATCATCTATCCGTAGTAGATTACAAAAAAAAAATAATGTTACCTTCTCAACACAGAAACGCTATTCATAACAATACTATGAAATAATACTTAATATAAAAAGTTATTAAAAACTATGTATGAGTAATAAAGTGTGTATTTTAAATTAAAACTTTTATACATACACAATTTTTATTTTATTTTACAGATTTAATTTATATTCACAATTTATGAAAATTGTAATGATAAGATATATGGAGGCAAACACTCATACCACCTCTATATCCAATTAGTTGTATTAACAATCGAGCTATTATTATACCCGGTATATATGATATATACAAGGATAATTAAGTTTAGTCCCGACTTTGTAACGTTGAAAATTCTAATCGTAGAAAAAAAAATTTGGTTTAAGTGTTCATAAAATGACATAATTAGTCCATTTCCGCATATCCGTCCGTAAGGCGTTTTGTCTACTTGGAACTGAGAGGTTATGGGTTCGAATTCCGACATCAGCAGTTTGTCAATTGTTAAGAAGAAAAGAAAAAGGGGTGGTTAATTGACTAAACTGTTGGCGTCCGGACAAGAACGAAGTAACCGGCTATGCTTGTGAAGGTTTTCTGCAGTTTCCTTCACGAACTCCAGATGAATATCGGCATAGTTCCTATCAGAGTCGGCTGCTGCCGAACAACCTACCAATTCCTAGTCTACACACAAAATTCCTTCCACTCCACTAACATCTTCGCATTCTTAGGCATCACAATGGACCTTATAGTCGAAGTGTTTCCTTCCAGGGCAGCCGCTATAATCTATCTATCTATATTCGCCCGTCAACACGATAACTCAAAATCGAAAAGACATAACGACTTGAAATTTGTGTGTCTGTTCTTGAGCTAATAAATAAGTAAGACCAATTTTGTGAATGGACAAAATTGGATAGTCTTTAACCCCGTTGGCGCTAGGGGGCAAAATATCCATCTTTGGATAGAATAATTATCCATATTTGGATGAAATATCCATCTTTGAAAACCGTAAGAGATCAGAAATTTAAAGACAAATGCCCCTTTTTTAGAATACACAACATTTGTTGAAAACTTCTTTGATAAACTCAGTATACACTGAGTATTTAAGCAATTAACTTACTTAGTTGATATTTTTGTTTATACGTGAGAACACCCTTCGTGTCATTGCGATAAAACATTGCTAAATTTTCGTTGTAATGCCAACAAAATTTTCCGAAATAATTGATTTTGACCTTCAAAAATTTACTTTCCAAATTTTTTTTTGTGCCATTGCCATGCATATCGTATTTTCGCGAATATCTACTATTATAAAATTGTGTCTGTTTATTTTTTTCTTTGTTTGTTCAAGCATCAACCAAAACTTACTAAGTCGATTTTGATGAAACTGTTTTGTTTAAAAGCTTATACTCAAAAACTGGTATGTATTTTATCTCGTTACGATGACGGTAGCTGGAAATAAACGTGAGCGGGTATGAGCTATGATCCTATAAAAATGAACTTTATAAGATACATAACTGATTTGATGATAGATAATTTTGGCAAAAAGTTTATCCCATTAAAAGTAGTGAAAATTTCGTCGCAAAAGAAGTTACCGTACAAGTAGCTGAGCGGTCTAAGGCGTTATGTCTACTTGGAACTGGGAGGTTATGGGTTCGAATCCCGACATCGGCGGTTTGTCAATTATTAAAAAAAAAAAGGGGCACTTGATTGGCTAAACTGTCGGCTTATGGACAAGAACGAAGTAACCGGCTATGCTTGTGAAGGTTTTCTGCAGTTTCCACAAAATTCCTTCCACTCCACTCACATCGTCAAATCCTTAGGCATCACAATGGACCTTATGGTCAAAGTGTAGCCCGTCCAGGACAGCCGCTACAATCTATCTATCTAGGCAAGTTCGTTACGTGTTCTAAAAAATATCGATAACTTGCCAAATAAAATATGAAAAAGCTACTGAGGAAATGCTTGCAATGGCTTGTCACTCACATATAGATATCACTAAATGTTTGACGAAATGTTTAAGAATAACGAAAACCTCTTTACATTTTTGTTTCTAATTTTTGCTTAAGTTTATATCTAACACAAAATTTTTCGTGTTAAGCCAAAACAACTAAGTGAACACTCATGTTAATAAGAATAATGTAAGGTCTTCATATCCTTGATAATGTGTTAAGTGTTATTGTTCAATATATTTTATCGACGAAGATTGTTTTGACAATTATACATTTGTCTTTTAATTTGATAAGAAAATGTTATACATTTCGTTTGATCGATATTACTTTCTTATCAAATTAAACTAATGATTGATTAAGCACGAAAATCTTATAAACAACTTGTTTAAAATGTTTATTTTTAATGAAATATAATTTAATATTCATTTGTTCGCAAACACGAAAAATTGCATTGTCAAGAAATTAAATAAATTTTTCAATTTCCGTGCTTTCTAATTAGGTCCATTACAGCTAATTTTTATTCGGTTACAATGAATTTGGTGCCCATTGGGTTTTATTTGATTTTAATGAATTCGATGTCAATTTATAAACTAATTTTTTGCCAAGCTTTTTTAAATTTAATGTTATTCTTAAAAGATATCGAGAAAGTGGACCATGAACAAACAACATTTCGTAAAAATGGTACCAGATATCCAAATAACAATATCAAAAATAGTTAATAAATTTGGTCCCAAAATAGTAAATTTAAAAAAAAAAAATTCATTGATTAAAAAAAAATTTCAATAGATAAATTTTAGCTGACATATTAAAAAAATTGTTTTTAACTGGATAACATCATCAAAAATAAAAAACATATTTTGCTCTATCACAACTCAATTTTATCCGATTTTGCTGTTCAACGAATTTGCTATTAAATTATACTAATTTTGGGTCAACATTTTCAAATATGGTTAGATTTAATGTAATTCTTAACAATCAATATCAATACAACAGATTTTGAAGTATTTTGTTGATGCATAATAGATATTTACACAATAAATAATAAAGTCATGGCGGACCCTATGTCAATTTTGAGCATTTTCAGCATATCAAGTAACTGTTTCAAGTGTATGCCAGGGTATCCGAAGATTAGAGTTAATAAGGACAGAAGAACAATAATTTAACAATCTTAAATTCGGACAAGATTCTACTAACTTGAAATGCGAGTTGAGCAAGCTACAGCATTGCATCTTTTCGGAAACAAAAAACATGGACTCACAGAAGTAGGGTGTTTGACTACCTAAAAACTTAATCCAAGAGTGGGCACTTCTTTACGCTATTTTGAGTCGCCAAGCAACCAAGTAGCCAAGAATTGGTTGCATGTTGGCTAATTTCAAAAGATTAATTTCTAATCCGGTAGCTTCATTCTTTAAAGTTTTTCTTAAAAACCTACTTTAGAATTTATGGGAAATTTATTTTAACTTGAGTGCGCTAGTAAAGTCTTGAAAAATTTAAAAAGCAGTATGGTTCTTTCATACAAACATACAAAACAATGAGTCATTAACCTAATATACTTTTTCCATATGGGTTTAAATTAAATATCAGAGCAGTCAAATACCCTTTGAAAATTACCTTGCTTATGTATAAAATCAATGAAAAGGTTAATAAAAAAGGTATTCATTAATTAATTTTAGTAAGCCAATTATGGTACCTGCAAATTTAATTCAAACTTTTAAATTGTTTTTCTTTAAAATTCAATTTTTTTGTAGACTAAATTAACAAGAATCAAATTAAAATCTTTATTACTTTTTGTTCAACATTAATGAGTAACCTAACATACGTATTAGTCCGAAAGCCAAGACACTTTTCGTAGCCGATTGAGGTCCAAGGCTACACCTAAGCTTTTTCATATATAAAAATGGAACAATAAATTGTTACAAACAATTTTTATAAACAAACTAGCCGTACCCCTGAAGATTCGGATTTTGTTCACGATTTTCATTTTTTTGCACCTAATTCTTTTCCTAAAATAAAAGTAGCCTAAGTTACTCCTTATAACATCAGCTATATGCCAGTGAGAGTCGTGTCAAAATCGATCCAGCCGTTTTGGAGCTTAGGCGGAACAAACAGACATACAAAAATTTTAAAAATTGTTTTTTGTTATAAGAACCGTATATACTTTCATATGCATTTAGTAAAAAGCTGTTATTTTCACATTACAAACACTTCAATTTTATTTATTTGTATGTACACTCCCGTTCAATAAAATTGAATCAAACTGAAATGTTAATTTTCTTACCTTTAATAAAACTCTTCACTTTTGTAATTCTCTGTATATTATTTATTTTTAAATAAAGGTAAGTAGCATATTTTTTAAATGTGAAAAAAGAAATGTAAGTTTTATATTTTTTAATTATATAAACAAGTCAGTGATAGAGTAAGAATATGTAATGTAAATACATTAAGTATTATGTCTTCCTTTTACGTATAAAAATTTAATAAAATGTTGTATCTGTCAAAAAAATTTACTACAAGAATAATAAAAACTGTGAGAGACTGAAGTTCGATTCAGGTCGGTTCAATTTTATTGAACGGGAGTGTATATATGTATAGATAAGAGAATTTAATATTTTAACATAACAAAATTTTTTTCCAGTAGTTTGACTTCAGTTTGATTTTCAGCAAGAAAAGATTTTCAGCAAGATGTGATTTTTTGATAAAACCCATAGTTTTCTCAAAAAAAATTATAGGAAAAATCATGAACTTATGTTTTTACTACGTTAAAGTTCAATATTATATAGAACTTTTGAATCTTGCAGAATTAAAAATAATGCAATAACAGCGCACCGATAAAAAATTATGGGTTTTACGAAAAAATTACGCATTCATTTTTATAAAAATTTATCGCCATATTTAATAGCCAAACATCTTCGAAAATCGTGCTCAGCAGATCAAATTACTTTGATGCAACCTTATGCTTTAATCGGCTACGAAAATTGCCATGGCTCCCGAACTTAATATCTATGTTCTTCGAAGTTATATGCAATACTGACTCAGTCACTCACTCACTCATAACTGGTTCTACTAAGTACAAACGTATACAATAATAATACGTTTATAACAGCACGTAATAATGACATTTATATATTGTTTATTCTTATGTTACCATCTAAGTACGAAATTTCAGCAACGCTGGGAAACCTTAGAATATATTTAAATCATAAAGCTGACATGAAAAATTTTGCGAATAAGGAGTCAACCCGCTACATCTTTGAATTGCTTTAATTTTTGCTTAAGGTTTTGGCTTTTCCGATCCATTATTCCTGATAATATCTTATCTAATTTCGCTTACCTTCGCCGGCGACAGTTTTGTGCTTGAATTTTATTCTCTTATTCAATTTATATTTGAATATTTGAATGCTGCCCAGGACGGGCTACACTTCAACCATAAGGTCCATTGTCACATCCTTAGGATGTGAGGAGTGAGTGGAGTGGAAGGAATTTGTGAGTAGACTAGGAATTGGTAGGATATGCGGCTGCAGCCGACTATGATAGGAACTATGCTGATATTCATCTGGAGTTCGTGAAGGAAACTGCAGAAAACCTTCTCAAGCACAGCCGGTTACTTCGTTCTTGTCCATACGCCGACAGTTTAAGTCAATTAACCGCCCTTTTTTTTTTTTTTTATAATTGACAAACTGCCGATGGCGGGATTTGAACCCATAACCTCCCAGTTTCCAAGTACTGCATACTGCACAGATATAACGCCTTAGACCGCTCGGCTTCTTGGACTGGTAGCACACCTTAAGTGCTGATCAATTTTTGTCTACTTCACCATTAAAAATGGTATTTATTATCCATGTTTACGTAGTCTAGCGATAATCCTAAAAAGTCCTTAATTCAGAAATAATTCATTGAATAGACTTTTAATTAATATGGAGTATCACGAGATCATGGCTTTATTTTTAACTCTGAATTTGAATATCAGCTTTCGAACTGAGTACCACCGAAAAGTTTTCAAGGATGCGCCTTGCGTTCAGAAGTTCCAGCACTCGCTCGCCGTGTGCCAACTGCCTAGTCAGCCAATTTAGGCAAGTAGCTCGTTTACATGACTCTGCTTTACCCTAAACGGGCTTGGTCGACTGATTTACTCTTACAAAAGGTTCGAAGTATAAATACATTCTCCGTGACAATTCTGATACCTGTAAAAACAAGCAATAAAAATTTAAATAAAAAAAGTTAGTTTAGTTTTAAAGATTTTCCAGCTTGAAATCACTTTTCGACAGATTTTGCTCATTTTTTTCACAGGATATAAATAACGTTTTCTAATAAATCCCGAATTAATAAATGTCCGCCCAACTAGTATCTGTTGTATTTGAAAAAATACTCGACAGAATTTAAAAAAAAACTTAATATTAATTATGTAAATTAAAAAAAAAAAAACTCGTGTGTTACCTTTTTGTTTTCGAAATATAAAAGTTTAAAATTATTGTTTTTCAAAATTACATTAATTTGTATATATGAATAGTGAATTGTGTATGTGTGTATATGTATTTGTTCTATAATTAAAATAACTGTTTTTTGTCCTGATTACATAAGACAGTGTTGGAACTACCTTAAGTTAATTAGTTTTGACAATAATCCATCCTCTGATTTATGGCCACAATTTAATGAAAATTCTTGATTGTCCGGCATAAATTTTAAAACAATCTTGGTCCGTCAAAACCTGGACGCATCGGATTTGTAATATTATCGAGTTATTAGAAATGATTTTAATTGATATCTTGAACATTAGTATACGCAAAACATTCACGTAACCTTAAGGACGGCAAATTGATTCAAATACGTGGACGTATCCCGTTTCAAGAAGATTAAACCTGGCTGTTAATCAATACGATAGTTAGAAGTCGGTGAAAAGTGATTAAGGAGCAAGATTTGCTTACATAGTAATTAGTAAAAGGTATAGCTTATAAAAGCGTATAAAAAAGACCATATTTTCAAATCAATATTAATTTCTTACATTGTCTACATAATTCAGAGTGTTCTTCATTTCGAACTAATATGGTAGAAGAATATATAATATATTTTTGAATTATGTATAAAAATATGTTGTTTTTTAATATTATACTGGTTGTGGCTTGTGTTTTATTAATTTGGTCACAAGATCAAGATCAAGATTATTTTATTGAACTTTTGTAATAATTGTTATTCGATTTATATTTACTTTATTGGTTATATTTAACGCGAAAAAAATAATATTAAAGAATGAAATATCTAAACTACACCACAGATATATTGTTACAATCTTGGAATAATAAAATATTTTATAAGGAAAAACGCTGCAAATTTACACAGGATTTAATTTAAATATCAACCTCAAAATGTCAATACAGGCTCTTCCGATCCGAGCCGATTATTTTAAGAGAGTGATGAATACCTGAGGGGTGATTTAATTCCAGACTATTAAGCTCGACATTTGCATGAATGTCTATATTAAAATCAGTGCATACGATTATAATCCTGGTGTTATAATAAATAGTCAGGATGAAAACATACAGGTATTATTGTGCTTGTATTTACTATGGATCACAAAAATAGCGTTGTTTTTTTACCCGATTACGGCAAAGCTAAAAGGAAAGATTATGTTTATAGCAGCCCATGTATGTTTGTATGTATGTATGTTCCACCGTAGCGCCTAAACTACTCATTCGTTTTTGATGAAGGTGGTATCGTTCGCTCCGTCTCTTAGTGTTCTGCGTGTCATAGACTATGTGACGTCATATTTAATAGCGGATATAAATTGCAAATACGCTTGCCAAAAAATAAATAAATAAATTCACAATTGTATCACAGATTCCGAAAATTTGTAATTTATTTTTACCCGACAACAGAAATATATGATTTTAGCAGCCTATATATGTATTTTAGAATGTTCATAGATTCCCGTGTAGCAACTTTATACGAAGCTTTTTTTTGTTTAATCAAATGAATAAAGCACAAAACAATTATAATATTTTGAAAACAGAACTCTACTTTGCCATACATACAACATTTATATTCTGCCAAAATACCAAATTAAGTGCAGCACACGCAAAAAGGAGCATGATATGTTTTTTATGATAATTACAAAAATACTTGGGCAATAGGTCAAAAATTTTAATAATAAAACTGTTTGTTGCCCATCTGTTGGAATTTTTGAATTTGGAGTTTTTCATATTTCACCGACGACATGCATTTAGTAGTATATTTAAGATTTTACAACGTTTAGACAACGCAAGGCCATCGAGGACAATGTTCGCCGTAAAATGCGTTGTAAGAAGTGGACTTTTGACATTAAATATCTGTTAAACGGTTAGAGAAAAAACGAACTGAAACAATTTTGTAGACAATTGAATCTGCTTTAATGTAATATAAGATCCTGTTTTTATAAACATTAACCGTTCAAGAGATATAGATAGATAGGATAGGATAAATTGTAGGATATGCGGCTGCAGCCGACTATGATAGGAACTATGCCGATATTCATCTGGAGTTCGTGAAAGAACAATTAACCGCCCCTTTTTTTTTAATAATTAACAAACTGTCGATGTCGGGATTCGAACCCATAGCCTCCCAGTTTCCAAGTAGGTATACTGCGCAGACATAACGCCTTAGACCGCTCGGCCACTTGGACTGGTCAAAAAGAGATATAAACCAGAAACCAAAAAAGTTAAGCCCAGACTTTGTAACGGATGAAAATATTGATAAAATAATCAAAATAATTCATTTACATATGTCCGCCCGTCTGCCCGTCAACACGATAACTCAAAAACGAAAAGAGATAACGAGTTGAAATTCTGTGTGTTCTAAAGATAAAAAGTGAGATTAAGTTCGTGAATGGGCAAAACCGGACCATATTTGGGCAAAACTGAGCAACTTGGATCTAGAGCTAAAAAGTTTGTGAGTGGGAAAAATAGAACCGTGTCCAAGACAGAATGGGAGGAATGATATAATTTTCTATTTTTTAAAGAAAAAAAAAATAAAGAAAAAAATTTGCAGCTCTCTTAATAAACCCTTTTGTATTTTTAAACCATATTTTCAACTTCGTACGCCGTTCTGTCCCGTGTTCCTCTATACCTTAAAAATTATATATTTTAACGTAGGAAAAGTCTCAAGGCACGATTTGTGTTATATAACTTACACATGGTATAACATATACCTAAGAATTGTGATTTTGTATTGATACAATGGTGGCGCCAACAATCTCATTAGATCACGTAATAATATTCATTCAAATACGTATAAGAGTATAGTATGTATAATAGTATGAATGGTGAACTTGGCCGCTATGCCCTCAACATCATATGAAGCCATTAAAGTCACAAAGTGTGTAAAAACCAAACACAACACCTTATTAAAAATGTTCGAAACAACATAATTTTTAATTCACCTCAACATACGCGTTACAACTATACGCGTTTAATGAGACTGCCGAGCATTCACCATAAAAAAAATTATACGAAGCGTAACATGACTAATTCAACAAGCATTCATGGTAGTATTTACTACATATATTTATTTATCTAGGTATACAGAGTATGCTTATCAAGTAAAACAAGATATTACGCGTTAAGCTAAGAGTATTAGATCAGAAGGTCACTGTAACAAAATGCATCATTGTCTACTTTTTAACCCGACTTCAAAAAGGAGGATGGTTCTCAATTCGTCTGTATTTTTTTTTAATGTTTGTTACCTCAGAGCTCCGTCATTTATGAAACAATTTTGAATTTTGTTTTTTTTTTTTAAAGGATTTGATTTCCGATTGGTGCCATTGTCACCGATCCCCGATTTCTGCGAAAATTTTTGTTTTTGTTTGAAAGGGTATACTCATTCATAATGGAAAAATAAGAAAATTTTTTAAAAACCGACTTCAAATAAAAAAATTTTTTACAAAAAAAAATCGCCCCAAAAAAAAAACAAAATGCATGTAAAAAAAACTGAAAATCTGTTATGAAAAAATGCACTAAAAATTCAAAAAAAAAAAAAATGTATTATAAAAAAATGCACTAAAAATTAGTAGGTCGTTTAGTAGGTCTACCCATATTCAGACAAATAAAATCAGTTATAGAACTTCAAAGTCACTAAAAAGCGAGAAATAAAAAATATTTTGACAAAATGGAAACCCGACTTCAAAAATCAAATATTCTAAAACAAAAAATGAACTAAAAAGTAAAAAAATAATTGCATATTCTTGGGTCAATTTTAGTTAAATATATATGTACAATTATTGTTATTTTTGGAGGCGGTATCCAAATTTTATGTGAATTTCTCTATGCTGACACCGACTCCAAAAATAACAATAATTGTACATATATATTTAAAAAATTTTGCTTAGGTGAACTAAAATTGACCCAAGAATATGCAATTATTTTTTTACTTTTTAGTACATTTTTTGTTTTAGAATATTTGATTTTTGAAGTCGGGTTTCCATTTTGTCAAAATTTTTTTTAATATTTAAACCTTATATGTATACTTTTGTTCATACGAAAGAAAATAATAACTACTTTGGTAGAAATTATATTTCAAATTTTGCCCATATTCCTAGAACATTTGTTTGTATTTTATAAATACGTATTTCGACTACAATGTAGTCATCATCAGTATCGAATTAGCTAATCGTAACTATCTCTGGGATATGGATTCAGAGATATGTTGCTTGTTGCTAATTTGGCGCGTGTCTCACGACTCAAAATTATTTACGTATTTACATTAGTGTAGGACTAAAAAGTTACTTTTTTATTTTTTTCTTTCTTTTTTCGAAGGCTCAATTTTTTGTTACAAAGTTATTATTTTTTGCTTTTCAGTTACTTTCTTCTTTCGTCGGTTCTATTTTTTGTTAAAAAGTTTTATTTATTTTAAAAAAATATTCTAATAAACTAACTCAAGACAAGAACAACAAAACTGACACTTCAATTTTAAGGATAAATTATTTTTATAAAAATTTATTATTGAACAAAACCATGCCACGTGTGTTTTTTTTAACCAAATGTTGTATACCCTTATCAAATAGTTTGAAACTTTTCGAAGTTCTTTTTATTTAATCAACTGTTGTATAAAAAACTTCAAGTGTGATGCTGAATCACATCGTAGGCGATTCGGTATAACGTTGCTACATTATACGTAGAATTCGAAGCAATACATAAGAACATTTATTGAAGCACATGGACAAACAAACAGACAAATGCCGGAGAGACATGGCAGTTCACAAAAGAAGTATTATGAAAATGGTAATAATGACGATCAAGAAAGATGGAGTTTACAATAATAATAAGGTTTTACCTCCGTTTCTGAGGCCACCCACATTTTTTTAACCATGATGTGGATGGAGGGCAAAGAATTTGTATGCAGACCAGGAAATGGTGCGTTTTGCGGCTATCGTCGACTTTTGATAGGAACATTGCAGATATTCATATACAGTTCGTGAATTAAAACTGCAGAAAACCTTTAAAAGCATAGCCGGTCGCTAGTTTCTTGTAAATACGTCGATAGTCAATTATTAGTCAATTATTCGTCCCATTAATTATAATTGGAAAACTGCAACCGCCGGGATTTGAACCCGCAACAACTCAGTTCCAAGCAGAGCGCCTTTGACAGCACGGCCTCCTGACAGGTTTAATCTATTAACATTTAACAAGTGAAAATAACAACTAACAGAGTTAACTGCTTAAATACCTTGTAAGAGTTATTACAGATGCATGAGCTCCAATTGCGGCAAAACCAACCAATTTGTAAAAAAAAGTTTCCAACAAATGTTGTTTATTTAAAAAAAAAAAACCTTTTTTGTCTTTAAATTTCTTATTTCTCTTACAGTTTTAAAGATGGAAAGCCTCCCCCTCTTTTTAGCGGAAGGTAATTCCGATTTCACGAAGTTTGATCCCACTTTTTAGGTTCAATAGTTTCAACCGTTAAGTCAAACTAAACTGATTAAACCCTTGTATATTATATATATATACCGGGTATAAAAAAAAACACAATCCTGAAGAGCCAAAAAATTAAAAGTTATTATTTTTGCATTATATATTCAGTGATTATTTGAGGGTGGGAAGAATATACAAATAAAAAACTTTATGTGATGGCCCCTTTTTATTATTTCTAGAAAAATTGTATTCCCTAATTTTCTCGCTAAGCAGTAATTCTTATGTAAGATAATGACAATTTAAGTTTGAAAAAGATTATAGATCTGTATTTGAAAAGATAATGTCTGACACATAACCGCCAGTAGATATCTACTATGGAACCCTAAGAAATATCATACGTCAACGGACGACGGACCCAAAGAAACATAAATATTCACATAAATAACGAAAATAAAGTTAAATATAATTTAGGAACGTTATTAACTAAACAGTCGCTATAGGAACACCTCTATTATCATATGATAATAATACTGTTATTTAAACAAATGTATTTAAACATTAAAAAATAACGACATACTAATAACATTACACTAATTAGTTAGCATACAAAAAAAAAACAATTTAATTTCATGGAACAGTCAAAAACATATTAAAATTAATTGTATATGATTCGCAAAATCATCTGTTACCATTCAAATAAGAATATGAAATTATGTCTACCCATTTGTACTTAATGACACCACACCTCAAAAAACATACATGCGTGAAGTAATTCATTTTTTATGGTGTTACATAATAGAATCAGGTGTTTATTTATCGATTTTTTCCACAAAGTTGAAGAAAGTTATTTGGTAGAACCATTTTTCGACAGATTTTGCTCATTTTTTTCACAGGCTAAAAATAACGTTTTCTAATAAACCCCGCAGTTTCAGAATTTTTGACCGTTTAGAACGCGAGCTAATTAATAGGAAAGTTATCATACTCTCTCTCATTAGAAGCATGTAAAACTTCATGTCCGCCCAACTATTATCTGTTGTATTTGAAAAAATACTCGACAGAATTTAAAAAAAAAACTTATTAAAGTAAAGATACATATTTATTAAATTATTTTTTTTAAATCGCGTTTTAGCGTTTTGTTTTCGAAATATAAAAGTTTAAAATAATTTTTTATTTCAAAATTACATTAATTTGTATATATGAATAGTGAATATCTATGTGTTGTGTATGTGTGTATATGTATTTGTTCTATAATAAAATCAAACCGGTTTTTTACCCTGATTATATAAGATAGTGCTGGAACGACCTTAATAAGACATTTAAAGGACATTCATGCATGAATTTTATAGCTCAATGATGTAGTTATCCTCTCTAAAAACTTTAAAACCTGTTGACGATTATTTCAGAGAGTAATTAATTATTGATTAAAAATCAAATTTTTAACACATCGTCTTATGGAGAACATAATTTTTTGTACTTAAAATTATAATAACTATATTATTAAAGTAGGCACCATAATAAATAATTATTAGAGTCAAATTAGCTTCAAAAACGTGTTTTCAGGCAGGTTGCTTGGAACCGCAATTTTTTTTTGACCATATATAGTCTTTGGTTAAACATACATTCTGTCTTTTTTTGATGAATGTGATGAAGCTGTATATAAATTATAAAATTATTATTTTCGTTTATTCTGCTTTTCTTTAAGAAATAAACAATATTGGTCGAAAAATTTTTCTGAGTTTATAGTTAGATAGGTTTAAGTGTTTAAGCTTTCGATTAAGCCTTATAAAATCTAGAAATATTAATTTGTTTATAAGTAAATGAGCAAAAGGTAAAACATATGATAACTCTCTTAAAAGTTAACATATCGGGATACTTTTTTTTTCAATTAAAGATCTATGAAAAATCTATAAGTTATAAAAGAAAATGAAGTTTATTTAAATAATTCCTTAACTGTTTGTTTTTTAATTTGTTTATAGCGCGTTATAAGCAAATTGAAAAATAATAGGAAAAAATACAGTTTAAAAAATAATTTGTTTTCCCATTTTATACATATTTTTAAGACCTTTTGTTTAAAAAAAAGAATTATTCATGTAGCAGAATTGCACTCTTTTTATTTATAAAAATAGGTGACATGGTATTCTATTAATAGTCGGAGACCTAATTTTTTTTAAGGACTAAAATTGGGCACATTAATTTTAACATATAAAACGCATACTTTGCCATTGTTTAAAAAAATTGAAGTAACTTTGTGAATTTTTTTCTCGAATTCTAATAAACCGATTTTGTTCATGGGCTCATTTCTTTTTTGTTTTTATATAGAGTTTAATAATAATCTTTGTCAGTTTATTAATTTTTAGTTTTAAGAAAGATATTTAGAAAAAACGCTTAGGATCATATTCAGGACGTCAAAATAAATCGATAAAGAAAAAAAATTGTGGTTCCCAACAACCTGCCTAAAAAATGTTAATTTGACTCAAATGTTTATCAATATTCTTTGAAATATTTGCAGTTTATACAATTGACTTAAAAAACTGGGGTTGACGAACGTTTGAATTAATTATTTAATAAAATTAAAACTGTTTTGTTAGGTTTATTTATGCCACCATATTTTGAAAACTGGCGACAGCGCACAGTACAAAAATACACACATACATGTACACGTGAACGTTATAACAAAACATAGTTTATTGTCAGATCTGTCAAATCAAGTCAAATCAGTTTCTAACTTACATTTACTGATATTTTACAATAAATACTTTTAAAATATTTAGAACAAATAAAAAAAGGCTATGAGTCGTTGTAAGATGATTGATATACTTTACAACTTTTTTAAAATCCTAAACAAATTTTACTCTAGCGTAGCGCATGAACGTCCTTAAGCCTCAAAAATATTATTTGCATTTATTGATAACGCAATAAAATCAAAAAGTTATTAAGGGGTTACACCACTTTGGCGCTCGAGAAAGTAGGCATAAAAATAAACATTTATTATTTGTCAAGGCTTTGAGCGATCGTACCAATCCGATCGCTACCTGAGTTTCGGATCAACTCTCTGACGCGGCGCTCACTTTTAATTTCTATAATTTCGGAAATAATTGGATTTTTTAAATGGTTTCATTTTTAAAATATTCTTAAAAGTATGAACAATTTATATAGACACAAAATCGATTCAAGGTGGTCTAACCCCTTAAATAGCGAATGGACCTCCAAGTTCATAGAACACATTTCTCTTTAAACTGCATCTTAGCTCTCATTTTCCAAAGCTAATGGCCGAGCTAGAAAAAACTCCTGTATAGTTATACTTACTAAGTAACGAATAAAAGACCATTCAAGTATTACAAAAGCAGGCTTATGTACCCCCAAAAAGGTGTGAAGAGAGGGTTAGATTAAATTTCTTATGTAAGATCAAAGTACAATATAATCAATATATTAAAAATATAATATTGATTCAAATCAGACCTTTGAAGATGATTCGCCGCTTGTTCATGATATTGAACCTTGGATCAGAGCTCGTGATCTCAAGATGAATGATTCTTAGTTATGTAATAAAAAAAAAAATTCCTTAGAAACAATTTTAATCATGTTTTGATTTCGATGAGTAATAAAAACATATAAAACTTGTTAGTTCTCAATCAGTTAAATTCGAGTTAGAATTACATAATATTTGAACGCTCCGTAGCGCAAGTTATTATAATAATTACTATGAACAATTACCAAAACTTACAGGACTATATCCCAATAGTAATTTTAATGATAAACTTCAATTTTTCTGCGTGTGCGTACAACAGGTCAATCATTTCTTTATCAATCGATGGAATTCATCTTCCACGAGGTCATTCGATCATGACAATTAAGGTTTAAGGGTTGTCCATAAAATACGTACGCATGGGGAGAGAAAAGGAAATTTGATCACATAACAGGGAATATGCATGAAAATTTTTTTTCACTTGCATTGAAACATGTTTACTTGACAAATATCAAGGTAAAATTACTTTTTAAATAACTTTAAAAATAAGCGAGATATGAATGATTGAAATTCCCGATTAGACAAAGAGGGTGATAGCCCTCTTGATATGTTATGTGACGTCATATTACACTTTCACCATTTAAAATACACGTAAAACTCCGTTTTCAGTATTTTTGCAAGAAAAAGACAGATAATAATCTTTAAAAGCTTATAGCTTCCTTGATATTTGTCGGATTTTAATGTCGTTTTTAAATATTATTACAAATTTTATTCAGTATTTTCATATTCTGAAAATAAATGTGAAAAAAAATATTCATGCATATTCCCTATTATTATATTTTTAAAGAAATGTCATGTACATGTGGCAGGCAGACACGCCATTTTGTGTGGCATTTAACAGGTTCGGTTATTTTTACAAGTTTTTGCACTTGTTAAATTTTAAATCATCGCAGATGTTTTAAATTAATTTCAAAATATAATAATTAAAGGGCAATTGCTTTATCGGCATTATACTTCATTCAGTACATTCCATCAATTTTTCCAAAAAAAAATTTTGTACAATTTCAATAAGAATTTAAAGAAATGTAATCACAGTTCAAATTGGTCAGCTGTTCTTGAAAAATTTACAGTTAAATTCCACGTGGCGCTGCAATAAAAAAGCCAATAATTAAATTTATTTTTAAGATACATTAGTCGTGTTCAGAACAACTAAGTAATATCATTATTTTCGTATACTTAAGCGTAGCAATACAACACATGTCAAATTCCATTAAAGTTATTTAAGATATAGTATGAGAGAACTGGCGTATACTATATACACAAACGTGATTGAACTTTCATCTTTGATGTTATGGTAAGGACGCTGGGCTAGAAATCCAGAGGTGCAAAGTTCGATTCCTGGTTGATGAGTTAATATTTCATGTCAATATTTAATTAAAAGTTCAATGACATTTGTCTATATAGTATACGCCAGTTCTCTCATACTATGTCTTAAGTAACCTTAATGGAATTTGACATAAGTATTGTATTGAGGCGCTTAAGTACGAGGTCTATTCGAAAAGTATCCGACCTACTTATATATCTTCGCGACAGAGTGTTCGAGCGACCTCTGCGAGGCATGAACGTCAACAGTAAAGCCTCACGAACTTATCGGTTGCCCGCCGACACCTACAGGACGTATAGTTCATGCGCAACGTGTATTTGTTTACAAAGTCTTTTTTGCGTTCGTCGGATTTTGTTAAAAATGACTATAAAAAAAAATATTAATAAAATAAAATTTAAAAAAATGACTGAATTAGAAAGATCAGATCAACGAATTTGAATCAAACTCGGAAAAACTAGTTCGGAAACTATTCAAATGATGCAGCAGGCCTTTGGGAATGACTGTATGGACAAAACACAAATAAAAGAGTGGTATAATCGTTCAAAAGTGGCCGCACATCTATTGATAGTGAGCCTCGTTCTGGCCGACCTTCGATGTCAACAACACCGGATAATATCGAACGCGTGCGACTTGCAGATTTTGGAATACCAAAATTTTGCAAATTTTAACCTCCAATTTAGAAAGTGGAAGCGGTGGGAAATCTCATCGAATCTTGTGCAGCAGTTTTTAACTAAACACAATATCGCACTGTTTCGCCAAACTCCGTACAGTCCCGACATAATCCTCTGTGACTTTTGGTTGTTCCCGAATTTGGTTGCTCAACGGACACCGGTTGGACGACAAAGAGACGGTTGAAGATAATGCGACAAGGCACTCAAGGCTATTCCAAAAACTGACTTCCGGGACTGCTTCGGAAAGTGGAAACACCGCTGGGAGCGTATTGTTCAATCAAATGAGGGCTACTTTAAAGGATGCCACTCGGCCGATGACGAAAAATAACTCCAGCGCGGAGGTATGAAGGTAGGTCGGATACACAAATAATGATATGTGAATAATAAAGTTGATGTTTTGACAACAAAGTAATACTGTCAAGGATATGTAAGTCAACCCATACGTCAGATCATCTTTGGTGTAGTGGTAAGCACACTGGGCTATAAATCCTGAGGTCCGAGGTTCGATTCCAGGTTGATGAGTTAATTTTTTTATATCAATATTTAATTATGTAGCTTTTTTTCCCCAGACACTTGACAGCTATTTTTTTAGTAAGTGTTGCCGGATTGGGGGATTTTTCTCTAAATTTAATAAAATTCATAAAGTCTAGTAGCAAATCTAGGTGATTTGGGATTCTCGTATTTTAAAATTTTTGAAAAATATGAATCAGAATACAAAATGTTTATTTATACTTGATACATGATGGCATGCATTATTTCCTATTATTAAATTCACTAAATTAGAGAATCCCCCAATTTGGCAACACTTACAAATTGTTAACACTTACAAATGTTAGTAAGTATGTCCTAAGAGAAACACACTGAACTTAGATGCTCAGAAGTACATTTTTGTTCTGAGCACGACTATTATTTGACAAAAAGGAGGTATAAATCAAGATAGTAATAAACCATAACTTCAATTTAAATATGAATCAACAATTGGAGATAAAAGTTCACCTCCAGCAGGCAACCAGCCAACATGTTTATAGATTAGTAAGAACTAAGAAGTAAAAGTATTTCGGACATTCCATTTAGTAATATAAATACTGATTTATAAAAATAAATAAATATAAAAAAAAAGTTCATTTTAATGAGTCATCAACCAGCAGGCAATAAAAAATAAATTGAAATAGATGGTTGTTTGGTTACCTTCTGAATATGACAACGTTATTGCTTCCAAGTTGCTGATTAATATTTTGTACCCATTACCCAAACACAAGCATGTGAGTGAGTAGTGTCTGAGGAAGAACTTGTTTAAAATGCATATGACATCACATTCATCAGTTAAAAATTGCTTAAGTATTATTTATATTTATGAAAAAAAAAAATACAACGTTTACCTCTAAGAAGTATAAAGGTTTGTTTCCACTATCAGAGTGACGATTGAAAAGGTGTAATGAAATTCCGTTACTTTTCTGTGATTATTCTCCGACTACAGGAAAAATTCTCTGATTTTTCTGAATTATATCAAATTAATTATAATATTTAAAGAAAAATTTAGGTTTTGGAGGCATTTTTATGATTTTCCCTGGTTGAGACTAAAATTATTGACTATTCCCGGAGTTTTCTAGGTCGCTCGCCACGGTGACTGTATTTAAAGATTTGAAAAACCGACAATGCGTGTGATGAGTATCCGATCAGAGTATATTTTCAGCATGTGACGAATCGCAGTTATCATACAGTAGAAATACTAAATTTATAAGTACATAGATTAGATGCTTAGCTCAACAGACAACAAGTAAGTGTGTCACATAAGTGCCCAACTCTTCAGGGAACAATAATTTTGTGTGAGCTATGATTTTTTCATATTGAAATACAAGACAATATTATAAATTATAGAACGATAGATGAATGATCGTTATTATATTATAAATTTGACTATACAGTTTAAATTAGGTACAGGAATGTCTTCATCATTATTACTTCATGCTTCTGATAAAAGAAGAATATTATAATTACGAGTATGTTAAATGTATATATTGATAAACCTGACCTGGTCTTGATAAATTTTACTAACTCTGATTCTAATGTAAATAATGGATTGAATGCCAGTCTTTTTTCAATAAGAAATTTTGGCCATGCTGAGAGACGCCCAGATTTGTAACACCAAAGGTTACAGGGTGCGCATATCAGCATTTTCTCAGATACCCAGGCAGCTCTTCGGGCCCTTGAGGCGTCAAGATTTCAATCGAGGATAGTCTAAGAATGCTTCGCGGAGCTGAACCACCTGGCAATGAGTAACACAGTCAGACTGATCTGGGTATCGGGGCACTCTGGCATTAAAGCAAACAAAGTAGCGGACTCGTTGGCACGAGAGGGGTTCTCTCATACGCCCCTTTCACCCTATCATTCCCATAGCAAGATGCTCCGTAATTTACCGAATCAAGGGGTGGCTGCGACAAGCTCATCTCGATTACTGGGACTTTGGGCAGGGCATGTGACGGGCCAAGTTTCGATAAGCACAGTTAGACCATTCGACTATGCTCGGTTGAAGCTCAATAGAATGCAGTTGAGAAGGGTGGTGGGGCTCTTGACAGGACACTGTTGATTGAACTCTTTCATAACTTGGGAATCTCTGATGATGCCACTTGTAGGGCCTGTATGGAAGACGATGAAATCTCCATACATGTTATTTGCACTTGAAAAAACCTGCAGGATGTCAGGTATAGAATGTTTGGGTCCGAAACTTTGGATCCGAAACTTTGGCGGAGCAGTTGTGGGCCTTCTGTGTGGCGTCAGGCCTCGATAGAATCCTATAGCTTCATCTGCCTAAAATAGCACCTCTTACACGGAAACGTCTCGCCTTCGGGTGACAGGTTGTTCTCAAGGAGGACACCGAGGACCGCTTGGTCTAGGTGATAGGGACCCATTTGCGGTACACCTCTTTCTAATTATTATTAATGCCAGTCTTTCAAATTCTAATTTCATTGGTTTTAGATTCAATATATAATTTTTCTATTGTAGTTTTTCACTTATATAATTTTATTAAGGTTTTGTGCCTTAATAGTAGTATTGACCTCATTTAATATTATTTTAATAAATAATTTAAAAAGAAGTAAAAGTTATTACGTACGCACACACACTTTTTTATCCAAATACTCTTATTTTCCCTTTCTTGACTGTAGAGATGGTGTCAGATACCATTGCCAAGTTCACCGGTTTATTAACATTACGTACACGAACAAAGTATCAAAATTAAATACATAACCAAATAACTATTTCGGTTTCGATTTAAATGTGCTAGAAATATAAAAAATAAACTATATAATATTTTTTTAAGAAATCTTAAGAGATTTAATAAGTACGAATCTGCCTTTATAATACTTTAAATCAACCGTTTAAAAAAAAGAAGTTTCTTCGATTTGTAAAAGATTCTTGGAAAACACTGGTGTGACACAACTACAAATAAAAACAATATCGTCATCATAATATTCACACATAACCACAATTTCCAATTTATTATTAATATAAAATAAAATATCAACACTTATTGTTCTCATAAATATTATTTTCTGTTAATTTGTGTTTATAATAATTATCATTTATCTACAAGCAAATAATAAAATTATTCGTTTTACATTGAATTTTATTCGTTAGCATTCCGTATCAATTTAAAAAGTATTGCAAAATTTAAAAGAAAGAGGCATTTTATTTAACGTTGTTTACTATCATTATGTCATTCTATAAATGGAAATATACAATCTGAACTGGCTCATGCGAACGCTCCAAGAATCAAGCAAGGAATATAGGATTCAAGCAATGCTGAATGCACGTAGAGGAGTCTAAATAAACCATTCATTGATGCAATCAATCCTCGATGATATTATGACAAAAAATTTACATCCCCACAATTATCCGCGAACCTGATTATTTACATCGTTATTAAAATGTGAGCTCACATTTGCCGAGTTAGTCAACTAGAACACAGTTTATTTTTTTTGCTGTTTTCACATAGTCGAGAATATCGGTCTAGTTCTACCACTCATTTAGTCATAAGTACCGAGAGAATAGTTGCAGTAGTGTGAAAATTCAGCTCGACCGTTAACTGGACCATTTGCTTGACTAATTGTATACACGATTCGACCGGACGTACTTTTTCTAACCCGTCTCATCGCTTGATCGTTTCCTCTCAATGTTAAGTCACTCCTACTGAGAGTATTGTAGTAGTAGTGGCGGAGGGGAGGTCAAAGTAGGCCTTTTTAGGCCCTTTTTACCGACCCCTAAAGGACAAGGAATTTGTATGTAGACTAGGAATTGGGAACATGTGCTACTGCAACCTACTTTGATAGGCACTATGCGGATATTCATCTGGAGTTTGTGAAAGAAAACTGCATAAAACCTACACAAGCATAGCCGGTTACTTTCCTTTTTGTTCATTAGTCAATTAACCGCCCTATTATTATTTTTTAAATTAATTTAATTAACAAACTGCCGATGTTGGGAATCGAACCCCACCAACCTTTCAGTTCCGAGTGAGCGGAGCGCCTTTGACACGGGCTGGTTTACTGGCAGAGCAATCGTACTGAGAGTATTAATAACTGTCTATAGATCGAAGTAATTGACATCTCGCTGGAAAATGCGTTCAATATATTTTATATACTTAGAAGTCGCTTTTAGGGAAAGCAAATACTATTTTGTAGTTTCGATTGTTCGAACAGTTTGGATTATAAACTTAGTTACTGCACTCAGTAGTTTGGCCGAATACTTGGTCAAATATATCCTCTTAAGTTGTTGAATAGTCTAGTAAGACGCGTTTTGGAACAACAAGAAATGTCGAAAATGATATGATTTTTTTCAACTGATTCTAGGCTCACATTTAACTTATCAAGTAAAAATTTAGCGGTAGGGGAAAGAAAATGTACCAGTCACTTTATCAAGTATTCAACCAACTGGTAACATGTATCGCATCAATTTTTAACGTAGCGACCCTAGTAATTGGTATCATGAAATTCCGTCACTTTTTTCTGATTGTTCTCCGATTGCATAAAAATCCCCCAACTGCTTTAAACTAAAAGTCTAATCAATATAAGATAAATTAGAACCAAAAAAACATCTTCATTTGACGATTTAATGAACAGATTATACAGGTCGACCAACAACAAACATCAGTCAAGAGCAGTTTCTAGCTGCGTTTGAAAAATTAATGGCGAATATAAAAGACAGAGTTTCAACGACCACCTTTGAATTAACATACTTGGCTCAACGCATGACTGTACTCGCTGAAGTAGAGGATGCAGTTATCTCTAATCGTGATCTCAAAACGATACTGATCGATAAATTTGGTAACAAGATTTTATTCTCATATCCAACTGAAAGGAAGGAATTTCATTAAACGAAGTAGTTGAACGCGTCCGTCGACTAGACTGTAGCAAAATCGTCTTCCGTGCTAAAGAATTACGGGAGGAACTATCAAATACTGAACTAATACTTCTATGATATTCTCATAGAAGATGCCTCAAAGAAATGCACATTTACACCAAAATGGAAGACTTTTATGCAAGCCTTATTCTTTAATGCTTTATTCTAAGATGCTTTGTATTTACATTGCTTAAGAGCTGCAGCTCAAACATATTTGTGGAGAAATTCTTCAGAACCAACACATGAGCCTCTGAATTTTCTCCAATTCGGTTATGAAAGACGAGATGGAAATCTGTACCCGGTGCAAATGGCAAAACCGCCTTTGCCAAATTCTTTAATCAGACCTTGCAAATGTAATGCTGATTGCAGAACTATGTCCTGAAGTTGCAAAAAAAACGACATTAATTGTATATCCCTTTGCAAATTCATCGGCAATAATTGTCAAAACTTACCAGAATAAGAGTAAAATTTTGTGGTTTTTCACTACTTATTAATATGTAAACCACTTTTTTTTTAATGATTAAATTTGTATTGCATTATCATCGTGGCGTTTTTCATTTCATACCTTACCCAAACAACCTTTTAATAGTCAAGAACAACGTTTTTTATCACAGCTACAGCGATGGAATAGAAAACTCTTATTATAGGGCCGAAAAAAAACAAATTGGACTATAATTCCGTCCGGCAACCTCCACGATATAATTTTTAACTCTTTCTTAACTCAAATCATCAATCAGAATGTGGTCATCGGTTTTTGCAAACGGAATGTTGGTCAGCGCCCGGTCTATTACGATAAATCGTATTCGACCCACTGGTAACATAGAAATTCACCATAATAATAGAACAAAGGAAACAAATAGATTGTACGACCATAGAGCATGTAACACCGACTACACACTTGACATATGTTTAAAAACATTAATATATGAAATTTATACAAATAAAATGTATTTCTATTCAATAAAATTGTTTGTTATTGAGGTAATAAACAGAGCATGGTAAATCAATTAGACAATTAGAAATTATATTGATGAATATTTAATTTATATTTTATATATTAATAAAGTTTTTCATTAATTATTAATGCAATTCTATACGAATACACTTTTATAAATACGGTTATATATAAGGTATCAATCAGTATAATATTTATAGATAAGAAATACTACTCACGTCTGTACATGGAACCAGATCTACCGAATCCAAGTAATCTCAAGTCAGATTTTATTAGGAACCCTATCAATACATTTTAAAATAACGACCGTATTACTGCAAAAGTAAATATAAAATATCTCGAAAACGGTTTATTATAACAAAAAAATTATCCCTTCTTATGCATCTCTTGTCTGAGAATTTTCCACGACTGAGGCTAAAATTCCCTGACGTTTTCAGACTAACGAAATTCCTTGACATCTCCACATTTTTAATGTTTTCTGGGACGCTCGCCACCTTTGGACATATATTAAAAGCACCAAAACCAGAAATTATCGTGTGTATAATTAAAAATACTACTTAGATTGCGCCATGGTAATTTAGAAATTAATTTTCATTTGCTTTTTAACAATAGAATCAGGCCTAAACATATTCTAACGAGCTTGAAAATACTCTTATTAGCTTGAAAAGTTTCATTGAGATCGGTCAATTAGATGTTGATGAGATTACCCCGAAACGCAAACTTATCATTTTTATGGGATGATCATGTTTACGAGATATCAAAAAAAAAACTATAGCGGTTTAATCTTCGTCTAAGTGGAAGTTATCATCGTAACAACTTACGTTAGAATCGATTCAATGGCTTTTAGGAAATGTCAAAGCTAGATCCTTACATATTTATTAACATAGATCAAAATTCCCTTTTATCAATGATTACCGAGCTCATTAAAAATATTCGGCAGTTCCTACATGATAGAGGACATACGTTAACTATTTCCAACTACCCTAAATGTTGTTAACGTAAACTCTATCAAGGATGCATAGTTAAGAATATATATTCTTTTATTTATTGTAAGATACATGTACACTCCCGTTCAATAAAATTGAACCGACCTAAACCGAATCAGTCTCTCACTATTTTGATTATTCTTGTGGTAAATGCTTTTGACAGATACAACATTTTATTTTATTTTTATACGTAAAAGGGAGATATAACACTTATATTTACATATATTTACATTACATATTCTTACTCTAACACGGACTTGTTTACATAAATAAAAAATATAAAACTTCCATTTCTTTTTTCACATTTAAAAAATATACTACTTATCTTTGTTTATAAATAAATAATATGCAGAGAGTTACAAAAGTGTGGAGTTTTATGAAATGTAAGAAAATTTCAGGTTGGTTCAATTTTATTGAACGGGAGTGTATGTTTTTTCTGGTTCAAAACTTGTACTCAAATTTTAACTGCTTCTTATTACTATTATTATTATTATTCCAGGCGAGTTCCAAGCTGGTTTCAGACACGGATATTCATGTGTTGACAACCTATTCATTAACTGGTTAATCGAAGATACTTTCAAGCAACTCACACGCTTATAAGCACAAATTATTGGTGTTCATGTTGGCCTACGAACGCTTAGAATATTTCGTCGGAAGTAACAGAAATAGTATACGATTTACCAGATCATTTAAATCGATCGAAAAAAGATTTGGCGCTCATGCTTTTGTTGCCCTACCTCTGTGGAGTAAGCTTCTGTGAGCGCGAGACCTACCTCATGAACTCAGCCGCAAGCGTGATTTTTTGACACTCACAGCACCAAGTCGAACGCTGAAAACGACGAGCGAGCTGAAAGCGTGTGAGCGTCCAAGACGAATGCACCCTATGTAGAGTGTAGGCAATATTAAGACTGAAACTGAAATCTATAGACAGAGAGCGTATAGAGAATTTCAGTCGCACCCCAAAGTGATAGGGAATTTTTTTCGTAATTCCGTACAAGACCATGATTAATACATCAAATGAGAAATTTTTTTTTAGTTTCAACAATAGTGTACATTTTGTGCTCAAGTAATAATCACTTTCAAATTAACAAATTTATAAAATTGTGTCAGTCTTTAGAGAATTATTTCACCTGCATATGTAGTTGGGATGAATAGAACTGATTTAGATGAATAGTAGCAAAGACACCGTAGTAATACCTTTCGAGTTGTTGACTTAAACTACGCTTAGTTTCAATTAACCCAATTTCTTTTCGGTGTATGCTAGATGGAACATCAAACCCATTCTATTTACGAACGTTAATATAGTCACCCATTTTACCCGTTTAACTCTTTGGTATGGACATTGCACATTGACCAAATGATAGAGCGTGTCTTCTTCTTCGGGTAAATTAAACAAGTTTAAATGAGAGGTAGATATGATGCCAGGCATAAGGTCTACACTATTCCGGCCTCTATAGACAAACGAGACTGTAAATGCCGGCGCTATTGTCTCAGAGCTAAATTGATCATTAAAGTTATTTCGATTTTGAAAAAATACTATTCCACCTGGGTGGCAAGGAAATATATATTCCTTAACATATAAAACAATCCATTGAATAAATAAAAATATTTCATTTGATTAAATGGCCCTCTATCAACGTTGTTACATCATCAGTATAATTAAAAAACAAAAGCAGATCATCAATATTAAAATGTCACATTCCAAATATTATTATGGTATGAAATCAGCAACAAACTATAATACAAAACCACACACTAAATTTATATTAAAATAACAATTAAAATGATTACACAAAATAGATGAATATGTTAAGATAAAATAAAAGCATAAAAGAAATTCTGGTAACGACATTTTTGATATAATATTTAATAATAAATATCATACATACATAGTTAGAGAAACAGTTTTTAAAGTTTTGGTTCATTTCTGTGGTACTTTTACATGCAATGCATCATATAGCATGTTCTTAATAATATATTTATATACTTACTATATATACATACATATTGTGTGGTGACTGAGTGTATGTTTATGTATGTGATGTGATAAGAGTCTATTCAACTATACAATAATTTGTATGTTATTAAAGTATAACAAATGTGTACTTGATACGAGTCTATATGTATTTATATAATACAACCTTTGATTGCCGGGTTCACTGCAACTCACTTTGATTACAATCATATTATAAAATACACATATATATTAAATATATATTGAATACAGAATGATCCAAAATTTCTAATATGCTTCTATGGATCACGCAAGTTCATTGATTTGTGCTTTATTGATTCGGTTTTCAAAAAAAATGCTCCCGATACAATTTGTTCATTAGAAATATAGTTTTAGTCGAAATTTTTTTTCGAAAACCAAATGTATAAGGCACAAATAAACTATAAAATTTTAAAAAAAATTACATAAACTTTAGTGGCCACTCAAAGTGGCCACCTTGGTCACCTTCTGACAAACAATATATTAGTAGTAGTAGTAGATAACGTTGATAAGTTATTTGACTGCAGTCGACATTGATAGGAACTTTGCCGATATGAATCTGTGTCATTTTTAGCGAATTTCCTGAAAGGAAATAGAGCTATTGGTCTCGTACCGACTTCAAAATTTTGCAAATGTCCATCGATCCTACCTAGTAGATAGATATGTCCTACCTAGGACATATATATATATATATATATATATATATATATATATATATATATATATATGTGTCTGTAATCACTCTAGCGGTCACAGTTTTGATCTGATTGGAATGAAATTTGAGGCGCTTTTGATATTCAAAAGGTCAAGTTCGTTAATGGGTAAAATCGAACAAGGGGAAAGGGGGGTTTAGAGGGAGGGGGAAACACAAAACTTATAAGGCATATCTTCCTTAATATTCGAAAAATCGAAAAATTTATAAGAAGTAAAGTTGTAGGTACTAAGTTTTACTGTAATTTTGTATCTTATTATTTTTTCTGTAACCCTAATATTTACAGAAATATTAATGGTTTAAGATTGAAAATTAAATTCCTCAATATCTCTGTACACATTAGAGTTTGAGCAAAAATCATAAGGTGATGAATTGTAGCAAACATGATTTTCTACAACTTTATTCCTTACGCATTTTCCGATTGTTCTAATATTAAGAGAGATATTTTATATTTTGTTTTCTTCTTTCTTTATGCCCCCCTTTCTCCTTGACGTATGCCATTTATTAATAAAATTGGCCATGCAAATACTAAAATCATATCAGAACGACATTTCATTTTAATTAAACTATAATTTAATAATATATAATATATTTAATAATATAATCTAAGGAAATTCGCTAAGTTGTAGCAGCTCCTGCGTAACGATTTTTTTTTTTAAATTTTATAATTGATTTGTGCTTTATTGATTCGATTTTCAAAAAAATGCTCTGGATACAATTTGATACAAAACCAAATGAATAAGGCACAAATAAACTAAAAAATTTTAAAAAAAATTATATCAACTTTAGTGGCCACCTCAAGTGGCCACCTTGGGCATCTCCTGACAAACAATATACTAGTAGTAGTAGTAGCGTAGTTTAGGTCGAAGCCTGGCAAACTACAACTTTGTTTCTTACGCATTCTCGATTGTTCTAATATTAAGAGAGATATTTAATATTTTGTGTTTTCTTCTATCTTTATGCCCCCTTTCCCCTTGACGTATGTCATTTATTAATAAAATTGGCCATGCAAATACTAAAATCAGATACGACATTTCATTTTGATCAGACTAACATTGTGACCGCTAGACAGTAATTTATGTATTCCAAGGAAATTCGCTAAGTTGAAGCAGCTCCTGCGTAACGAATTTTTTTAAATTTAATTGACAAACTGTCACCGTTGGGAAACCATTTTGTTAAAATATGTTTTATTTCTCGCTTTTTAGTGACTTTGAAGTTCTATAACTTATTTTATTTGTCTAAATATGGGTAGACCAACTAAACGACCAACTAACTTTTAGTGCATTTTCTTATAACACATTTTTTTTTATGCGTTTTTTTTTAACAGATTTTCTGATTTTTTTACATGCATTTTGTATTTTTTTTGTAAAAAATTTTTTTTTTGGGGTCGGTTTTTTTTTGTAAAAATTTTTTGAAGTCGCTTTTTAAAAAAATTTTCTTATTTTCCCATTATGAATGAGTATACTCTTTCAAAAAAAAAAATATTCGCAGAAATCGGTTATCACATATAAAATGAGGATTTTCCTCGATTTCCCGGGGATCCCCTCATCAGAATGCGATTTGGTGCCAATGGGGCCAATGGGAAACCAAACCCTTTAAAAGAAAAATTCCAAATCGGTTCATAAATGACGGAGTTCTGAGATGACACACATTAAAAAAAAAAATACAGACGAATTGAGAACCATCCTCCTTTTTGAAGTCGGGTTAAAAACAGGCTACCTGCCATCGTGTACTGTCCGGCCTATTTACTGCCACAGCCGACACTACTATACCCTCACAGGGGCTTTACTCAAACTGCACCATACTGTAGTACAATATATTAATACAAATATTTTTAATAGATACATTTGTATTTGATATACCACATATCTTACTTGACTTTTACATATATATATATATATATATATATATATATATATATATATATATATATATATATATATATATATATATATATATATATATATATATATATTTAAATATATGTATTATCTTATTACGATTAATATTGCGATGTTTAATAAATTAAACCCTCAACATACTCTGTTTTTGTATCGTTTAAAAAGTAAAAATCCAAGGCCATACGCAAAGAGTCATGCTCTATTGAAAATGAGGCATTCCTTAAATTTTCATTATTAAATATCACATTACAAGTAATACTACGAGATTTTTGGCGTTAAAAGCGCAGCTAGAATTAAATTATTAGACACATAATTTTTCAACAATTTTATATTTAAATTATATAAATTTAGGATGGTAAAGCATAGGATTCCTGAAAATTGCAGCAAATTCTGAAATGGTCAGATTGAAATCTCGATAATTACGTGGAAGTTAAATTATATTGTTCAAAATACTGAAGTTTTAAAAAGATCAGCTCATGTTTCTATTTGACCACACTGTATCCAAGATAAGTTTCCAAAAGATACATATTATTAATAATTCATGTAGTCTGAGGGTTAAATGATATATCACAACAAATAACAAACAACATAATAATTTCAAGTACACATAGTATACCCATTAAAACATTAACTAATCAACTAGTTTAGTTATTAATACCTAAACGCGACTGGAAAACTCGTTGAAAGTTCAACTGTCTTTTCTTTAATTGAAACTATTTGAACGTTCGGTGTATAAAAACGTCCATACCTTGAGTTTTGTTTTTATAAATTAAATTTTTTTTATTCTTACTATGGTTTCGAAAACACAGTTCTTTCATCAGAAAAAAATGATAATAAATTATCATAATATACTGTTTGTTTAATTTAAATATTTGTTTAATTTAATTATTATAACAGATTTTCATCATTCAAAACAAAACTTGAGTTTTTGTTATATGCAAAAAGAACAACTCTATTGTTTTATACAATAAAAAAAATTTTGACAAAATGGAAACCCGACTTCAAAAATCAAATATTCTAAAACAAAAAATGCACTAAAAAGTAAAAAAATAATTGCATATTCTTGTGCCAATTTTAGTTTACCTAAGTAAAAATTTTTAAATCTATATGTACAATTATTGTTATTTTTGGAGGCGGTGTCCAAATTTTATGTGTATATATTTTATTTCTCTATGCTGATACCGACTCCAGAAATAACAATAATTGAGCATATATATTTAAAAATTTTTGCTTAGGTGAACTAAAATTGGCACAAGAATATGCAATTATTTTTTTATTTTTTTTATTTTTTTTTTTGAAAAAATTTTTTTATTTTAGGGTCGGTTTTTTTTGGTAAAAAATTTGTTTGAATTCGGTTTTTAAAAAAAATTTTCTTATATTCCCATTATGAATGAGTATATCCTTTCAACAACAAAAAATTTCGCAGAAATCGGTATCACATATAAAATGAGGGTTATCCTCGATTTCCAGGGGATCCCTTCATCAGAATGCGATTTTGTGACAATGGGACCAATCGGAAATCAAACTCTTTAAAACAAAAAAAAAATTCAAAATCGGTTAATAAATGACGGAGTTCTGAGGTAACAAACATAAAAAAATAAAAAAAATACAGACGAATTGAGAACCATCCTCCTTTTTGAAGCCGGGATAAAAGTATAAATATTTAAAAATATTAATTTTTGAGTATCAAATTTTAAAAATTTTACTATATAATAAATTTATAATATAAGATAACCAATCAGATCTCTAGATGTAGGCAATTAGGTTGGATATCAAAAATTTGTTCCAATTCCCAGATCAGTTATTTGTATAGCATAGATACGTATTTGAAACATAAAGTACATAACTCCCGTTCAATAAAATTAAATCAACCTGAAATGTTAATTTTCTTACATTTCATAAAACTCCTCACTTTTGTAACTCTCTGTATATTATTTAATTTATAAACAAAGATAAGTATTATATATTTTAAATGTGAAAAAAGAAATGGAAGTTTTATATTTTTTAATTATGTAAACAAGTCAGTGATAGAGTTAGGATATGTAATGTAAATACATGTTAAGTGTTATTTCTCCTTTTTACGTATAAAAATAAAATAAAATGTTGTATCTGTCAAAAACATTTACTACAATAATAATCAAAATTGTGAGAGACTGATTCGGTTCAGGTCGGTTCCATTTTATTGAACGGGAGTGTACAAATTATCAGTTCAATTAGCTAATGGCAAGTATTTAATGAGTTTAAACACCGTGATCACTTGTAAAATATACCGCAATAAAATCACCCTGAACAGGATACTACTTCCAAAGGTTACCGGATTCATCACCGGACATTATCACCTACAAATGCACCTACACACAATAGGACTCCACAATGGACATCCACTTACGTCATTTTTAACTGCGAATCACTCATTATTACAGCAAATACAATATTAGGCCAAGCTACAGAGATTTTTTCATGTAAAAAGTATGAGAAGAAATCCAACTGCGCAATTGTTTGGAGAATAGTTCCATATGATATTGTGTGATGTTTTTTACTCGAATTTATTATTTATAACTTTTTTATTAACAATTTTATGCAATTTTATCGCTGTTATTTTAGTTTTTTGCTTATAAAATTATAACTATCGGAGTAATTGTAAATAAAATTTACAATTACGCCCTCTCATTGAAAATGAAAAAGCGAACAATTCGATCGGGCGGTTAGTTTCGAAGAAAATCGGGAAAAATCGGCCAAAGTTCAGGTTTTTCAAAAATTAATAACTCGGTTATTTTTTAGCGAATTTCCTGAAAGGAAATAGAGCTATTGATCCCGTACCGAAGTCAAAATTTCGGAAAAATTTCTTCAAATGTCCATCGATCCTACCAAGTATCGATGTCAAAAATCATCATCTATAAAATTTATATATATATATCTATGGACATATATATATATATATATATATATATATATATATATATATATATATATATATATATGTGTGTCTTTAATCACTCTAGTGGTCACAGTTTTCATTTTATCGGAATGAAATTTGGTATTTGAGGCGCTTTTGGTATTCAAAAGGTCAAGTTCGTTAATGGGTAAAATCAGATGAAGGGAAAGGGGGGTTTAGAGGCAGGGGGAAACACAAAATTTGACATATCTCCCTTAATATTCGAAAAATCGAAAAATTTATAAGAAGTAAAGTTTTAGCTATTAAATTTTACTGTAGTTTTGTTTCTTGTCGTTTTTTCTGTTACACTAATATTTACAGAAATATTGACGGTTTAAGATTTAACACTAAATTCCTCACTATCTCTGTACACATTAGAGTTTGAGCAAAAATGATAAGGTAATGAATTATTCCTTAAACTTTATTCCTTACGAAATTTTTGATTGTTCTAATATTAAAAGAGATATTTTGTATTTTGTGTTTTCTTCTTTCTTTATGCCCCCATTTCCCCTTCACGTATGACATTTATTAATAAAATTGGCCTTGCAAATACTAAAATCACATACGTCATTTCATTTTGATCAAACTAAAATTGTGACCGCTAGAAAGTTATATATGTATTTTAAGGAAATTCGCTAAGTTGAAGCAGCTCCTGCGTAACAAATTTTTTATTTGTAGCGTAGATCCGTAGATTTGTAGCGTAGATATCATAAAAGATTTTAATTAGGTTTATATCCTGACAAAGATAATAATAATGAGTCATCAGTGTGGGAATTAGTCAGGATAGAACGTCGTTCAGTCTTCGTTAACTTTAATGAAAACTTCGTATGAAAATGCAGATTCACAACTATCTTCGCTACATTTGGTGATATTTGAATATCTTTCTCAGTCGACGTAATTTCAAAAATCTTCTTCAAATTTTCTTGCTTGTAAGATTAAATCAGTTTGTCAAATTATAATTTCTTTTTTTAATGCTTTTTGCTCCATGTGGAATATATTTTTGTCTAATGCGTTTTACACTTTTTTAAAAGGAAAAGATATAAATGAATCTCTTCTCAAATTCTTCAATTACTTTTTGTCAAGACTACGCAAGCGATCGACCACAATTGGCTTCGCGATCGACTTGTTGGCCACCCCTGGTATATATCGTACATAAAATGTACACTTTACTAGGTTTAATGGTTTGTGAGACAAGAAAGCACCAAGCACGTACATTGGACAAACAACTAAATTTTATATACGATACTAACGTATATAACTCATAAGCTAGCTATATTAAAACTAGTTTAGTAAACTTATCTGTAAACTAAAAGTAAAACATAATATTACATTATATAACTACATATTTACTTAACTTTTAGTGTAGATAATATTTTTCGAAATAATAATTTCATATACATTTCAATGAAATGTGGAATAATCTAATTTACCTAAATTGAATCTCATAATTCAAATTTTGATAGATTTTGTCAACATTCATATCATAAAGTTATTTTAATTATGTTAATTAATAACTACAGAGGAAGACTGTCAAGTCTTCAGTCGTTATAAATCTTACGAGTCGTATTAGTCCATACGTTATTTTTAAGTAGACATAACTAATGTAATATTAAAGAATACTTCCTTCCGTATGATATACGTAGATAGTATTTGTAATCACTTGATATGTGACGATGTATAAGATTTCAGACGACATCTTCTAAACCGCTCATCAAATCGTTAAATTAGGACACTTTTTAATCCGACTTCAAAAAGGAGGATGGTTCTCAATTCGTCTGTATTTTTTGTTTGTTTGTTACCTCAGAACTCCGTCATTTATGAACCGATTTTGAATTTTTTGTTTTTTTTTGTTTTAAAGAGTTTGATTTTCGATTGGTCCCATTTTCACCAAATCGCATTCTGATGAAGGGATCCCCTGGAATTCGAGGAAAACCCTCATTTTATATGTGATCACCGATTTCTGCGAAAATTTGTTTTTTGTTTGAAAGGGTATACTCATTCATAATGGAAAAATAAGAAACTTTTTTAAAAACCGACTTCAAATAGAAAATTTTTTACAAAACAAAAAATTTTTACAAAAACAAAAAAAATGCATGTAAAAAAAACTCAAAATCTGTTATGAAAAAATGCACTAAGAATTTAAAAAAAAAAAAAACCGATAAAAAAAATGTATTATAAAAAAATGCACTAAAAATTAGTAGGTCGTTTAGTAGGTCTACCCATATTCAGACAAATAAAATCAGTTATAGAACTTCAAAGTCACTAAAAAGCGAGAAATAAAAAATATTTTGATAAAATGGCAACCCGATTTCAAAAATCAAATATTCTAAAACAAAAAATGCACTAAAAAGTAAAAAAATAATTGCATATTCTTGTGTCAATTTTAGTTCACCTAAGCAAAAATTTTTAAATATATATGTACAATTATTGTTATTTTTGGAGGCGATGTCCAAATTTTATGTGAATTTCTCTATGCTGATACCGACTCCAAAAATAACAATAATTGTACATATATATTTAAAATTTTTTGCTTAGATGAACTAAAATTGACACAAGAATATGCAATTTTTTTTTTACTTTTTAATGCATTTTTTGTTATAATAGAATATTTGATTTTTGAAGTCGGGTTTCCATTTTGTCAAAAAATTTGTATTTTAAACCCAACTTTCCGTATTTGCTCAGTTTAATTCAAATCGAGAACAAATATTATTATGCGACTTTTACACGGTCGATGACCGTACGAAATATCCACTACTGAAAATGTTTTATCCAAATTGTTTCGAATCCATTCTGTTTTCAAAAAAATATTTCGACTAAAATTTATTTCTTATAAAAATGGAAACAATATATACAATAAAAGTATAAGGTGGCTCATAAGTAACGTTATGATTTAATTAGTGAATAAATTTTTTCTTTACGTATTCTTTTCTTCTTTTATTTTCAGAATTAACTTTGAAAAACTAGGGAGATTTATGATGGAAAGACTAAGCACAGAACAAAGAATCAAAGTTTATCAATTTTATTTTGAAAGTCAGCATTCGATTATTCATGACACAAAGATCATATCGAAATTTCTTTCATGTTCGAAATGCACCTAGCGCTCTAACAATTTACCGATTGGTTCAGCGTTTTCGGCAACATGAGGCTGTCTGTCATCTTCCGAAATGATGTGAACATTGTTCGGGTGCAAGCAAGTGTTGAGGAAAATCCCAAAACTTCCCTCAGGCGACGTGGTTTTGGACGTGGGCTCTCGTACTATTGGTACCTAATAATGCGAGTCTGTAAATAAATTATACAGAATCTTTCGAGCCATAATATTGGTTATTTATAGCCAATCGGCTGTCAGTATTGCTTAATAAGAACAATATCAGAATTGAAATATACGAAAGAGTCATAATAAACGAACTTTACTATACTTACTTGTAACGATCGAACTCTATTCAGCTCATCCGATTCAAAACAAAAGTCAGTATGAGTTAAATTATTTGTCTTACCTGAAAAAGGAAAAAAAAAATCAGTAAAAAATATATAATGATTTTAAGAAAAATTAATGCACGTGACCTTTTTGGTAGTACCTAATTAATTTTAATAAGTTTTTATGTTTTAATAATATTTCAAAGATTAATCAATGTTTTCGTTTTAATTATTTAGTTGTTTTTATTCAAACACGATATAAACAAAGAAAAATGTCGGATCATAAAATTAACCCAATTATACCCCGTATATATACCATGTATTCGTGATACCGTGTTTGAGATAAAAAAATTTAACTGAATAGTTTTGTCACAATTTCTGCTCAAACATCTACAATTATTCTTGATTATAAAATCATACATTTATATAGTATATTTATACAGTTTGCGTGTGTAAAAAGTAAAATAACCAGTGCATTAATAATGAACTCAGTATATACCAGTATATACCTTTTAAAAATTACAAAATGTACATTTGTTAAAAAAGTGATAGATTAATAATCCATAATAATACTTCCGCAAATTTTACTGTCGATAATTTTTACAGTCTTGACATCTTATTTACTTAATCCGGCCCCTTTTACCGTGGGTATTTGGGTTGGTAGAGAGTTTACCATTTGGATCTGTCAGCAACACTACTTAAAGCTTTTCTCCAGGTAGCTTATTTTTCTCTCACTGCTTCCGAGGTCTTCCCATGTGCGTCTAAGGTCTTCTACCGTCGATCTTGGATTGGTAAGATTGCTTCGGGAATCTTTCGTGTGGCATCCGCATCATATATCCAAACAAGCGAAGTTGTGAGATCTGGATAACATTCAGGAGAGGTTTTACTTTGAGGGAGTCTCGAATGGTTTGAATTCGGATTCTGTCTCTTTCTGTTCTTTTCTCAACTCGTCTGATATATTTCAATTCTATGGCTTGTAGTTTTGACTTATACTTGCTGATGGAAAACAGTCTTGAATACAGTCACCTTAGTATGCTTGGAGACTTCTTTCTTGTTAACGAACCCTCTGCTCAGGAAGTGGTAACACCGTATCGCTACCGCCACGGTAACAACACATATGTCATCTGACATATTGACCAATATAACAGAGAATGTAATAATGTAATTATTCGCTACGGAACTTTACAAAAATGCAACTCATAAGAGACAGTAAATAAAATCTATTATAATTAATGTGTCTACTGAACTTCCAAGGTTATGTTAAAAAAAATGTTTTTCTTAAAACAACCAATAAGACACAAACATTCATTGAAATGCTAAAGACCAATCAACAGTAAGTGAATAAATCGTAAACAATCAACAAACGCGGACACAAGCGATACTTTGCAATATTTTACAAATTTAGTTTTTTTTGAATATAATTTGATAAAATCGGTTATAAGATACATCTGTGGTCTTACTTGCTTGTTGTTGTTCTTGTTGTTCAATTTAAAAACATTTAAGTTTTAATTGAAATTTATATTGTGTGGGGGTTATTGAAATCCTAGTTAAATTCATTCTTTTATTGGTTTAAGAATTGCATATTTACTTGTGTAGAAGAGGTTAACGTACTAATTTAAAAATATATATAATAAATATACATAATATGTACACATGTTTTCAAAAAAAATTGAACCATGAAAAAATTATTATGAAAACAACTACAAAGCCAAAACAGAATGAGATGTTTAAACCACATTCTATCAAAATTTGTCAGATAGTCAAATTTTGTGTTCCCCCCCCCCCAAACCCCTCTTTCCCCTCATCCGATTTTACCCATTAACGAACTTGACCTTTAAAATACCAAAAGCGATCAAATACCAAATTTCATTCTAATCGGAATAAAACTGTGACCGCTAGAGAGTCCACAGACATTTTAAACAATCTTTAATTGTAAATATTTCTGTAAATATTAGTGTAACAGAAAAATGATAAGAAACGAAATTGCAGTAAAACTTAGTACCTACAATTAACTTCTGATAAATTTTTCGATTATTCAATTAAGAGAGACAGTCAAATTTTGTGTTTTCCCCTCCCTTTATACCCCCTTTCCTCTCGATTTTGACCTTTAGAATACCAAAAGCGACTCAAATACCAAATTTCATTCCAATTGGAATAAAACTATGACCGCTAGAGTCCACAGACATTTAAAAAAAGTACACACATATATATATATATATATATACAGGTTGTCCCAGAACAACCTGGAACCCTTCGGTGAAGTTGTTCCTTAGGTCAAGACGAACTCATTTTACCATATAACATAGGTCCGGAAATGATTTGTTTATCCGCTAGCCGCCATTTTGTGTTTTTTGCTTTATACTTTATTAATATTTGTTTGTTTGTGTATACTTTCGTGTCCACATAACGTTGTTTGTCCAAATTCTTTTTCGAATACGTATGACAAACTGTAGAAGACTATAGCGTATACTCCGACAAATTTCATTGTCATTGAATTCATTAATTAAATTAAATACTTATATGAAAAAATTGACTCGTCAACCAGGAATCGAACCTCGGACCTCTGGATAACTAGCCCAGTGTGCTGCCTGTACACCAAAGACGATTGTGATGTGACAGCCAACTTTTTCATATTATTCTAATTTTTGTTTTATTTATTAGATAGTATTTACTTCTTTCTGAAGTGA
Organism: Nineta flava; assembly: GCA_963920215.1. Taxonomy (NCBI): domain Eukaryota; kingdom Metazoa; phylum Arthropoda; class Insecta; order Neuroptera; family Chrysopidae; genus Nineta; species Nineta flava. The sequence goes on from OY986041.1 coordinate 54,517,716, forward strand.
TTTGTTTATTAATATTTGTTTGTTTGTGTATACTTTCGTGTCCACATAACGTTGTTTGTCCAAATTCTTTTTCGAATACGTATGACAAACTGTAGAAGACTATAGCGTATACTCCGACAAATTTCATTGTCATTGAATTTATTAATTAAATTAAATACTTATATGAAAAAATTAACTCGTCAACCAGGAATCGAACCTCGGACCTCTGGATAACTAGCCCAGTGTGCTGCCTGTACACCAAAGACGATTGTGATGTGACAGCCAACTTTTTCATATTATTCTAATTTTTGTTTTATTTATTAGATAGTATTTACTTCTTTCTGAAGTGATTTGTTTATTAATATTTGTTTGTTTGTGTATACTTTCGTGTCCACATAACGTTGTTTGTTTTTTAACTTAATTTTTTCATATAAGTATTTAATTTAATTAATAAATTCAATGACAATGAAATTTGTCGGAGTATACGCTATAGTCTTCTACAGTTTGTCATACGTATTCGAAAAGAATTTGGACAACGTTATGTGGACACGAAAGTATACACAAACAAACAAATATTAATAAACAAATCACTTCAGAAAGAAGTAAATACTATCTAATAAATAAAACAAAAATTAGAATAATATGAAAAAGTTGGCTGTCACATCACAATCGTCTTTGGTGTACAGGCAGCACACTGGGCTAGTTATCCAGAGGTCCGAGGTTCGATTCCTGGTTGACGAGTTAATTTTTTCATATAAGTATTTAATTTAATTAATAAATTCAATGACAATGAAATTTGTCGGAGTATACGCTATAGTCTTCTACAGTTTGTCATACGTATTCGAAAAAGAATTTGGACAAACAACGTTATGTGGACACGAAAGTATACACAAACAAACAAATATTAATAAACAAATCACTTCAGAAAGAAGTAAATACTATCTAATAAATAAAACAAAAATTAGAATAATATGAAAAAGTTGGCTGTCACATCACAATCGTCTTTGGTGTACAGGCAGCACACTGGGCTAGTTATCCAGAGGTCCGAGGTTCGATTCCTGGTTGACGAGTTAATTTTTTCATATAAGTATTTAATTTAATTAATAAATTCAATGACAATGAAATTTGTCGGAGTATACGCTATAGTCTTCTACAGTTTGTCATACGTATTCGAAAAAGAATTTGGACAAACAACGTTATGTGGACACGAAAGTATACACAAACAAACAAATATTAATAAACAAATCACTTCAGAAAGAAGTAAATACTATCTAATAAATAAAACAAAAATTAGAATAATATGAAAAAGTTGGCTGTCACATCACAATCGTCTTTGGTGTACAGGCAGCACACTGGGCTAGTTATCCAGAGGTCCGAGGTTCGATTCCTGGTTGACGAGTTAATTTTTTCATATAAGTATTTAATTTAATTAATTTATACTTTATATTTACACAACGCGTTGTTCGATTGAATTGAAAATTGGGACGATTGTTGCTTTAGCATTGACCAATAATAGAAAAAAATTTTAATTTTCAAAAATGTATTTTTACAAAATGGCGGCTTTAAAAAAAATTCAAACTTACGTAAGTCAAAAACAAGCAGATTTATAAATTTTTTGAATTTTTCTAAAAGCAAACAGAAAAATTCACACTTACGTAAGTCAAAAACAAGCAGATTTATGAATTTTTTGAATTTTTCTAAAAGCCGCCATTTTGTGAAAATACATTTTTGAAAATTCAAATTTTTTTCTATTATTGGTCTATGCTAAAGCAACAATCGTCCCAATTTTCAATTCAATCGGACAACGCGTTGTGTAGATATAAATTATAAAGCAAAAAACACAAAATGGCGGCTAGTGGATAAACAAATCATTTCCGGACCTATGTTATATGGTAAAATGAGTTCGTCTTGACCTAAGGCACAACTTCACCGAAGGGTTCCAGGTTGTTCTGGGACAACCTGTATATATATATATATATATATATATATATATATATATATATATATATATATATATATATATATATATACATATATATATATACATATATATATATATACATATATATATATACATATATATATATATATACATATATATATATATATATATATATATATATATATATATACATATATATACATATATACAAATTTTACCGATAGTGATCTAATAAGTAGGATCGATGGACATTTGAAGAAATTTTTACGAAATTCCAACCTTGGTGCAAAAACAATAGCTGCATTTTTGCTTTTGAGGAAATTCGCTAAAAATTATTATAAAGTTTAATAATTTCTTATATAAATACAACTTTTATTTGAAACATTTCAACTAAAACCGAACGGATTCGACATAAATTAATTGTAAAAAAATATTATTACGTGTTACTCGAACTTGCCAAATTCTGCTTAATTCACTTGGATTTAGAAAAAATGCTCCAAACTAAAGTTGGTAATATTTGTATAAAAACAACGTTATAACATATAGTTTTGCTCTACCTTTTATTGTTTTCGAAACTAAATTTAGGTGTCATCACCCTTAGTTTTGTTAAGTCGAAATCTATCATTTGTATTTCAAAGTTCTTTTCAAAAACTGATCTAGTTCTAAAACGAATTCAATTTTAGTAAATTATCAGAAAACAAATTGAAATTGAAGTTTAACTTCATAACAATTTATTTTAGATCTGTTCAATTTTTCTTTAATTTTAGTGTACGATTAACACAAATATTATATGATATATAAACATGTGAATTATTTCGCATAAAAATTAAGTGCCTAAAGTTTGTTTTTACCTCTATATATATATATATAGAATACAATAATATCACGGAACTCCATGAAGGTTTAAAGTTCTTTGATTGATCGGTATGTATGCGTGTGTGTTAGCTTTTGAGCGAATTCGCACCAACGGCATTGGAATTTTACTCAATTGATTTGTCAATTTTTCTGTTTCTCCAAAACGTCTTCAATGATTTTTTGAAATTACGGTTACATTTATTAGGTCTTTAAAAAATATATTATATCATATTATTTCATTTCCATAGATGCCAAACTTATTGTTGTTTTAATATATATATATATATATATATATATATATATATATATATATATATATATATATATATATATATATATATATATTAAACTTTAAAAATTTCTTATTATTTAGGCCCGAGCGCACAATGTACGACTGTTTTGGGACAGTCAGGTTTCAAATCACTTTACAACCAGAATGGAACTGCTGTCATTCGCACATGGATAAGACTGATTTTGGATCAGGTGAAGTCAATTATTCTTCTTAAACTCTTTTAAAATAAATTAATAAAAATAAGTATATTTAAATAAAAAACATTTTTAAATTAATTAATTACAATTACAGCCATTTCTGCCACCGCGGAAAACAATCCGGTACAATCGATTTTAAACTGATTGCAAACTAAACCTCATTTCAATCGATTCCTTTGCAGATCCCCCCCACAATACGCTGCCAAGGACACAAAATAGTTGCAAGTTCAACTGAAAAGAACTCTAGTGTTACAAGTCACACAATCTGTATAAATTTCAGAAATTTACTGTAAGAGTGATGTGACAGAGATGAGGCTACCATTAAGTAATGACCTTGTTCAGGATAAGAAAATTTGGTGTGAATCTACCACACAACCTCTATATATAGGCTACGCATGAATATAGAGGTTGTGTGATATGATCACACCAGGTTTTTTACTACTACAAACATTGAAAGTGTGTAAAGTGTAAATAATAATAACTATTTTTTTTATACTTTTCTTCTGTTAAATAGAAACCTACACAGAAAATAATTATACAAGCGGATTTCATTTGGTATTCATAATCGTGATTTAAAATATATTAAACATTTAACCTTGTTCGTTATATAATGAACAAGTTTTGTTATTCTATTATTCATATAAAAATTGTGTTCATTTCTTGTTCACTGCTTTTTTGTGGTTTCCGTTACAAAATTATATTTGCTGCTGTTTAGGCTTGGCAGCACCGAAAGATTTATATTCACCCTTAGAAATCAATTAAAAGGCAATACTAAAATTTGTCTTTTTTAGGGTCGATTCACACTATAGTGCCGATCACGGTTCGTTCTCGGTCTGGTAAAATATTATCAAGTTCATGTTCACAATATTCATGCCAATCACGGTTCGTTCTCCTCGGTCTGATAATATTAAGCGGTAACATACGCTTCAGTAGGTAATAGTTGGACTGAACCGGGAACAGAGAGCATTCACACTATCATTCACATGCCGTTACAAGTTCGATCTCACTCAAAAATATTTTTATTCTTCGTGACTGGAGTGTGATTTGACCGAGACTTGACTGTGACCGATAGTATGAATACACACATTGTTTCTTAACTTTATAATATTTTACCAGTCCGAGATCGGACCGAGAACGAACCGTGATCGGCACTATAGTGTGGATCGACCCTTAAAGGTCATGCTTTTTACCTCCGTCATAAAATGAAAGTGTATAGCATTATGGCATCCAAATGGATTCACCGATTTTTTTATTGTTTGTTTTTGTTTGAAAGTTATAGTGCCATTGTGGAGAGTTGTTTGTAGCTACTGTTTAAGAAATATCTACTCCCATTTTCTCTATTTCAAAAATTTAATTGGAAGCCATTACATTGTAATAATAAAATAGTGGACCCAACAACGCCGGTAGGTAGTTAGCCGATACTTTATTTACCTACAGGTAAGTTATTTACCTGTAGGTACTGTAGGTAAATGACTAGCACTTAAGCTAAATACCTAAAAATCGAAATAATGAATCTATATTAGTTGAACCTATTACGCAACGTAGGTGAAATTGTTTGTTATTTTTACCAAATTACGAGTTAATTATCTAAACAAAGAAATTTTGTTTAATTGTGTGTTTATACTTAAGGACGTTCATCCATGAAGCTTGATAGTAGATAAAAAATTTTTTTTAGTGAATTGAATAGCTCAATTCAGTAGTTATCCTCCCTCAAAAATTTAACACCTGTTGACGATCATTTCAAGGAGTAATTATCGATTAAAAATCAAACTTTGAACACAGCGTCTTATGGAGAACAGAATTTTTTGTGTACTTAAAAATTAGAATAACTATATTATTAAAGTAGACACCATCATGAATAATGTTTAAAAATATTCTTTGATATATGCAGTTTATATAATTGCATTAAAAAAATAGTGTTGACGAACATTTGAATTAATTATTTAATAAAATTAAAACTTTTTTGTTAGGTTTGTTTTTGCCACCATATTTTGAAAACAGGCGACCACACACACTAAAATAATATACACATACACACAAATATAAAACATAGTTTACTGTCATATCTGTCACATTAAGTCAAATTAATTTCTAATTTACAATTTTCTGGTATTTTCCAATAAATACTTTTAAAATATTTAGGACAAATAAAAAAGGTTATAAGTCGTTGTAAGATTATTGACATACTTTACACCTTTTTTAAAATCCTAAATAAATTTTATTAAAGATAGTACTCATTTGACTTCAGCGTAGCAACGTCCTTAAATAAGATATAAATAGTTTCAAAATATTATGAAACTATTAGTAATCGGTAACACTAAAAACTCAAGCCTGTGACATGTTCTATTGCGATAGTTACATATAGTTATCTAACCACACCAGCCAAGTAGCCGAGCGGTCTAAGGCGTTATGTCTATTTGGGGACTGGGAGGTTATGGGTTCGAATCACGACATCGGCAGTTTGTCAATTTAAAAAAAATCGGTTAATTGACTAAACTATCGGCGTATGGACAAGAAGGAAGTAACCGGCTATACTTGTGAAGGTTTTCTACAGTTTCCATCACGAACCCCAAATGAATATCGGCATAGTTCCTATCATAGTCGGCTGCAGCCGCATATCCTACCAATTCCTAGTCTACACACAAAAATTCCTTCCACTGCACTCACATCCTCACATTATTTGGCATCACAATGAACCTTTGGTCTAAGTGTAGCCCGTCCAGGGCAGCCGCTACCATCTATCTATCTGTCTAACCATCACAGCAGGTAGTTATGATCTGATTGTTTAATAGTGAGTGCAGCGAACATCATGTAATCAGATTTAATACTAAAACTGAGCACTGCACACAGAGATAGTTTAGAGATCAGTGACTAATTTAAGTCACAATTCAAACGAATTTGTTTGTAATTCGGTATAAGGAATTCAAAACTACATGAATTAAAACGATGATTGGAGCATCAAATGAAATTTTTTTCCTTTTATTTCGATAATATATATTTAGTATGCAAGTGATGATAATCACATTCAATCAACAAATATGTAAATTTCCATCAAACTTGGATAATTCTTCCAACTAGATATATATTTAGATGAATATAATTCTAGCAAATACGCCGCGTAGTTCAGAGAACTGATTCATCCGGTTCGCCGTATTTATACTATACCTGCAGCGTAATTAAATGAAGTACTTGTTCGTTCACTTTTCGTACTGTGTATGCTGATGGAGCATCTACCCATCCTATTTGAGAACGTTACTATAGTTACTGGGTAGAATGCGAGGAAAAATTTATAAGGCAAAATTATTCCTTATAAACGAGTGAGCAACTTTTGTCTGGATACTTTTTCCGCACAACGTATAGTGTTACCAAAAGTATTGCACTAAAAAGTTCTTTTCCTTCTGATCAACAGCAAGTTTAAAGGTAATTTCATTACCACTGTCTCTTCCTCCAAAAATTTAACTTCACAATTGTCAAGAGAAGCATGAGACCCAGTTACTAGCTTCGTAACATGGTGCTGACTCATACGAACATAAGTTCGTCGTCTTTCGTGAACCATCCTAAAGTGCGCCTATAACATAGGTGGGCAGACCTTGACTGGACTCAGCTCTGAGTGAGAGATAGGAAGAGAGATAGAGTAAATATAGGGTACCCTACCAATTATTATTATTTTCTTTTTTTAAAACATTTTCTGAAAAAAATATAATAATACCAACTATTTTTTATGGTCACTATTTTTCAAAGTATACAATACATACAATACATTGAATACATACTCTGGAATTTTGGGCTGGTAATTTGGAGCATAAAATGTACCTTTTTAATATATTTGGGTATGAATAAAATATAAATGTTATATAAATTATAAAATATAAATCTTTTGATCATTTACATTTACCGCTTGTAAATTTTTTGATGATTTAGCTTTAGTTTAGATTTTAGATTAGATTTTAGGAAATTCCGAATAATTTGCCTAAACTATTCATATCGGAGAACTAATAAACAATTATTTACTTGATTTAATTATTTTTTCTTAGTAGGGGGTATAGTGTCATGGGAATTTGATGACACTGGATACAAAAAAGATGCCAATGATAAAGCTGGATGGGGTGGAGGGTTGGTAATTTGTTACTAATTTTTGAATGGTTAAATTTTCCATAAAGTGGGAATACATATAGTTGTTGTTATTGTATTGTTATTGCTATCATTATTATTATTATTGTTATTATTATTATTATGTTTTTTGGTGTATCTCTCCATATTATAAACGATATTTTTTAAACAACAAATATTTTATAAAACTAATTCTAAATTGATTGAATAAATTATTGGGCAATAATCGATAGGCAACCTGTATTGAAAGATCGTTCCGTCTTACTTCAAAACATACCTTTATTACTTACTCTCACCCAGCTTATGGAGAGTCCGTTCGACTCCGGCGAGCCGTCTGCGCCCACCTCTGGCCTATAATACTCAAAAAATTTTATAAACTTATCTATTAATAATCCACTTGAAATCATGACTATGAATATTAACATCAAAGACAGCAGAAAATATCATTCTTGTTTCATGTAAAGTGTAATACTATTGCACACATATTTGAAATAACTTGTATTGTTGCCAACATAATGATAATTGTACAAGTAAACTTGTTTATTCTTTGAATTATATGAGTTTTATCGATTTGTTCTATATATTATGAAAATTGTAAGAATTCTCTTCTTCTAGTTGTATACCCACATCCTTAGAAGGGCAGTTCAAATTAAGCATTTACTTATTTTTACCGAATTTTCGAAGACAATATACCAATTGGTTTTGTACCGATGAAGATGTTTTGGAATTCGAAGAATTTCATCTAATATTCATAGAACAAACCTAAGTAGATGTCAAAAATGATGAAATTACAATGAGCTCTGATGGTACGGCTGACCCTCTGGGTTGCAAGTTTATTTTAGAAAGTTTTCTGCTAACAGTTTTTGCACTAATTGCACTATGATCCTGGAGCTGCGTCAACTTAGCGAATTTCCTTAAATTACATAAATCACTCTCTAGCAGTCACAATTTTAGTCTGATAAAAATGAAATGTCGTATATGATATATTAGTATTTACTAGTCCAATTTTATTAATAAATGACATACGTCGAGGAGAATGGGGAGGGGGGTATAATGAAAGAAGAAAAGACAAAATATAAAATATCTCTCGTAATATTAGAACAATCGAAAAAAGCGTGAGGAATAAAGTTGTAGGAAATTGAATTTGCTACAATTCATCACCTTATCATTTTTGCTCAAACTCTAATGTGTACAGAGATATTAAGGAATTTAATTTTCAATCTTAAACCGTCAATATTTCTGTAAATATTAGTGTAACAGAAAAAATGATAATAAACAAAATTACAGTAAAACTTAGTTCCAACAACTTTACTTCTTATAAATTTTTCGATTTTTCAAATATTAAGGGAGATATGTCAAATTTTGTGTTTCCCCCTCCCTTTAAACCCATCTTTTCCCTTGTCCAATTTTTCCCATTAACGAACTTGACCTTTTGAATACCAAAAGCGCCTCAAATACCAAATTTCATTCCGATAAAATGAAAACTGTGACCGCTAGAGTGATTACAGACACATATATATATATATATATATATATATATATATATATATATATATATATATATATATATATATATAATATATATATATATATATATATATACATAAATTTTACAGATGGTGATTTTTTAGCGAATTTCCTGAAAGGAAATAGAGCTATTGGTCCCGTACCGAAGTCAAAATTTCGCAAAAATTTCTTCAAATGTCCATCGATCCTACCTAGTAGATGTCAAAAATCACCATCTGTAAAATTTATATATATATATATATCTATGGACATATATATATATATATATATATATATATATATGTGTCTGTAATCACTCTAGCGGTCATAGTTTTCATTTTATCGGAATGAGATTTGGTAATTGAGGTGCTTTTGGTATTCAAAAGGTCAAGTTCGTTAATGGGTAAAATCGGACAAAGGGAAAGGCGGGTTTAGAGGGAGGGGGAAACACAAAATTTGACATATCTCCCTTAATATTTGAAAAATCGTTACACTAATATTTACAGAAATATTGAAGGTTTAAGATTGAAAATTAAATTCCTTAATATCTCTGTACACATTAGAGTTTGAGCAAAAATGATAAGGTGATGAATTGTAGCAAATATAATTTCCTACAACTTTATTCCTCACGCTTTTTTCGAATGTTCTAATATTAAGAGAGATATTTTATATTTTGTCTTTTCTTCTTTCTTTATAACCCCCCCCCCTCCTTCTCCCTCGACATATGTCATTTATTAATAAAATTGGCCTTGCAAATATTAAAATAATATACGACATTTCATTTTGATCAGACTAAAATTGTGACCGCTAGAGAGTGATTTATGTATTTTAAGGAAATTCGCTAAAGTGAAGCAGCTCCTGCGTTACGAATTTTTTTGACATCAGCTAGGTAGGATTGATGGACATTTGAAGAAATTTTTGCGAAATTTTTACTTACCAAAAGCTCTATTTCCTTTCAGGAAATTCGCTAACAACCAAAATTAAGATTTGAGATGGTCAATACATAGTATAGAGTGAAATCCAATAGACAATCTCTGCGATGAACTTGGCAGAAATAAAGAATTTGTATAACCTTCCTGGTAAGTTTCAGGAGTTGAGAAACGATTTAGTGCAGACATAGGGGGAAATTACGCAAGATATCGGAACGAACTTTATTAAAATTATGCCTAGAATACTTGAAGCAGGCATTAGTGCAAATACGATTTTTTTTTTTAAACTTGAAATAAAATACTTTTCTTGAATTGAAAATGTATGCAAATTTATCGTATATTTTTATTCCAAAAATGAAAAGTTTCTTTTATCAATTTTACCCCTATTTCAACAAAAACATACAAATTTATAAAAATGTAGTTTAAATGCAAAATAATTATTAATTTCATTAATTCAGGAAATTTAAGAGAATTTTTCAAAGTACACCACTTTTTTTGCTGAACAGTGTAGCCTCTGAGAAAAACATCGAGTTGGAGACAGATAAACACCGAGAGGATTCGACAAGTTTTCCGTATTTTTAAGTATGGATCACTTAAAAACAATCACTTTGTAATCGGACTCATTTTAGCGAATTTTCTCTGAGGAAATGCAGCTATTGATCCTACCTAATAGATGTTTAACATGATAGCCAACATTAAGATTTATATATATATATATATATATATATATATATATATATATATATATATATATAATTATAAAAAAAACCTCGAAAACACTATTCAGGATGCCGAAATAATGATCCTGTTAAAATTTGGGATCTTCCTCAAATTCCCCATTTAAATAACACGGGAAAAATTCTTTTTAACTTTGGAATTTTGTAGTTAGAGTTTGAGAAAAATGATCGGGAAGTGAATTGTAGCAAAGATAATTTTTCTACAACTTTACTCCTTATACATTTTTCTAATATGAAGAGAGATATTTTATATTTAGTGTTTTCTTCTTTCTTTATGCCCCCTTTTTCCGCTTGACCTATGCCCTTTATTAATAAAATTAGCCTTGCATATACCAAAATCATATCAGATATGACATTTCATTTTGATCAGACTAAAATTGAGACCAATAGAGATTGATTTATCTATTCTAAGGAGATTTTCTAAGTTGACGCAGCTCCTGTGTAACGAATTTTTTTTTTTATGTTCTGACACATTTGATTGATAGGTACACGCATTTGCTAAGACCATGTTTTTATATCAACGTAAAGACCCAGTAAAACTTCAACATCGATATTCGACAACGAAAGAAATACCTCTATATCTCTATTGACATAAAACGTTATGTCAGTAAAACAAGTCAATGTAAATATTAAAATGAAATATTACAAAGAAAAGTCCATTGGTATTAAGTCGTCCAGGATATCCGTGTTATTTTTTTAAAGTGCTAAAAGTATTTTAAAAAGATATTTAATAAATTTCTATGAAATCACTTATATTCAATAAACTCTGATCAATTTTCTAAATTGTTTATGAAGTATTTATTTTTATTGAATACTTCAAAGAATTTTTTACTTTCTTCTTTTAAAAAAAAAAAAACTTATAGGCCTGCGGCTTAGCTCAATATTAAGCACTTTATATTACTAATCTTTTCTGGGGGTTATATAAACGCATGAAACGCATCCAATGATCCCTATAAAAAATTTTTTCAAGTTCTTATGGGAGGAAACCATTATTAACCATTTATTTTATTTGTGTACTAAAATAAACTCTTTTTTATAATTGAAAACAAAAATAAGTAATGTAACAACTAACTGTGTTATTTGTTTGAAAACCCAGTACATACTGAGTTGTATATCAGTGATTGAATTGTTAACAATTCGCTTTCCGAGGAACATTTAATTTTTTTTGGGGGAGGGGGGGATGGTTAGGATGGAGGGTTTGGGGGACTGCGTATAGATAGGTCTCACATTACGATTTTCAAGGGGTAGCGATGAAAAAAATTTGGTTTTTCGAATGGGTGATTTTTGGGGGCGTTTTTTCCATTTTCAAGGGAATGGCGATGATAAATTAAAGTTTATCGAATGACCCCATTAGTTTTAAGAAATTCTCCAACAAATGCAAAAAACCCCATCTTTCTACCATGAATAGAAGTTAAAAGAGTAGTTTAAGGGGTTTTTTCCTATTTTTTTAGGGAGTGGTGAGGAAAAATTTTAAATTTTTCGAATTATTCGTTAATTTCCCATTGTTCGTTAATGGGCAAAATCGGACCTTGTTTGGGGAAAATGGACAAAACTGCCTATCTTTGAAACCGTAAGAGATATAACAAAAATTTACAAACAAAAAATCTTCTTTTTAAAATAAACAATTTTTTTTGAAAAATTTTTCCATAAATTCAATAGTTTTCTCATAATTTGTGCTCAAAAGTTCCTTGGAAAAATACCCATCTTTAAAACCGTAAGTTTTTTTTTTAATTATAGGACTTAATTATTTAAACAATTAACTCAGTCATTTTTAGGTCTAGAGCACACACAAAATGTCAGCTTGTTATGAGTCCTCGTTTCTTTATTTATCGTGTTGACATACAGACGGGCGTAAGGAATTGGAATAATTAGGTCATTTTATGAAAATTTTTACAAAAATTTTGTTTTTCATCAATATTTTCAACCGTTACATAGTAAAGTTAATTTTGAAATGTATGATATCCTTATGTATAATACATTCGATACCAAAATTATGGATTATTTCTTATGCTAAAGTTTAACTTAGGTTCAATTTTTTATTATCGATTATTTTATATTTCATACAATATCAAAAGTTCAGATTTTTATCTTTAGTATGCATTGATTAAATAACCTTTAATAAAATACTTATGAATTTTAACGTCTATGTCTGATTGAAAGTCAACAAGCACTCGTAAACATATTTTCCATGCCCACTCGTTTGTTAACCCTCTTCAAATAAAAACCTATTGTTTTAAACACCAGCAGACGACGTAAGGTAACAACAATATTTAAATTATTTTGTACAAAACAAAAAACACTGGAATTTAAATAGGGATTTTTTTTATTTGTTTTATTCGAACGAAAAAAACGCGTTAATGCGTTCGTTCTCTCTATAGCCAACATCTGTAATTATAATTCAACATGCTGAGCAATTGTGACGTCAATAAGTCAGACTGTAAAAATAATAAACATCATTCTAAAGGCTCAATTACACGACGGGTGACTTTAGTAAACATGTCATGACAAGTCACGTACCGACTATATTACGCTACGACCCTAGATTAATAATTATATAATATATATATTCTTTAAATAATTCATTCAAAGATCGTATATAATATGGAAATAACATCAAGGTCAAGATAAGGTACATCCTTAGAAGGATAATAATAATATATTAATAGAAAAATATTTAATATAAATGGTTTTTTATTTATTAATTGAATCCTTGACTTATGTCCTAGAAAGACCACCTCTCGTTTGTAATTAATACTCGCAAACATTTCAACTTTAATTATTTTTTCAAAATTGAATTGAAAATGAATATATTGAAAAATAATATTTTAAATATATTTTTTAAATTACAAACACTTGATTACTAGTATAGGAGAAATCGACGCATGAGAGTCGGAAACCATTTGGACGAAATTTTTTGTCAGAGCGCTTCCAAATATGATAAATAATATAGAAATGCTGTTTTCAATGGGGCATGTTGTGGCCCTTTTTTTTGCCAAATATTTTTATTCGAATACATCTATTTTAGATCATTATAAACAAAAAAAGGTATTTTGTCATTTTTTCGTAAACTTGATCGTTTCCGAGTTGTAACAAATTTAATGTTTGAAAACCCCAAAACGATCGTTTTCAAAAATAAAAAACAACATTAAAAAAAATAAACTTTTTACTTATTAAAATTCAGAAATAATCTTTGAATATTCTTTAACAAAATCCTGAAGAGTAATTACAGCTAATTTCATTCTAAAGCTTTGTTTTACGATTTTCAAATGAACAAAAGGATGTAAAGTATATGTTACACGGGGCACAGAGGAATCATCCCTAGGGACCCATTTGCGGTACCTCTCTTTCTAATTATTATATGAAACGACTAAAACGTATATAAATGAGCTTGAAAGCATTCTGACAAAAAAAATGCGTCGGAATAGTTTCCGTTACCCATGCACCGATTCCTCTTAGACTATACAACATAAAGGTAATTTATATGAAGGGACAATAATACCCATTAGACAAATGAAATTTAGACATAAGAATAAACATGTTTTAATAATAAATTCAATCGACAGCTTCCATCGCTACAAAACAGTCATTTTATTAAGAAGCCAAAAACAAAAGTAAGCCTATAACACTAAATGAGAATTTGTGCCATTATTTAACACGAAATGTCGAAATAAATCCATTTTTTTGGTCAAATATCTCAAAAACTACGAGTATTATCACAAACAATGGTGTAAACAAAATTAAAGAACTATAAATTTTTAATAAAAATAGATGTTTTTCTAAAGTCAGAATTCACGGAAATATGGAGGGATAAACTTTATATCGGTTGCCAAATTTATTAACGTATTGTTGAACTAAAAAGGTGATTTCAAAATTCAGTAGAGCTCCAATTATCCGGATTAATTGGGACCGGACCCGAACTATAGTGTAGTTAATGAAATTTATTACACCCATACCTCCTAAATATTGATTTCGAAAACAGTAAGACGTAGGGCATAACTTTAAATTACAAAGTTTTTAACTTTTTGTCATAAATTCAGTATATACCGGGTATTTAAGCAATTATCTCAGTTGTTATTTTCACTTGTTTCTTTTAATTTCAATAATGTATATTTTGTGTTCTAATGATAATCACTTTCACATAACAAATTTATAAATTTGCACCAAACTTAGGATAATTCTTTCAATTACGCTGAGTAATTCAGATTCATTCGGTTTGCCGTATTTATACCTGCCGCGTAGTTGAATCCACTATGTTTACTTTTAACTTACCCAATTTTTTTACTATGTAGTTATGTACAAAATTATTCGAATAGTTGATTAAAACTAGCTAATTACCGTTAAAAAAAAAACCGAAAAATTCGTTAATAGGCTTGGCCTCAAAAGAAACATGCACCTGAAGTTTCAAGGATTTTAGACTTAATTATAGTGTTCTCGCTCTGCTCGCAAGGGCGCCCCCCGAGACGGCCTTCGGCCTTGGCTCAGCGTCATAGAAAATAATATTACATGAAAGTTTTTGGGCGGTGTTTTTCCGATTTTCCGGGGGATTGAAATAAAAGAATTGAAGTTTTACGATTTTTCCCGTCGGTTTCGAGCAATTTTGCGTCGAATGCAAAAACCGTATCTTTCTAGCATGTCTAGATGAGTCAGCCAGCTTCTAGAGTCAGGGCTATATATTATATAAAATAAGAGATTTCGAAACGAATAATGAATCATAAAAGCATTGCCGTTTGTAGCTCGAAATTTTTAATACTTTTAATGAATCGCTCTCTACACAATGAACTCCAACAATAAAATTGCAAATTCAAAATTACATTAATTACAAATTTTCGATTCCATAAATCGATAGCATAGATTATACAGAGTAGACCACACCGGAAGTAATAATTGTAAACAAATTTTTTGAGGCTTAAAAATATTTGTTCAAAACAATTGAATTTTAATTTAAAAAATGCAAAACATATTAAAAAATTCAGTAGACCACCCTCAAAGTTTTTTATTTTAATTTTAATAATATTTTGTAAACCGTACCCTAAAAATTATATTAAAATATACGCCTATGTATTTAAAAAATAAAAATCAGGAGTGGATTCAGGTAAAGTTGAAGTTTCTACTGAATGGAAATAATCCGGAAATAGTTTGACATGCCTTTTTTTTTTACTTATTTGCAAAAATCAGACCAAAAAAACAAAAAAGTTAAATTGTTTTTTTATTGCTCAATTATTCAACATTAAAAGTTATTTTTTAAAGCTCGCATTTAAATAGATAAGATGTGACGTCATTAGCCATGGATCTGTCAGTTATCAATGTCGTTTGTAAACAAGTTCCAAAGCGCGAGTTATAATAACTAAAAAAGAATTAAAAGTAGTTGAAATCCTTAAATTGGTTTTCTTTTTTAGCAGTACAGCGATACAATTTTCCCAGGAGTAGAATTTATAACAAGACACGAAACAATTATATTATTTTTTGTGCGTTTTCTATTGTTGACACTTGTGTTAGCATTGACTGACAGTTCACTGGTTGATGTTACGCAACATGGCGCGATTTTCAGGAGCGTTTTAAAAAGTACCTTTGTAACGGTTGAAATAATTGATTGAAAAAAATTGTTGGTATAGGTATTCATAAAATGACTTAATTAGACCATTTTTGCATGTCCGCCCGTCTGTCTGTCCGTAGACACGATAACTCAAAAAAGAGATAAAGTGCTGAAATAATGAGTGTGTATTCTAAAGCTAAAATATAACGTTAAGTTCGTGAATAGACAGAATAGAAGCATGTATACCAACCCCCCCCCCCCCCCGGAGTTATATCCATCTTTAAAACCGAAAAAGATAGAAAAAAAATTTTAACTAAAAAAATGTTCCTTTTTTAAAAATAAACAACTATTGTTTGAAACTTTTTTTCATAAACTTATTAGTTTCGCCGCAATTTCAGTCCAAACATCTATAATTACTCTTACCGGGTATTGAAGCAATTAATTCAGTTAGTTGTTATTTTCACTTGTTTTAATTTGATATTTTGGGGCCGAGATAGAACTTTTGTAATATAAACAAATTTTCTACGATGTTTTTTTTTTATCTCTTGATTACATTAAACAGGTTTTTACACGTTTTCATTTTTGCAACAAGTTTCATCTAATAGTAAATAAAAACAAAGTGGATCCCTCACTATAAATAAATTGCTTTGAACTATACCATGTAATCATTTTACAATATCAATTACCCTAATATTACACAACACATCCTGTAACAAAATAATATGATCATCTCATAATAACTTACATAATAACAATAATTCACTATATTATGATTTATTTTATAAACAACAAACGACAAAAAAGATTCGAAATAATACAAAACAACACCTGAGAACCTACTGTACCTGAGTGCACACGCACAGCTCGCTCAGCATAGCACAACAAGTGCTTACGAATAATTATCAAATGATAAGGACGTACACATGGTCACAAAAGTAGCGGTCTTTTTTTCAAAATTTTATTTTTGGTTTGTGTTTTATTCATTCAGTTTTTAGCTGTACCCGTTGCAGGCTTCTGCTTCCCCGCTACTACACTAGCGAATAGGGAATATGCATGAAAATTTTTTTTCACATTTATTTTCAGAATATGAAAATACTGTTAATACTGTAATAATATTTAAAAACGAAATTAAAATCCGACAAATATCAAAGAAGCTATAAGCTTTTAAAGATTATTATCTGTCTCTTTCTTGCAAAAATACTAAAAACGGAGTTTTACGTGTATTTTAAATGGTGAAAGTGTAATATGACGTCACATAACATATCAAGAGGGCTATCACCCTCTTTGTCTAATCGGGAATTTCAATCATTCATATCTCGCTTATTTTTAAAGTTATTTATAAAGTAATTTTACCTTGATATTTGTCAAGTAAACATGCTTCAATTCAAGTGAAAAAAAATTTTCATGCATATTCCCTATTGAGGGTTCTTGGTGCAAAAACCAGGTAAGTCCATAATTTCCAATTTTTTTTAAATGCATTCTTGCATTACACCTATATTGTCAACAGTCAAAAGTGCTTTTTTTTTTAATTGGAAAATTTGGACTTACCTGGTTCTTGCATTAGGGCACTCAATTGTAAAGACCATGTATTAGTCTGAAACATGTCTGAATTAGTCTGAAACATTTATTTATTTGTTATTAATAGTCTGTTAAAATAAAACGGAACCTCAATACAAACTCTAATCTCCTATAACAGTAAACCCACCCTAAGAGGTTAATTTTCTAAAAACGCTAAGCAAGTTTTTTTTATTTTTGAATAATAGTCTAAATACCAAGGTTAACTCAAACTCTCAGCCTCTATTATAGTTCCTTAGGGATTGGTTTTCTAAAAACGCTGAAACACATATTTCTTTATTTGTTATTAATAGCCTAAATATCGATTTCATGACTCAAACTTTAAAAAAACGGGACCCCTAGTACAAACTTTCACTGCCTATTCCATCCCCAAGGGGTTGATCTTCCAAAAACGATGAAACACGTATTTCTTTTTTGTTTAGTAATTATTTCAAGCCGCTTGTGACACATCCGTCCTCATAACCTCTAACTTCTACAGTTTTTCTTTATTTTTACGCAGTAATCCTAATCTTTCCGGGATAAAAAGTAGAATAGATTACTATCTGAAAAGTCCCGTCAAAATCGGATTAGCCGTTTCTGAGATTAGTCTGGATAAACAGACAGACAAAACTTAAAAAACGCGTCATTGGGTTTTGGTAATGTGCAAATAACTATATGAACCTTTATTTCGAAATCACAGGCGGACACTTCTTTGTATGCAGTGGCGGATTTATCGAGTAGACAGATATTTGCCTAGGGCGCCAAATGTTCAGGGGCGGTAAGTTTTGATCGTTTACCCTAGATTTAACTTGAGTGATCAAAAATAGAATTTTTCATTTCATAGCATACATTCTTCAATCACTGAAAATAAATCAATTTTTTTTCTATAATATTATTATCTTTTTTGTGTATCAATAAATGGAAAAACAATTATAAACGTGAAAATAGCAACTAACTGAGTTAATTGCTTAAATACTCGGTATATACTGAAATTATAAAAAAAGTTTCAAAATAAAGTCGTTTATTTAAAAAAAGGAACATTTTTTGTCCTTAAATTTTTGTTCTATCGCTTACGGTTTCAAAGATAGGCAATTTTGTCCATTTTGTCCAAACATAGTCCGATTCATTGACCATTCACGAACTTGACCTTACTTTTTAAGCTGTAGAACAGACACAAAATTTCAGCTCGTTATCTTTCTTCGTTTTTTAGTTAGCGTGATGACAGACAAACAGCCGTTACAAAGTCGGAACCAGTCCAAGTGGCCAAGCGGTCTAAGGAGTTATGTCTGCGCAGTATGTCTACTTGGAAACTGAGAGGTTATGGGTTCGAATCCTAACATCGGAAGTTTGTCAATTATTAACAAAAAAAATAAGGGGAGGGCGGATAAAGAAACTGCATAAACTTTCTCTTGAGTTTTTGTTTATTTTTTAATAAGAAAAATACTTTTTTTACAAGAATTTTATTTTCTTTACTAAAGAATCAATCACAAGAGTATTTGGCTAAGAAATACTCTCTTAGGCCAAGATCTCTACTTTAAAGAATTTTAAACACCGTTCAAAAATTTTTGTTTTTTTCGCTCAACTAAACACATGTTTTTGGTTCGACTGCGTAGTCTTGAATGAAAACAAGGGTTTCTTTATTGAAGCAAATATTTTGAAGAAAATATATTTTCTTGAGGAAAGAAATTCCTTCTATCAGTGTACGTTTACATGTAAGAATAATAAATAGTAAACACAATAATAATAACTCATTATGTTTCTCATATAATTTTATATGCGGCCCGCGGTGTTATAATGCATTTCCAAAGTGCCCCACAAGATCATTTGGGTTGGCCACCCTTGGTATTGATGAACAAATTTTATCTGAAGTTTTTTTCGAAAATCGAAAGAATAAGGCATAAATCTACTTAATAAAAACCTACAGGCAGACCGACAGACAACGCACAGTCTAAACCGGTGGGTTTAGAAACATGCAATTTTTCACAGAAGTTTCTTATACAATGTAGTTGAGCACTAAGAAAGAACTTTTGAAAGTTCATCCCGTAAGGGAGTCAAATAAGGGATGAAACGTGGAGGTTGTGTTGAGGCTACTGTTTATAATTAAAAGCAAGTTATATCCGCGATTTTGGAAATTCATCCCCTAAGGGGGTAAAATAAGGAACGAAAGTTTGTACGGGAAGTGCGTCATTTTTTAAGTTAGAAACGTGGAAGTTGGTATTTTGGCTTTTTACATTTGAGAAAATTCGGATGTCGTCAAAATACAATGCTACTACTTTTGTGGCCATGTGTACAATATAATGAATATCTACTTACAGAACGTTCACTATAACTAACCAACTGACTGATGATGATAATAATGATTATATTATTATGAAGACGATCTCGCTCGCATAACTATCTTTTTCATGTTTATTTACATGTGTACTGTAAGTATTATACTACCTATGAGATGGCCTTGTCTTTGACTATTAAATTTCTTTTATTTCAAAATGAAAATAATAAAAATATACAATGCATTTTGTTAATTACTACTATTCACTTTTGTAAGTACCTCTTAATATCAACTAAAATCACGTAATAGGTAATATGGAGCTTATGTTTTTGCTTATGGATCGCAAAATCGATTTTCAGTTTTCACTAGAATAGAGATGGTAACGACGATAATATCGATATTTTAAAATATCCATATTTTTAGAAAAATATCGATATTGAACTTTTCGATATATTAATGTAATATCGAAATTATGTAAAAAGTATCAGTGTTTGTTGAGAACCAGCACTGGAATTTTAACGAAATCTTGTCCATGCGCACTAGCTTCTGTTTTAACTTCGGTTTTTATATTTGACCTGTTTGACCGTTCGAGTTACAGGGATGCCAGATTGTAAAATTGGATACAAAAAGTTTATAATATGGTAATCTTACGTATCCAGTTAACCGGCCAAGTAGCCGAGCGGATTACCTCTGATTTTGAATAATTTATTTCCATAAATGTATGTATTTCTATGGATTCATATAAAAAATGATATGTTTATTCTTTTCGTATATTTAGTGCTTGCATATCGTTGATTATTGCTAAGAGGTTCTTATATTGTGAAAAAATTATAACTACTCTTCTCCCCGTGACATACTCTTCAGCCAACAAGTTTTGTGGTCGCACTGTTGTGAACAACTTAGTTACTACTGCTAGTAGGTTCACCCCCTGCCAGAGATCTCAATATTTATAATGTTTAATTGTCTCATATGCTACTAGACTAATAAGTCTAAGCAGCCCATGTGGGTGAATGGTCTAAGGCGCTCAGCTGCTTGGAACTAGGAGGTTACGAGTTCGAATCTTGGCTCCAGTAGTTTGTCAATTAAAATTAATGGGGCAGTTAATTGACTAAACTGTCGGTGTATGGAGAAGAGAACGAAGTAACCGGCTATGCTTGAGGTTTTCTGCAGTTTACTTCACAAACTCCAGATGAATATTGGCATAGTTCCTATCATAGTCGGCTGCAGCCGCATATCCTACCAATTCTTAGTCTACTCACAAATTCCTTCCACTCCACTCACATCCTCACATCCTAAGGCATCACAATGGACCTTATGGTCGAAGTGTAGCCCGTCCAGGGCAGCCTTTACAATATACCTCTCTACCGACCATGCTTGTGAAGGTTTTCTGCAGTTTCTTTCACGAACTCCAGATGAATACCGGCATAGTTTCTATCAAAGTCGGTTGCAGCCGCACAACCTACCAATTCCTAGTCTACACACAAAAATTTCTTCCACTCCACTGACATCCTTAGGCATCACAATGGACCTTATGGTCGAAGTGTGTCCCGTCCAGGACAGCCGCTACAATCTATCTCTCTATGTATCCAGTTTGTATAGCAGATTGCCTTGTATAATTGGATACAAAAAAATGAATTCAAATAAGTTAACTTTGCTAGAATTAAAATATCGCGTTGAGATTGCTTTTAAGCTATACACCATTACGTTTTAACCATATAATGTGCTACTTCGGTATCTTCAGAACGTTTAATCTCCGAGGCGGAAGTATCGGTAACCCAAAGCGCAATCTGTTAGCAGAAACAAGAATATCCAATCTGTTGTTTTAGTGTTCAGTTAAAATAAAGTACTGGAAATAGTGGAAATGTAAACAAA